>CM076570.1:1169294049-1169552895 GCA_034641835.2 Pinus albicaulis
CCCTTAGGTCTCAAAAGAACCTGATTGAACTAGCGGACATACACTTATTCACGTGATACAGAATACAGGATTGATGTATTAGACCCGAATTAAACACTATGCGTAGCAAGATTATGAATAAAGCATGTACACCTCAAGAGATGTCATTAGCAACACATCTTTTGGGGGTAATTCTTATAAGGTATTCTGACCACAAAAGGAATAGTCCTTTATGATGAGATATCCTTTTACTTCTGAAGGATGAAACGAAATGCTAACAAAATAGTTCATTAACATTCATTATTAGAACAGATGATAAAATAAACATCATTGATACAACACAGATAGCCATGACGCATAAATGATGACATAAAGAGTGCAGCTTCATTAATCATAGGATGTTCTGAAACTATACAAAGAATACACACAGTGTTTGCACAGCAAAACACATCATAACCATAGGGTGTTTTAACAAGTATCTCTATATTCAGATGCCTAAGGGTACAATCCTTCAATACAATGCCATGTAGTTCTTCAGTTCCAAAAGGAAAAAGCCCCTCTACAATGTCCCGTAGGAGTATTTATAATGGCAAAACTGCCCGTTGGGCTTCTTTGACTGTTCACCTTCTTGACCGTTGGGTTGCCTTGCGACCCATTCCTTTTGCGACCTGCGACCTAGCTGCTGTTGCGACCTGCGACTTGACTGGGTCGCGGGGTCGCAAGGTGTAAGAAAATGAGAGAATGCGACCTTGCGACCTTGCGACTAAGTCGCTAGGTCGCGAGGTCGCAAAGGTGGAAAAACCGAATAGATGCGACCTTGCGACCTTGCGACCAGGTCGCTGGGTCGCAAAGTCGCAAAAGGAGGAAAACCGAAGAAGTGCGACCCTGCGACCTTGCGACTAGGTCGCTGGGTCGCAGAGTCGCATAAGGTGGAAAAACTGAGATATGCGACCATGCGACCTTGCGACTAGGTCGCTAGGTCGCAGGGTCGCAAAAGGCTGAAAACCAAAGAAATGCGACCTTGCGACCTTGCGACTAGGTCGCTGGGTCGCAGGGTCGCAGAGGCTAAAACTGAAAGTATGCGACCTTGCGACCTTGCGACTAGGTCGCTAGGTCGCTGGGTCGCAAAAGGTGTAAACCGAAGATGTGCGATCTTGGCATATCTGCGAGCTGTAGTCTTCTTTCGGTGAATGTGGCCGGGTGCTCTCGAACATAAAGTGCTTTCTTCGGAGACTCATGGGGAGGCGCTTGTTTGGACAGGTCCTACTATTTGCTGGGGAAGGCATTTTCTCTTTGCGCAAACTCGAAGGTTCTTCCTGAAATAAAACAACAGAGGTCATAGATTGACTGATAATAATGCTAAGGGCACTTTAATTAATTTGCAAGAGAGAAGACAAATGAATTTAGACCCCTGTGTGGTCAAGATTTTGTCAATCAGAGAAAATGGCATGTGCAGACTTTTCTCTGCCCTTCCTTTGACAGGATCATCATCTTCCCCACGCACAAGGTTCTCTTTAAGTCTCAGATTAAATGCTTGACAGTCACGAGCTTCTTCATTCACGTCCTCAGCGTTCACCGCAGGCATTCATGCTCATCGCTTTTTTTTTTTACTTATTAGAGGAGCAATACTTGCCATCTTTAATCGGAGAATCTCAGGTATCTTGACTAAGGAGGACTGCGACCTCACTTACAATCCTATGCCAGTCCAACCACAAAACTTTGCATCTGCATTGAATTTTGTTTTGGGGTGGTGTAATAGCAAAGTACTTATTCAATGGTAGGCGTGGCCTCCATGTATGGACATGTCTCTCTGTCATATGATCTGGTCACAGTTTGGAGGAAGAGGCGAGTTTTGACAGACCATGGGAAGGGTTTGCTGAGGCATTTCCCCGAAATTCTCTCCCTCCTGGTTGTAGCACATTATCCATTATTGCAACAGTTTCTTCATTTTAGACAGTCGGATCATCATCGTAGTGCACTCAGATTGCGAACTTATCTGTGGGGTCCAAGGCCATGAGCGTCGAAGGGCTTCTTCGATAGGCTCATCGTTCGAATGGTGTATGTTTCAATTCATGCACCATAACAGCTACTGAGCCTTTTACAGATGCCGATAGATTTTAACCCATCGTAAGCTGATATATCCTGAAGGCCACTATCTGCTTTAACATTTGAGAGCTTGGAATTCCTGTGGGAGAAAACGCTGTGAAAAGGCCCCTCCTGATGTGGAGCGTACGTCTCGTCCAGTTTCAAATAACGCGTGTGCCAATTTGCGTATCGAAGCTAACATAGAGAGACTTCATGTGATTCGATGTCTGGTAAAGACAAAGCCATGAAGAAAATGCCTGAGGAGACCAAACTCTCACAATGAGAACACAGGGATTAGATATCAATGATGCGCTCGTCCAAATGAGTGTTTTGCTTCTTCTGGCAGATCTGTATTCTGCAGCGATGACAAATCAGCTAAATCTGTGGGCATGCATTCTGGACGGGATTTTGTTGTCATTATTCCACGCTATCTCAGCTAAATCCACGCTGGGTAATACCAAACACTGTTGCCTCCAACGGACTACTGAGATATGGGCAGTTACTGAAGGCATCATTTTGCATGGGAAACTTTCTCCCTCGGCGAGCTATTTCACATTGGCGAACATGTGACGGGCAGGAAACAACTGGTAAGGAGCACGATTAGCGCTGACAAGAACGTTTAAGCCATTGCATGCTTTAGACGCAACTTCGACCATCCTGTATCCGCTTCAACGTTTACCGTAATTCAAGACTCCACCGGCGCCATGCTTGCATGCTATTACACGTTTATTATGATGTTTGGCTCAGGATTTTTTAAACACAAAATTCGGGTGCGAACGTTTATTATGGATTGAAAACCAGCCATCGAACATGTGGATTCATGCAACGTTTTACATGGTTTTGTTCGCCACCTTACACAGTTTTGAAACCGCGTGTCTCAACGCAAGCTGTTTGACCGTCAAACCTACTCTCTTATGACCATAAGTGTCAAAATGCCGTGGATAAAACTGCAGTGTCAAACCGTTTGCACCCGTTGGTAACACAAAAAGTTATTATAACGTGGTTTTGTGGGTTGGTCATACACTCCGACCATGCTTTAAACATAAAAGCGTCGTAGTATAAAACACGATCATCATACAAGTCTGCTCGACGCCCATACGTAGCCTTATATTGTTCTATTAACCTTATATGGTTTGGAGAATATTGCAATTTGTACCAAGACATTGGATCACCATACGTATATATTTGCTCAAGGCTATCGAATATTTTAATCTCATGACTTGTGAAATGAAACAGTGAAGAAGACATTTCAGCGTAGACGCACTCGAGCCCATAGAACTGTTTGCGTCCATATGTCACGTGTCGCATGCAATCTTTCGCCGGGTTTCAACGTCCAGTTGACCGTCAGACCTGCCCCACGTGGAAGGGACTGCATCATTAAACTATTTGTGCCACTGGTAACGCAACGTGTCTGCTCAGTCGTGAAGTCTTATGTGATTTTATATGGTTTGAATAATATGCAATTGCACCAAGACTTTGTATCATTAATTGTATTTGCTTTGACCATCGACTTAGCGCCCACGCAACGTGGTCTTACACCTCGTATTAATATACACATGGTCTTGTATCAATAATGCATGGTCTAGCGCCTTGTGTTAATACATGCACCGTCACCTTTCGCCTTGTAGTTAAAACATATAACATCACCTTGCGCTTTGTAATGATATATTGCATGGTCTTGCGCTTAATATTAATACATATAACATCACCTTGCGCTTTGTAATAATATATGCATGGTCTTGCGCTTAATATGATCTTTTACTTTCCCTTATAATTCGAAAGCATCTCGTTTTGAAAGATCGAATGTCAAAATATACTTATCAGACCACATTGATAGCCTTTTTCACATTTGCCTTTTCTACCCGGTTACCACTGACATATGCATTTCAACATGACCCCTTTAGGTCCAATCTAACATTGTCCATCTCATATGGTCCCACATACACAAACTCTATGGATATGGAAGCGTAAAGGCGACTAGGACTGTAAGGCCATTTTATTGCTCCACGTTGTACCCCTTGCAGCGTAATTAATTCCACACTATGCAGCTTAAGATCATAAATGTTGCTTCCAAAGGGTGCGCCCACGTGTTTGAAAACTCTGTCGTTGGCTTACCACACCAACACATATGCTTTCGCACTGCCACTTGGCACGAGAACGTCTTGAATGAGAATTTCACTCCTCAGGGAGATCTCCTGAGTTTGCTTTGTTCACCGAGCCATAATTAATGCTAGACTTGTCGAAATGGCGACAAATGTTCCTTTGTATACAGACATCGACACGGAGCTGGCATTGTGCGGGATCTCCATAATTCTGGTGTGCACTAACGAGGAACATCTTCTGCGTTGGTGACACAAAAGATTCTTTCTCTGATCGACACATATCACATTATTCTCTTTTTAACAGTACTGGTCACTTGCTCCTCCTCCTCCCCTGTTCCGCATCTTTGGCCTCGTCGTTGAGCTCAATTTCATTTCCCTCGATGTTGCGACACGACTGAGGAGTCTGTTACCCGTGGGGTCGACCTGTGTAGAACATTACGACAATCATAATTATTCTTTGATAATGGTGCCCACAGATAAAACATATGAGACTAGCAAATGTAACAGAGGTATTCAAACCACATGCTTAATGACCTACAGCGACAGGGCCTCTAATCGTTAACACACAAAAGTTTTCCCGTTTAAAAGTATGTATGGCAAGCCCATTACACATGACGCGACTGTGATACGAGTGTTCGGTCGCATGTCAGATGATCCCTCCCACACATGGCGTGATTGCAGCGAAAACATCAAGTCATGGTGACGAGACGACTCATGAGGGGTTGGGGATAGGTCGCTAAGATGGAGTCGATTCGTGGGGTCGGTGAAAGACCTTGACGACTAAGCGAGCATAGGGGGACCCCAAATTTTAAATATATCCAAAATTTTGGGTGGTGTATCCAGCATCTCTGTCAACATCACCACAATAGTCTGAGTCTGGATAATGATGCAAGGGAATATTGAACCAGCTCCGTGGGTACCCTTTGTATTACTTTGGCCCTTTACGAGTATGCCTAATCCTTGTGCCTCACTAAGTCCCGCTAATCAGAAACACATCAAAGAGAAAGCTCACAGACGCCGGTAGCTTGTTGATGATGTAACGAGCAAGGCAGTGGGCTTATTATTTTCAGGATTTTTAAAATAATTTTCTGGTGTTGCTCCGCTGCCAGCAGGCCTGGACAGTACCCCGGCGGAGTCACTTCAAGAAATCACAGACGTTGCTCCGCTGCCAGCGAGCCTGGTCAGTACCCCGGCGGAGTCGTCGCATTACCTCTCTGCGCAGGAAGCCTTTCTCGATCGCTTACCCTTATTTGTTTCATGTGCTTACAGCACTTATTTTCATGTGCTCGTGGCACTTATTTTTTATGGGCGGATGAGGGATCCCGACTTATTTTACGAGCAAGAGAGGTTGTTTCTTGTGTTACAGAAACTGAAAGATATCCTGATTTGGGTTTGCCCTTATGCCAAACCTTCACATCCCATTCACCACAATAGGCGCAGCGCGCAGAACAGCACATTAAAACGTCCAAGACTATGCTGGGCACAAGGCTTAGGCTTACGGGTATGGGCCATTTCAACTCATCAATTCTCCCACAGACAACCGGCTCGTATCTCCCCAGATAATAGGTTTAGACTCATAGGCATTTTGTTAATAATGCGACTTCGATGACTGGTCCTAAGAGAAATCTGTCTCTTGAGATATCCACCGCAACCTCACACAAAACAATGGGGTTACTGTTTGAGCAATCGGGGCAAAACAAGACTGCAAGGTGATAGGGTTGCAATGAGGGCTCATGAAGTGGCAGGCGATATGACAAAAAATGATGTGAGGGAGAGAGAGTACGACGCAACGTAATAAGCGAGGCTCAATGTGCAATGCAACGCCATGTGCGAGAACAATCAACCAGTTGTAAGTGCAACTACAAGCAGTGATTATTTATGCAACAACAAGCAACTAAAAAGGAATTGAAAGGAAAATACTTTTAACATGATGATGCCTAAAATATTAATCGTAAACAAAACAACAAACACACTTTTAAACTATGAAGTAAAAATTTTGCAAGTAAACCTAATTAACACTGAAACTAAAAAAATTTCATTGCAGGTCCTAGCTAGCCTACACCTAAACCCTAGTTTAACCAATGGTGTGGTCGGGTTATGTAAAATCAGTTTTCCAGTGCAGCCACCGCATTAATTTGCATCCTGCAACGACAAAAATGATTAAGATCAGAGCCAATATCCAAAAAAGTGTAGTAGTAACAAAATTTACCTGAGGAGCAGGTGCAACAGCAACACGATCATAGATACTTGCCAAAGAACATGCCAGAACAGATTGTGCAGGCTGATTCCCACTCTCATCTTGAGATACCTCAATCTGTTCTTGAAACTCAACATTATTGATAAATGACAAAAAATCATTCATGCATGATCCTGGATTTGAGAGGTGATGGGTAAGCCAATTCCTATTTGTAAGCACATTCACCGAAAGGGGGTGGTTGACTTGATCGACAATCTCATGATGGTGTTGGGGATCATCAATTTTATGGAATGGAAATAATACGCAAGTGCCAGGCGAATTATAGATGCATGCACATCCAAGCGTAGAAATTCTAGTTTCGAAAACCCTAGTCCGGGGTTGCTCCTGGGTTTGGTTAAGGGTGTGGGGATCTGAATCCACGTTTAAAGGAGCCTGAAATTCCTCACTGCTTTGAACAAACTCTGGACCTTCGAGCAAGGGGCTTTCCAACTTTGACTGCTTGGCGAGATTAACAAGCGAATGGGCATGATCATCAATTGTAGTGATTTGAAAGATGTCAATGGGCACTGTATCAATTTGGTCGAATGTTCGCGCACTGACAGGTTGATAATCCAGAATGTCAGATTTTCCAGATTTGCCAGGATGGGGTGAATTCGACGCGCTTATGCTGGAAGGAGCATGCTCCTGGGGAATTGTCATTTCAGAAACGTTTGGCAAAAGCTGATGCATTTCAGTTTTCTGGTGGGTACTTGAATCTCCCCGAAGCGGATCATCGAATTCAGGTGTCTCCGTATGGTCAGCAAAGAGATTTGAGTGACGGTCGTTAGCAGTATGATTGAATATGTTTTCAGATAAGGAGTGATCGCTGCAACCATCGGTTTGGCCAATTTCGATACCTGGCAAGTTAGGCTCCCCGAGCGTTACCAACTGGGATGGATCAATAGAGGGAACATCTTGAAGTTGTTCAGACGGGAAATCACTCCTCTGGCTGTCTAAAGATCCCAAGTGAGAAAAATCAGATTTAAAAGACTCATCGATTTTGGATTGTGGTTGAGAAACACCATCTGCGTGCTTATGATTGTCGCCAATACCAGTATAAGGCAATTTTGAATGTCTCGAAAAAATTACTGGTGAGGCGGGATCAAGGAACAACCTAGGAAATAATGAACGAAAAGATTGAATCGCAGGGGCGTTAACCACACGAGGCTTTTCAACACGCACATTAGTGTCGTTCAGAGGACACAATGATTTGACAGGCCTTGTAAGGGAATAAACTTTATGCGGGGTAGGAGTCGATTCATAATACGTATGTAAACCAGATTCATAGTCTGAATGCGAACTTGATTCATTATCCAAATCTGTACCAGATTCATCATCCGAATGTGAACCAGATTCATAATCTGTATATGAACTAGATTCATCATCCGAATCTGAACCAGATTCATAATCCGAACGTGAACCAGATTCATAATCCGAATGTGAACCAGATTTAGGACTAACTCCCGGGAGACATCGAGTGGGCTCGGGGTAGGTGTCATGAATCAAAAGAGATAATGATCCACTGGGATGTTTAGATTCGACATGGTACGTTAAAGGCTCAAAGGTGGTGCAATCAGCTTTATCTTCTTGCCAGTCTCTATCCTTACTCAAGACTTCCAAGGTCACAACCCCACTCCCATACAACTCATGAAGAGGGGCGAGAATATCAGCAACACTCTCCTTGGAGGCCTGAATGTGGCCTGGACTCGGGGAGATGGACAAGGAAGCCTTAGTGAAAAAATCCAAACAGCCTGTAACTTGCAGGTCATCATAGGGAACACTAGGATCTAACTGAAATTGCTCAAGGGAAATAACATACTTGAACTGCTCACCTAAATATTTCCAATCAACATCCCTCTCAGGGAACTCAAAACAATAATGAATGAATCTGATAAAGAACTCACCTAAAGATTTCTGAGGTTCCATTCTGATGAGATGTAACTTTATTACAATGTCATGAGGATTATAACTGTGAAAAGCTTGTTGTAATTTATGGGCGAGGTGTTCAAACGAATGGATGGAAGCTTTCAGCAATGTGTGGCACCATTGTTTAGCGCGCCCTCCGAGGGTGAGGAAGAAAAGCAAACAAAACAAACCCTCATCGTCAATTTCATAGTACTCTCCAAAGTCACAAAAATCTGAACAGTGTTGGGTTATGGACACCCCATTTTCACCATCAAATTTTAACTGGGACAAGTGATAAATAAATTCATCGGAGATGTAGTATCTAGGCTTATAAAACTCCGACAAACATCTCGGGAGAATGATTTGGGAACGAGCCATTACAGATATGAGATTAACTGCAGGCTCTAAGGGCTCAGCTTGTCATCTGGCCCTCCCCTTTTCGTTAAACATCTGGTCGGAGGTTCAGGCCCTCCTTCTAGCGCCAATTCTGTTGACAGGAAAATTTGTCCAGCCAACAGTAGGGGATCTCCCCGGTAGAAAGTCCCAATTAGACCTTAAACCGTTTGGAGTAGGGATCCCGTCCGGGGTGTGGGTCCGGCTACCGCTTAAGACGCCTTCCCTTAGGTCTCAAAAGAACCTGATTGAACCAGTGGACATACACTTATTCACGTGATACAGAATACGGGATTGATGTATTAGACCCGAATCAAACACTATGTGTAGCAAGATTATGAATAAAGCATGTACGCCTCAGGAGATGTCATTAGCAACACATCTTCTGGGGGTAATGCTTATGAGGTAGTCTGACCACAAAAGGAATAGTCCTTTATGATGAGATATCCTTTTACTTCTGAAAGATGAAACGAAATGCTAACAAAATAGTTCATTAACATTCATTATTAGAACAGATGATAAAATCAACATCATTGATACAACACAGATAGCCATGATGCATAAATGATGACATAAAAAGTGCAGCTTCATTAATCATAGGATGTTCTGAAACTGTACAAGGAATACACACAGTGTTTGCACAGCAAAACACATCATAACCATAGGGTGTTTTAACAAGTATCTCTATATTCAGATGCGTAAGGGTACAATCCTTCAATACAATGCCATGTAGTTCTTCAGTTCCAAAAGGAAAAAGCCCCTCTACAATGTCCCGTAGGAGTATTTATAATGGCAAAACTGCCCGTTGGGCTTCTTTGACTGTTCACCTTCTTGACCGTTGGGTTGCCTTGCGACCCATTCCTTTTGCGACCTGCGACCTAGCTGCTGTTGCGACCTGCGACTTGACTGGGTCGCGGGGTCGCAAGGTGTAAGAAAATGAGAGAATGCGACCTTGCGACCTTGCGACTAAGTCGCTAGGTCGCGAGGTCGCAAAGGTGGAAAAACCAAATAGATGCGACCTTGCGACCTTGCGACCAGGTCGCTGGGTCGCAAAGTCGCAAAAGGAGGAAAACCGAAGAAGTGCGACCCTGCGACCTTGCGACTAGGTCGCTGGGTCGCAGAGTCGCATAAGGTGGAAAAACTGAGATATGCGACCTTGCGACCTTGCGACTAGGTCGCTAGGTCGCAGGGTCGCAAAAGGCTGAAAACCAAAGAAATGCGACCTTGCGACTAGGTCGCTGGGTCGCAGGGTCGCAGAGGCTAAAAACTGAAAGTATGCGACCTTGCGACCTTGCGACTATGTCGCTAGGTCGCTGGGTCGCAAAAGGTGTAAACCGAAGATGTGCGATCTTGGCATATCTGCGAGCTGTAGTCTTCTTTCGGTGAATGTGGCCGGGTGCTCTCGAACATAAAGTGCTTTCTTCGGAGACTCATGGGGATGCGCTTGTTTGGACAGGTCCTACTATTTGCTGGGGAAGGCATTTTCTCTTTGCGCAAACTCGAAGGTTCTTCCTGCAATAAAACAACAGAGGTCATAGATTGACTGATAATAATGCTAAGGGCACTTTAATTAATTTGTAAGAGAGAAGAAAAATGAATTTAGACCCCTGTGTGGTCAAGATTTTTTCAATAAGAGAAAATGGCATGTGCAGACTTTTCTCTGCCCTTCCTTTGACAGGATCATCATCTTCCCCACGCACAAGGTTCTCTTTAAGTCTCAGATTAAATGCTTGACAGTCACGAGCTTCTTCATTCACGTCCTCAGCGTTCACCGCAGGCATTCATGCTCATCGCTTTTTTTACTTATTAGAGGAGCAATACTTGCCATCTTTAATCGGAGAATCTCAGGTATCTTGACTAAGGAGGACTACGACCTCACTTACAATCCTATGCCAGTCCAACCACAAAACTTTTCATCTGCATTGAATTTTGTTTTGGGGTGGTGTAATAGCAAAGTACTTATTCAATGGTAGGCGTGGCCTCCATGTATGGACATGTCTCTCTGTCATATGATCTGGTCACAGTTTGGAGGAAGAGGCGAGTTTTGACAGACCATGGGAAGGGTTTGCTGAGGCATTTCCCCGAAATTCTCTCCCTCCTGGTTGTAGCACATTATCCATTATTGCAACAGTTTCTTCATTTTAGACAGTCGGATCATCATCGTAGTGCACTCAGATTGCGAACTTATCTGTGGGGTCCAAGGCCATGAGCGTCGAAGGGCTTCTTCGATAGGCTCATCGTTCGAATGGTGTATGTTTCAATTCATGCACCATAACAGCTACTGAGCCTTTTACAGATGCCGATAGATTTTAACCCATCGTAAGCTGATATATCCTGAAGGCCACTATCTGCTTTAACATTTGAGAGCTTGGAATTCCTGTGGGAGAAAACGCTGTGAAAAGGCCCCTCCTGATGTGGAGCGTACGTCTCGTCCAGTTTCAAATAACGCGTGTGCCAATTTGCGTATCGAAGCTAACATAGAGAGACTTCATGTGATTCGATGTCTGGTAAAGACAAAGCCATGAAGAAAATGCCTGAGGAGACCAAACTCTCACAATGAGAACACAGGGATTAGATATCAATGATGCGCTCGTCCAAATGAGTGTTTTGCTTCTTCTGGCAGATCTGTATTCTGCAGCGATGACAAATCAGCTAAATCTGTGGGCATGCATTCTGGACGGGATTTTGTTGTCATTATTCCACGCTATCTCAGCTAAATCCACGCTGGGTAATACCAAACACTGTTGCCTCCAACGGACTACTGAGATATGGGCAGTTACTGAAGGCATCATTTTGCATGGGAAACTTTCTCCCTCGGCGAGCTATTTCACATTGGCGAACATGTGACGGGCAGGAAACAACTGGTAAGGAGCACGATTAGCGCTGACAAGAACGTTTAAGCCATTGCATGCTTTAGACGCAACTTCGACCATCCTGTATCCGCTTCAACGTTTACCGTAATTCAAGACTCCACCGGCGCCATGCTTGCATGCTATTACACGTTTATTATGATGTTTGGCTCAGGATTTTTTAAACACAAAATTCGGGTGCGAACGTTTATTATGGATTGAAAACCAGCCATCGAACATGTGGATTCATGCAACGTTTTACATGGTTTTGTTCGCCACCTTACACAGTTTTGAAACCGCGTGTCTCAACGCAAGCTGTTTGACCGTCAAACCTACTCTCTTATGACCATAAGTGTCAAAATGCCGTGGATAAAACTGCAGTGTCAAACCGTTTGCACCCGTTGGTAACACAACAAAGTTATTATAACGTGGTTTTGTGGGTTGGTCATACACTCCGGCCATGCTTTAAACATAGAAGCGTCGTAGTATAAAACATGATCATCATACAAGTCTGCTCGGCGCCCATACGTAGCCTTATATTGTTCTATTAACCTTATATGGTTTGGAGAATATTGCAATTTGTACCAAGACATCGGATCACCATACGTATATATTTGCTCAAGGCTATCTAATATTTAATCTCATGACTTGTGAAATGAACAAAGAAGAAGACATTTCAACGTAGACGCACTCGAGCCCATAGAACTCGTTTACATGTCCATATGTCACGTAACGTATGCAATCTTTCGACGGTTTCAACGTCCAACTGACTGGTAATACTGATTCATAATGAAATGAAGGGATCGCATCATTAAAGAATTTGTGCCACCTGTAACGCAACGTGTTCCATTTCATTGTGAAGTCTTATGTGATTTTATATGGTTTGAATAATATGCAATTGCACCAAGACTTTGTATCATTAATTGTATTTGCTTTGACCATCGACTTAGCGCCCACGCAACGTGGTCTTACACCTCGTATTAATATACACATGGTCTTGTATTAATAATGCATGGTCTAGCGCCTTGTGTTAATACATGCACCGTCACCTTTCGCCTTGTAGTTAAAACATATAACATCACCTTGCGCTTTGTAATGATATATTGCATGGTCTTGCGCTTAATATTAATACATATAACATCACCTTGCGCTTTGTAATAATATATGCATGGTCTTGCGCTTAATATGATCTTTTACTTTCCCTTATAATTCGAAAGCATCTCGTTTTGAAAGATCGAATGTCAAAATATACTTATCAGACCACATTGATAGCCTTTTTCACATTTGCCTTTTCTACCCGGTTACCACTGACATATGCATTTCAACATGACCCCTTTAGGTCCAATCTAACATTGTCCATCTCATATGGTCCCACATACACAAACTCTATGGATATGGAAGCGTAAAGGCGACTAGGACTGTAAGGCCATTTTATTGCTCCACGTTGTACCCCTTGCAGCGTAATTAATTCCACACTATGCAGCTTAAGATCATAAATGTTGCTTCCAAAGGGTGCGCCCACGTGTTTGAAAACTCTGTCGTTGGCTTACCACACCAACACATATGCTTTCGCACTGCCACTTGGCACGAGAACGTCTTGAATGAGAATTTCACTCCTCAGGGAGATCTCCTGAGTTTGCTTTGTTCACCGAGCCATAATTAATGCTAGACTTGTCGAAATGGCGACAAATGTTCCTTTGTATACAGACATCGACACGGAGCTGGAATTGTGCGGGATCTCCATAATTCTGGTGTGCACTAACGAGGAACATCTTCTGCGTTGGTGACACAAAAGATTCTTTCTCTGATCGACACATATCACATTATTCTCTTTTTAACAGTACTGGTCACTTGCTCCTCCTCCTCCCCTGTTCCGCAGCTTTGGCCTCGTCGTTGAGCTCAATTTCATTTCCCTCGATGTCGCGACACGACTGAGGAGTCTGTTACCAGTGGGGTCGACCTGTGTAGAACATTACGACAATCATAATTATTCTTTGATAATGGTGCCCACAGATAAAACATATGAGACTAGCAAATGTAACAGAGGTATTCAAACCACATGCTTAATGACCTACAACGACAGGGCCTCTAATCGTTAACACACAAAAGTTTTCCCGTTTAAAAGTATGTATGGCAAGCCCATTACACATGACGCGACTGTGATACGAGTGTTCGGTCGCATGTCGGATGATCCCTCCCACACATGGCGTGATTGCAGCGACAACATCAAGTCATGGTGACGAGACGACTCATGAGGGGTTGGGGATAGGTCGCTAAGATGGAGTCGATTCGTGGGGTCGGTGAAAGACCTTGACGACTAAGCGAGCATAGGGGGACCCCAAATTTTAAATATACCCAAAATTTTGGGTGGTGTTGTAGCGGCTACAACACAACATCACCATGGAGATCAAATTCTTCTTCAATCTTGGAACATGCATGACATCCTTCAAGATGAAAGGTTTACTAGACTCCCTCTCAAAGGAAATGGTCCCGATACCATTCACACTGTATCTACCATCATCACCCATCTCGATGTGCACTCCAATATCCTTTTCATCCAGATCACTAAACAAATATTTGTCTCTGGTCATATGGAAAGACACACCACTATCAAGAAACCACACCGATCCCATCACAATTGAAACCAAGCATTAAATCAAAGAAAAATCCAGCTCAAACTGCGAGGCTAAGGCCTCTCCAGCTGCAGATCCAACAACCTGTTTATTCTTCTTCTTCTGTGGGCAATTAGTGGCAAAATGCCTGTGCTGGTGACAATGAAAACACTTCACCTTGGACAAATCCTGCTTCTTTCCTTTAGCTTCGGATTTGGAAGATTTCTTCCCTTTTCCTTTTCGAGCTTTGGCAACCAAAGCACAATTTTCTTCATCTTCATTCTTCGATGAAGATCCATCCCTAGTACCCCGCCTTATCTCCTCCTGCAAAATATCTGACCAAAGTCGCTCCCATCCTGGCAGTTTCTCCCGTCCATTAACAGAGTCTTCTTAGCTATGCCAACTCTTCAGAAGCCCAAGGAGAGCCAAGCTCACCAAGTCTTCTTCATCAACAGTAACCCCCACACTTCCCAGCTCATCCTTACAGTGGACAAACTTCGTGAGGTATTTTGGAATACTGTCGCCTTTCTGCATTTTTATTTTTCTGAGCTTGTCTTTAAGCGCCAACTTTCTCTGGTCACTTCTGCTTTGGAACAAGTATGTAAAAGCCTTCCACATTAAGAATGGAGTGGCTTTACCACGAAGGTTGGACACAATGTGGTCCTTCACACCTTCCAACATAATCCTTCGACACTTTGCTACCCTCTTTTGCCATGCGTCAAGTGCGGCTGCATCGCTAGAAGCAGGCTTCGGAATATCAGCATCTATGAACTCCTTCAACCCATTATCATCCAGCACCGCCTCCATCCTATCCTTTCATGCTATGTAATTTGAGCTCCCATTAAGGGCATACTCCAATCGCAATCCATTGAAAGACATTTCAATGAATGCTCAACTTTGACACCAATAAAACTCTGCAGCAAATTCGAATTCCACCAGCACAAACTCAACCGCTTCAATAATTGCAATCTCCTCTAATGATCAATACTGCTCCGATACCATGTAGAAATTTATATAACTTATGTGTTATATGTCCAATATTCTCTTGATCCCACACTATTTTAACTTCATGCAAAATACAAAATCTATTCCACCATTGATCATTTGCAGAAATTAAATCAAGATTGCAATGCACACATGAAACAATAAAAAATTCACACACATTAACACAGTTGTTTAACGGGAAAGCCTGAAGCTGAAAACCCCAACTATCTGTATATAATATATGTCATAGATATCATGTAACAATCCTCATACAAATCTGATCATATCAAACTCTCAGTACAATATAATCGCTACACACTAATCAGGCCCGATCTTGCAAATCCATGCACCAATCTTTGCTGCCTGCTAGCCTGCCTCTACTGCGCAATCCCTGCTGAAAAATGGCTCTGAATGAGTTCTAATTACTCCAGCCTTGCTCACACAATCCTCATTGGCATCTCCACTGAGTGTTGGATGCAATCAATGCATCACTATAGTCACAACTGATAATCACACTTGCTCTTTCACCTATCTCTCCACTGGTCTCCACTGAAACTGCCATGCATTGTAGTTAATTGATGTATTATTCAGTTGATTAATGAGTTATTATTTGTGAATTAATTCCCTCCACTCTCACTAGTGTATCAATTAGTTAGACTAGATACAACTAACTCAACTGAGTCTAACTGAGTTAAACTAAATACAACTCCACCAACTACTTCTCCAACTCCACCAAACTCTGTCACATGAGTTCTAACTGAATTCCTCCATGCAATAGCTCCAGTAAACCCTCAGGAATAGCGTAATTCCTTCTTTCAACTGTCGTGCCACATCTGTGCACTTAACTGAAGTGCTCCAAGAGAATAAGATAATGTTTAGAGTCCAAATATTATTAAGAGCTAATAATATTCGACATATCTATTTTTAGACTAGTAATCTAAAAATAGACTCCGCCCAATATGTCTAAAAATATAAGTCCATCTGTTTTTCCAACTTGACCAACCATCCACAAATATCATCTTGCAACTCATAGAATATGATCGACATGTCAAAAAATAGACATAGTCTAAAAATAGACTTTGCGCCAAAAATAGCCTGTGGGCCCACTTAGTGAAGGCGACTCTTTTCACTAAGCTCATCATCTTGTTAAATCTCAACAAACAATAATCGACAGGCACCTATTTTTAGATTGATGATCTATAAATAGACTTCGCCCAATATTCTAAAAATAGAATTTCATCTATTTTCCACATTTGACCAACCATCTAAAAATAGCATCCTGCAACTTATGGAATATGCTCACCATGTCAAAAAATAGACATACACCTAAAAATGCCCTGCGGGCCCCACTTAGTGAAGGTGCTTACTTTTCACTAAGCTCATCATCTTGTTGAATCTCAACACTCCCTCACCAAGATAGGGATTATCCTTCACCCCGATCCTGCCTCTATGGTATTCGAATTTTCTCCTCTTGAGCGCCTTCATCGGAATATTTGCATCCCGATCTTCCATAGGAATGTATTGAAGCAACATGACCTTTTGCTGCACACTATCTCTGATATGATTATACCAGATATCAATATGTTTAGATCTATCATGAAACACAGGATTAATCGAGAGTTTAATGCAACTATGATTATCACAATGTATCACTGTAGGATCTAAATGTGAATCGAACAAACCGACCAGGATCTTCCTCATCCAGATAGCCTCACATGCAGCTTGACTTGTTGCCATGTATTCTGCTTCTGCCGAACTGAGTGCCACGGATCTTTGTTTCCTGATGTACCAAGAAAATACTGTAGATACGATATTGAAAACCCCTACTAATGTGGTCTTTCTGTCCGTTGGGCTGCCTGCCCAATCTGCATCCGTGAAGCCATGCAACTTCACCTCATTCGTCTGTCTGTACCATAAGCCATATTCAGATGTGCCCCTGAGATATCTCAGGACATGCTTGCCTGCCTTCCAAAAGAGCTTGGTAGGCTTAACCATCGCTTATGAAAGCTGGTTCACCGCATAGCATATGTTCGGTCTTGTATTAACTAAATACATGAGCGAACCCACCAACTGTCGATAAACAGTGGCATTCACTACCTCTGCTGATGTAGCATCCTCTTTCCTCCAATTTCCTGGAAGAGGAGTATCCATGGGCTTGCATTCCTCCATGTGAAACTTACCAAGTATCTCTCGAGCATAATTTCCTTGAGACAAAAATAGTTCACCCTCTCGCTGCCATATTTCCAATCCAAGGAAATAATGAAGGAGGCCCAAATCCTTCATCTCAAACTCCTTTGCAAGATCTGCCTTGCATGAGTGTATCAACTGCTCATCACCCATTATAATTAAATCATCAACATAAAGAAAAATGATTAAAATCTTACCCTCCACCAAAATTTGGTATAGGTTTGCATCCGCCTCACTCTTGGTGAAGCCAAGTCCAGTGAAATTGTTGTTGATCCGTGTGTAACAAGCACGTGGTGCTTGCTTCAGCCCATACAACGCTCTTTTGAGTCTGCACACATGCAACTCGCTGTTGAAGATCTCAAATCCTTCAGGATGCTCAATGTAAACCTCTTCCTTAATGATCCCATTAAGGAACACAGTCTTCACATCCATCTGATGAATGTGCCAAACCATCTGTGTTGAGAGAGCAAGGATGGTCCTTATGGAAGAATACTGTGCGACAGGTGTAAAGGTTTCTTCATAATCAATCCCCTCGATCTGTGAGAAGCCCCAGGCAAAAATTATTGCCTTATACTTCTCGACGCTCCCATCAGTAGCTTGCTTTACCTTGTAGATCCATTTCGAATCTACCACTGATTTACCCACCGGCCTTGGAACAATCTCCCAAGCACTATTTCTAACAATGGAGTCATACTCCTCCACCATGGCATCTACCCATGTGGGCTCCTGCGCTGCTTCTTCAAAAGAGGATGGCTCTGTCATGACACACTTGCTCATAAGAGCCATGTATCCAGTAAATCAGTCAGGTGACTGTCTCTGTCTGCACTGTGATGTAGGGACTCCTACATTCTCTGCCGCATCAAGATTTAGTCTCTTAGATTTTGTGGTACGCTTTCTACCAGATCTGATGTTTGGTTCTGCATGAGTGGACTCCTCCACTCCATGAATCTCATCCTGTGGCTGACCCACATATAGAGGCTCATATTTGAGAACAAGAAGTTCCTCCTCCGCATGCAAGTGTAGCTCCCTCTCAAGCGACAACTTCATGGCTTTCACCTCATTGAATTTTATATCCCGTCGCACCATAGTCATTAGAATGTTTGGAAAATACACATGATAATTTTGGGGAATTTCTGTGTACCCCACAAATATCCCAACTTCTGTAGTCGGCTCCAGCTTCTTCCTGGCGTCCTTTGTCACATGAATGTAAACAGATGAACCAAAAATCTTCAAATGAGAAATATCAGGCTTCTTACCAGTAAAAGATTCTTCGGGTTACTCATGCCAAGTACTCTATGAGGACAATGGTTTTGCACATAAACTGCAGGGTTGCATGCTTCCACCCACAAGCGCATCGGTAGGCCTTGGTCATGCAACATCGCTCGTGCAACACCCACGATCATCTTGTTCTTCCTCTCTGCGACCCCATTCTGCTGTGGGTTATGAGGCGCTATGAGTTCTCTTCAAATTCCTTCTTTGCTACAGAAGTCTTTGAACTCGTTCGAGATATATTCACCACCATTATCACTCCGTAGAGCCTTCACTTGCTTCCCCGACTCCTTCTCCACCAATGCTTTAAACTCACAGAACTTTGAGAATGTTTCACTCTTCTTCTGCATAAAGAAGATCCAACATCTATGAGAATAGTAATCAAAAAATATAACATAATACCTATGTTTTGTTGTTGAAGCAACCAAGAAAGGTTCACACACGTCTGTGTGAATTCTCTCCAGGATCACCAAAGCATGGTTCTCCTTCTCATGAAAGGTGGTCTTCACAAACTTACCCATAGTACATCCCTTGCACTGATCTAACTGCGCAAGAGTACCCTTGGGAAGTCCAGTAGAAATCTGCGGCAAAATCTTCAAGGCGTCAGGGTGAAGATGGCCCAATATCCTATGCCATAATTCACCCTCATCCCGGTTCACCACTTCTTCTACTTTGCCCATCAGTACAGCGCAACCATCTACCTCTAGCCTGTAGAGATTCTTAACTTGAATCCCTATACTCTTGGTTTGAACCATTGTTTTATGTCGAAGGAAAGCTTTTCCCTCACCAAAAACAACATCATAACCTCTGTCTTCCAACATTGTGGCCGAGACCAAGTTCTTCTTTTGACCTGGAACATGCATAACATCTTTCAAAAGAAATGGTTTACCTAACTCCCTCTCAAAGGTAATGGTCCCAATACCATTCGCACTGTATCTACCATCGTCACCCATGTCTATATGCATTTGGAGATCCTTCTCCTCCAAGTCACTAAACAACTCCTTGTCTCCCGTCATATGGAAAGACGCACCACTATCAAGATACCACATTGATCCCATTGTGCTTGAAACCAAGCATGTGATCAAAGAGAAATCAAGTTCAAATTGCGAGGCTAAGGCCTCACCTGCTGCAGCTCCAGCAGCCTTCTTTTTCTTATTTTTCTGTGGATATTTAGTGGCGAGATGCCCATGTTCGTGACAATGAAAACACTTCACTTTGGACAAATCTAGCTTCTTGCCTTTAGCCTCAAATTTTGGATGGGATTTCTTCCCCTTTCCTTTCCTTGCTTTGGCAGCCAAAGCACAATTCTCTTCATCATCATTATTATATGAAGAGCCATCCCTGGTACTTCGCCTTATCTCCTCCTGCACAAGATCTGACCAAAGTCACTCCCAACCCGGCAGTTTCTCCCGTCCATTGACAGAGCCATCGTAGTTATGCCAACTATTCGGAAGCCCAAGGAGAGCTAAGCTCACCAATTCATCATCATCAATTGTAATCCACACACTTCCCAGTTCATCCCTACAATGGACAAACTTCGTGAGATATTTTGGAGTACTATTTCTCTTCTCCATTTTTATTTTTCTGAGCTTATCTTTCAACGCCAACTTCCTCTGGTTGTTGTTGCTTTGGAAAAGATCTGTGAAAGCCTTCCACGTTGAAAATGGAGTGGATTTCCCGTGAATTCTTGACACAATATGGTCCTTCACACCTTCCAATAGAATTCTTCTCGTCTTTGCTACCTTCTTTTGCCATGCGTCAAGTCCTGCAGCATCGCTAGAAGCAGGCTTAGGAACATCGCTATCAATGAACTCCTTCAGTCCATTATCTTCAAGCACCGCCTCCATCATATCCTTCCAGGCTATGTAATTCGAGCTACCCTCAAGGGCATACTCCAATCGCAACCCATTGAAAGACATTTCAATGAATACTCAATTGTTGCACCAAGAAATTTTTGCATCAAATTCAAATTGTCCACCAGCACAAAACTCAATACTTATTCACAATTGCAATCTCCAGTGATCAATAATGCTCTGATACCATGTAGAAATTTATTAATACTGATGTATTACTGGATTCTCCTGATGTAACAATATTTATCTTCTTGCTAAATATAGAATCCTTCCACTGTTAAACTTGTATAAATTTAAAACTCAATTGCAAACACATGTGAATAAATTCAATCACACATAAAAAGTTGTTTAACGAGAAATATTAAAGCTAAAAATCCCAACTATCATATATTATGTATATCAATGGAATCATGTAATAATCTCATACAAAGCTTAGTACATCAAGCTCTCAGTACAATCAACAATCATTACACACTGTCATGCAGAAATTTGCATCTCTATGCACCAATTTCTTGCCTCCTAACAGCCTGCCTCCACTGTGCAATCCCTGCTGAGGAAGACCACTGAATGAATTTGAATTGGCCTTGCCTTGACTGCGCAATCCTCATTGGCAACTCCAATGTGTGTCAGATGCATTGAATACATCACTATAGTCACAACGGATAGTCCATCTCACCCTTTCACCTATCTCTCCACTAGGTCTCCACTGGAACTGACATGCACTGTTGT
Organism: Pinus albicaulis; assembly: GCA_034641835.2. Taxonomy (NCBI): domain Eukaryota; kingdom Viridiplantae; phylum Streptophyta; class Pinopsida; order Pinales; family Pinaceae; genus Pinus; species Pinus albicaulis. The sequence continues at coordinate 1,169,315,233 of CM076570.1, forward strand.
TAACTATTGTATCTATTTAGTTGTTAGTGATTTATTAGTTGTGAATTAATTAACTAATTATTTCACTTAACTCTCACTAGTGTATCTTTCAGTTAAACTAGATACAACTAGCTCAATTGAGTTTAACTCACTTAACTGACTCAAACTAAATAACAACTCTTGTAACTACTCTTCCAACTCTGTCATAACTTTGCCACTTCAGTTCTAACTGAGTCCTTCATGCATGAGCCACCAATAACCCTAGGAATTGTGTAATTCCTTCGGCCCACTAATTTTCCAAATCTGTTCACTGAAATAAAGTGCTCCAAGAGAATAATTTGATGTTTATTTTCGGATTATTATTAAGGGTTAATAATAAATAACATGCACCTATTTTTAGATCGACGATCTATAAATAGACTTCGCCCAATATTCTAAAAATAGAATTTCATCTATTTTCCACATTTGACCAACCATCTACAAATAGCATCCCGCAACTTATAGAATATGCTCACCATGTCTAAAAATAGACATAAAGGTGCTTACTTTTCACTAAGCTCATCATCTTGTTGAATCTCAACATTGGGGATCACCGGCGGTCCCAACCCGCCAGCGGTCCCCACATGTTGTTCGCATTGTAAACATTAAAACGTAACCTCTGACAGTTCTACAACCCGCAGTCTTTGCATCAGCAGTTATGTTATTCTTATCACATGGCAATGGTCACGGTTAAACCCTCCGCGTGGTTGTCACTTAACCCACAACGTTCAACCGGGGTTCAACAATTATCACCATGGTTTAAGCCTTTGGTTCTGGCAACGGTTGTGTTCACTGTGGTTTGGGGTTGGCATGTGGCCACCCCAATCGCAAAAATTTAATGCCACGGTTTAAACAGCGAAAGGTTTGGCCAGCGTGCCTAAAAAGGAAGAATTGCCTAATTTAACTCCAGATAAGTGGATTCATCCACTTTTTGTGGATTTTTTCTAGGTGTAACTGGGCAAAAGAGTAGGAGACTAAATTTCCACTTATTCTGAGTGAAGGAAGAGTCATTTTTGACTAATTGGAACATTCTAGAGCCATTGGTGTAGAGAAAATAGCCATTAGAGCATTGTAACTACATGTAATAGAAAATTTTTGAGAATAATGAAATATTAACATGCCATTGGGAGCTGGACCAACAGATGTAGCCCAGGAGGGGTGAACTGCTTCATCATGCCTGCTATGTAAATTTCATGTGGTGACTTATTTCTCTATTTTACACTGATGTGCAGTGTCATTTGTGCTTATTTCATGCTTCTAGTTCACCTAAAATCATCTACAATTCATGGTTAAATTCCTCAACCCTTAGCAAACTAATGAGGCAAGTATGCACATGTTTGTAAACTGGAAATACACTTAGCACAACAAAAATAATACAGTCATTTCAGATCAGAGGTGGTGGATGCTAGTGTCTATAGGCAATTAGTGGGTTCACTAATGTATTTGGTGAACACGAGACCAGACATTTACTACGCAGTTAACTAGCTAAGTCAAGCTATGGTTAAGCATACCAAGCTCTTCTGGAAGGCAGGGAAGCATGTCCTGAGATACCTGAGGGGCACATCAAAGTATGGTCTATGGTACAAATGGATAGAGGGAGTGAAGATTCAAGGCTCCGTTGATATAGATTTGGTGGGCAATCCATCAGACAGAAAGATCACATCAGTAGGGATCTTTAGCATAGGATCGACAATAGTTTCCTGGTACAACAAAAAACAACAATCTGTGGCACTTAGTTCAGTGGAAGCATAATACATGGTAGCAAGTTAAGATGCATGTGAGACTATCTAGATGAGAAAGATATTGGTTGTTTTGTTTGGTTCTCAGATGGATCCGATAGTGATTCATTGTGATAATCAGAGTTGCATTAAACTCTTGATTAATCATGTGTTTCATGATAATTCCAAACATATAGATATTCGGTACCATCATCTCAGAGATTTTGTGCAGAGAAGGATAATGTTGCTTCAATACAGTCCCACGGAAGATCAGGATGCAGATATTCTCACGAAGGCGCTCACCAGAAGAAAATTTGAATACCATAGAGATAGGATCAGGGTGAAGGATAATCCCTTTCTTTTTGAGAGGGAGTGTTGAGATTCAACAAGAAAATTTCAGCACCCACGCCTAGTTGCATTAAGCACCCAAGCTAGGGTGGAGCCCACAGTGCTATTTTTGGGTGCATGTCTATTTTGGTTATCCCTTAATTAAGATGGACAATAAACTGTAATATATTCTCAATGATGACATGAAATAGCTAACTCAGTGATAAACTCAGTTAGCTAGTGGATTTCGAGTTAGAGGTAGTTGTTGAGGCATGCAAAGTAATTCTAGTTGTAATAGAGTTCGAAGTGCAGTGGTGCATTAGTTAATGCAGGTTGTAATTAGTTTAACTCTGTTAAGTGAGTTAAACTCAGTTGTGCTAGTTGTAACTGAAGGTACACTAGTGAGAGATCTAGTGAATTAAATATTAATTAATCCACGATCAGTGATATCACATGCAATTGAGGATTTACTATTATTAGTTGCATGCATGTCAGATCCAATGGAGACCCAGTTGAGTTCTAGGTGAAAGGGAAGTTGCCTATCAGTTGTAGGATTATTGGGTTGCACACATGCAACCAAACACCCACTAGAGTGCCCATGATACTTGTGCAATCAAGGAAGGCAAGAATTCCTATCTTTTAGGGATTACACAAGCAAGGCAGGTTGTCTAGAGGCTGAGAATTGGCTATGTGTTTGTTAGTTTTGTTCATGAAATCATGAGAAAATTAGCTGAGTACTAGAGGGGTCTAGTGAGAAGAGTTTTGTATGTAATTTTTTCATGATCCATGCTGAATATGCAATAGAATATAGTGGGGGTTTTAGCTATAAGGTTTCCCCGTGAAATTATCTGTGTTGTGTGTGATTTGACTCTTCTTCATGTTCATGTGATTAGCGATTGTGTTTTTAATTCTGCAAAATATTTGTAGAATTGATTCAGTATTTAACTTTAGTACATTGTTATATTGGGTGAATCCAAGATATACATGCATGTTGTATAATTTATATATTCAATAACCCTAATGCTACTTGAAGTACTTGATTTGGGTAAGATATTGTGAGACTATCTTATCTTCTCTTGTACACTTCTATGATGCAAGTGTATGTGCCAAAGAGGACTTGCCAATGTGCATCATTACTTGTCATGGATCTTTTGGACGCAACTGATCAATTGATCCCCTAAGACAGGAGGCTAGTGTTTGCTATTTATATGAAATTCTCTAACTAGTGATTTGTAGAACATCACTTGTACAAGCTTGTATCAAGTTGTTGGTATCTACTTGTAACTTGATTTTGACTTGTATCTATTTGTATTTGCAGATATGATTTTGACTTATGTTGTCATGATGATTGAGTTGTTTCTACTGCTGGTTATTCATGTTGATTTTACATAAGAAGAATATTTTGTTAAGTGATTTGACAAATTTATAGAAGTAGGCAGATTTATGGCCATAATAACTCTGTTGTAATAAGTGATTTTCAAATATGTTTTAGTGTTGGAAAGTGTGCCCTAAGATATGGAAAATATTTCCCTTTTCCCTTGAAAGTTGAAGCAAATTTGTATGGTTTTTATTTTCTTGGGTTGCCTTGTGTATTTGGTTGAAGAAAAGAGACATATACTATTGTTCTTTAGATCTGATGCACTTCAAGGTTGAGCTAGAATTTGTATAGAAGTATGTAGATTTATGGCCATAATAACTCAGTTGTAATAAGTTATTTTCAAATATGTTTTAGTGTTGGGAAGTGTTCCCTAAGATATGGAAAATATTTTCATTTTCCCTTGAAAGTTGGAGCAAAGTTGTTTGGTGTTTATTTTCTTGGGTTGTTTTGTGTATTTGGTTGAAGAAAAGTGACATTTACTACTGCTCTTTAGATCTGATACACCTCAAGGTTGAGATGGAATTTATGAATTTCCATTAAAATTTAAAACTAATGAAATTCCAACAAGGTTAACAAGATTTTCTAAGTAGTAGAGAAATTGAAGGAGAGCCAGAACCTAAATTCTAACAAATGAGAGCAATAATGACACAAATTTAAATCAGTGCCCAAATCAAAAACATAACAAGAACAAGAAGAGTTATAAAAGGTAATTAGAAAGAATATTGAGATATAAATTTCTGAGTTAATAGGAAATAGATTAGTAGACATCAATTATTTAAAGTAATTGCATGGGAAATAAATGAGAAGAAATAGAGATAGAAAAAGAAATTCAAAATGATGAAAAAAAATTAAGAGACAAAGAGGAATAAAATCATAGCTAGACCAGGAAAATAGAGATGGTGGAAAGAAAATATATGGATAAACACCCATCATCTATGGAATCTACAAAAGTAATACCAAATTGTACATTTGTACAGAACAATAGAACTAGTGATGAATCTATATATGAGCTAGAAAAATTAAAAATAACAATAGTGATATACAACATATTATGGAATTAAAGGGTATAGACCTTGAGCTACAGTTAAAGGTAAATACAAGTAATAGTTCCTTGCCTTGATTTTTTCATTACACATTAATCCCATGTCATTTAACATGTTTCTAACTTAGGATACAAATCTTGTAGGTGCTCGAAAATGATTTTCCAGTGCTTCCTGTGGGCGCTGGAAAATAATTTTCCAATGCCTACAGGATTTGTATCCTCGAGAAATACACTGGTACCATTAGACTATCCAATGGACAACATGAATTGTACTCATCAAAATTTCTTTTAGGGTAGGATCTAATGATATGATAGGATCTAATGATATAATGGTGGCATAAATCCTCAGGACAGGTGCATACTATTTTTGTTATATTTCATCATCAAGTTGTTCAAATATGGTCCGAACAAGTACAATAACAAGGTGGGATTTGAATTTTTCTTCATTATTTAGTATTCAACTGTCACTGGCCTTTAAGCCAACTCCACTTTTTAAGGAATAAAACAGGTGTTTAATACAAGTTTGTGAAAAATTTAATACAGGTTTGTGAAAAATTAAACATAATATAGGTGTTTAATACCCACATCTTAGTCTGGTTGCGTCTGGAGAAATACTTTGGAGAAATGGACAGTGTCTGCAGTCTCCAGAAATTTACAGGTTGTTTCAGGGTTTCCTGTTCTCCTGGTCTCTGTTTTGTGTTGTGTCTCCATCCTGTGAGCGCGTGATAGGCAATATTACAAATTTGAGTGCGCAATTATGAGTTTGTTTCAAACATCCGTGGGAGACTGCATTGATTGCAGTAGGTGGAGTGGGGTGGTGGAAGGGGGGGGGGGGCAGGAGTGGTCTTGGGGGATCGAAGGGGAGTGGGGTGGTAGAGGAAACTAACGGGGGGGAAAGCGGGGTCCACCAGGAAGTCGAAGGTCCGGTCGGGGGTCGTCGTACGGGGCCCGGAACTGTCCCATCATCGTCAAAGATTCCTCCATTTCGTAGAAGAATTTAAACTTCCTTTTATTTCAGGGGGCAGAGTTCCAGGGCTAGAGGAGAAGCAGGGACAAACTTTTTGGGCCATAGAAAACGTAGAGGCTAGAGGAGAAGCAGGGATAGAGTTTCTAGGCCATAGAAAATGCAAAGGATGGAGGAGATGCATGGGCAGAGGTATATGAATTTTAAAATGAATTTGTGTTTGTTTTTTAGTTTGTTAGTTCCTTTTAAGGATATAGGAAATTATCCCTCACTCAAGGGGAGCCCCTCGTCATGCTTTATCCACCTCCTTTCTATCCCTCACTCGAGGGTCATGCTTTATCTACCTTATTTCTTTCCATTTGCATTTACATATGTACCGACAACATCATACTTGATCCAGGCACTAGAAAGGGTCAGTGGAGAGATGATCCGGTGAAACCCTTTCTTTAGGTACCACCAACACCATATATTGATGTAAGTGTTAGCATGGGTGGGTTGAGAGATGATCCCATCAAACCCTTTCTTTTCTGAAGCAAACCGTTGAAGCAGCAGAATACATAGCCAGTGCCATTGATGTTGCTTCTATAATAGCTACCCTCGAACCCTCTCTTAGATATCACGGATATCAACAGTGTCTAGTGATATTATATTATTGAGAGTTATTTAGGATTTATTTTTTCATCTATATTTCAATTCATGGTTTATATTTAGTTCCAGCGCTGGAGGATTTGCAGGGCAAAGTTTCCGGGCCAAAGAAAACACAGAGGCGGTGTTTTTTGGGGTGGAGGAAATTTGCTTGTTAGTGACCCGAGCCCTGATTTGTATTTAGGGTTTATTTATTTTTAATCTGTATATGATTTTTTTAAAATATTGGTCACTTTAGAAAATTGTAGCAGAAATTTATGAGTTAAGGTTGAATAAATTAATTATATGAAGCGCAAGCTGATGAACCAAGTTATACCTTCGGTACATATGGGTATAATAGTGTTTCCAGTAAGAAATAAAAAATGTCGTTATGGTACATGTGTGAGCTTATTTTTGACCTCTAAACCAATCACAAACATCTGAATCCCAGTTACAAATTAGATCAAGAAATTCATAATCCTCACCCCTAGTTTTTTGGACTGCATCTCTTTTTATGTGTTTGCTTGGATTAATTGCATTAACTATTTGTGCTACTACTGGAAAACCAACAGAATATTCAACCACTGCCATTGATGTTGCTTCTCTAGTATCTAATGTTGCTTTCCCTTTGCATTTGAACCTATACTAGTAGCATCATACGTTGAGAGACGATCTTGTCGAACCCTTTCTTTAGGTACATGAGAGGGAAATCTTCTTGTTATCCTTCCCTCTAGGGGGATTCCCTTAGCATGCTCTAGCAATATCCTTTCTTTCCTGGCAGAAGCACCACCAAAAACATGTGAACCACAAGCATCATATATTGATGTAGGTGTTACAGGGGTGGGTTGAGAGGCGATTGTTGGGCCTCAAAATAGTCTCTATTTTCACTCCATTATTCATCAATATCTTCACATTTTACCTTCATGTCACCTCCATTCCACCTCCATATCATTACATTCACCTCATTATTGGGTCATAACTATGTTTTTCCAAAGTTTATTAATTCTTAATATTTTAAAGTGAATTTATGGCTAAAACTTAGAAAATAATACGCTTATACTTATACCTAACAATTAGCATGAGTTTGTTGACATGTGTAGGCACAAAGGAAGCTTCCAAGACACCTTTATGTGGCCTTGGATGATCAAATTCGAATTTAAGAAGATAAACCTCATGGAAAAGATCATGGAGGAGATCATGGAGGATCGGGTTATGTGTCTAGATGGTTAGAGATATTAGTGGATGATCATTATGAGTTTGTTACTCCTCTCATTGTATAAATAGGAGTACCTCCTCCATTCCAAGGAGAGGACTCTTAGAGCATTGTATCCAATTAATGATGGAATAGAATAAAGCTTCATTTTTCATATATTTCCATTATGTAGTTCTAGATGTAAATTGTGTTAATGTAGAATATGAATTTATGGAATTTATGTAGTTTTAGATATAAGTTTCCTTAATGTAGTATATGGAATAATTTGTCTTGTTCTTAAGAGAATTGAGCTCACTCTAAAAGGATGAGAGAAACATTTTATTTCATATTAGATTTTGTTTCATTTCATTGCTTAGATGTTCAAGGATTTGTTTGTGATTGATGAATGAGTTTTAAATTAGAATCTTATCAACATGTGAGAGGACATCCAAGGGTCTAAGTTAGGCTCTCTCTCTATTTGATTTGCATGATAATTGAAATTCATTCTTTTGCTTTTATGTTTCAAGTCATTTCATTTCTTATGCTTATGAATGGATCTTAGTTTAGTTTGGATTAGTACATGAGAGGACACTCAAAAGACTAAGTTAGTCTTTCTCTCTCTTTGAATCTGAACAACAATTAAAGTTCATTCTCTTGTCTTTATTTCAAGTTTCTGGTTTTATGAATGATTTCTCTGTGATACTGTAGGGAAGGACAACCAGGACCTCCTTAGTTAGGAGCCTCTTCCCTTGCATATTATATTGAATCATAAATAATTTAGTTAGACATAGAGTTAGTTGCCTACTCCTGCATATATATTGCTGGCACCATCACAAGCTCACGAGTTTCCCTGGTCGATAATTTAATGTAGCAATTTGTTCAAATAAATTGCCCAACATTTTGGCGTCGTTGCCGGGGATGGTGCTAAGGGATTAGGCATTAGAAATTTAATTTAGTACTAGCATTTTTCTTTAGACAAAATAATTTGTGAACCCTGGTGACAGCAGGATCTTCACAAAAGAGTTTAAGTTTGAATTTTCTGATGTTTTAATGTTTAGCTAGTTTTAAATTTCGTCATTTCAAAAACACCCCCCTGCATAAATAAAAACAAATCAAGCGATGAGTATGCTCTCTTCCTGTGCTTTGTGCGATCAGGAAGATCAGAAAATCAATTGATTTATTCAAATAAAAAAACTCTTGCTGAAAAATTGATCTGCGATATAACAATAAAGAATTTTGTGAATTAGTGAAAAATCATCTTAAAAAAAAAACATTTTAAATAAAACTTAGTTTTTTTAAATTTTTGTTTAAAAAATAAAAATAAAAAATAAAAAATAAAAAATTCCACATAATAATAATATATATCATATATATTATTATTATTAAAAAAATCTTTTTAAAAAAAATAGCATTTTTTTTTATATAGGTTACATTTCATTTTTTTTAATAATAATTTTTCTTTTCACAATAAATAAAAACAATAAAAAATAATAAAACACAACAAAACGAAATTTTAAACAACGCAACAAAACAATAAAACTTCACAATTGAACAGAGTACCATATCTGCACAATAAATCACCTGTTCACCATTGCATACGGACTGTTTGGAATCCGCTTTCATCTGGCATTCTTTTATTTCCCTCCTCCATCTCCTGCGAAACATATTAAGGTTGCTCTTGCGAGACGATAATGGGCTATAAAGCCCAACGAAGTTGCAATACCTGAATGAAGCGAGACCGAAGAAGTCGTTCTGAACAAAAGCCTGGCTTCAGCAAGAATTTCTCGTCAAAAGAGCGTGCACATTTTCGGCAAACTTTCTTTGCAAAGGCCCGGAAAGGAGCGCTAAAACACCAGTCTGTCACCGTCAATAGAGAAGAGGCCATGGACGCGGATTGCAAGTTGTTTATTGTCACCGATTGTGGGGCCTCTCAGGCAGGCCGATCTTCAATTCCTGGAAGAAGCTCAGAAATTTCTATTGCAGATGGAGGCCTGCACCAATATATTTGTCGCCCAATTGCCCGAATTTTTCTCCGCTATGAAGAGCCAATGAGAATTATTTAAAGCTTGGTGGCAGGCATAACGGCATGGCGGAGATGATTGTGAAGCTGAAGAATGTGAGGGTGGTGTTCTGGATCTTAGCGGTGTTGAGATGGGAGCTATTTCATCGCAGTGCCGGGTTTAACGACAAAGATACCTATATCCCTCATGCCTCTGCGAATTCTGTGGCAACACGTTAGCCTCCTCTATCTGAAATCAATTACCATGATTTGGGTTTAATTCAGATGCTAATCCTATTGCAATTTTTTAGAGATGCTATCGGTAATCCACTTGGGGGCACATTTTAAGGATCAAATTTCGTAAAAAGATTGCGTTTACCAATCTTATTTCATTCTCATCCAAAAATAGCTAGAATCTCAGATGGTTTAAATTGCCCAACATTTTGTGCATGCACGTCCGCTCCAGCGTTTTCTGCAATAAAAGGTTCCAGTTTGAAAGTTAACCTATGCTCCATGCAACGTGGGCATTGGTCGCTGGATTCCACGTTCAAACGCGTGTTTTGACCGGATAATGTGAAACCGTATAGTGCTTTATATAGTTTTGATCGACATTTTAATCGTTAATTGGATCACTTTGCGTATCCACTTCATAGATTAAAACCTCGTCATAATAATATTCTCGCCCACATACAAGCCTCTAAGGTTTTGAACATTATATTTATATGTCTGCTCCAATATCTTACCAACATCGCTGTCAAACCTTATATTCATAGCTTTGGATGGTCTTGGTTATTATCGCGCCGGAGAATATCGTGACCATGTGTTGTAACGCGCCCATTCATTAACCTGGCATCGCACTTCTAACTCTTCGCAACGTGTCCATGCACGTCTTGCCGCGCTTCTAATGCACCAAGGTTTGTGTATATCCGCGCCAATCATGGTTGAAGGTTTTCCTACATTGCACCATTGTAGTATTCGCAGCCACGTCATAGAATATCTCCGCTCTAAACTCCGCCATCGGGCCATTTCCAGATTCGATCACATTCTCGTGGATTTCTATGCTCCCTGGTGCGGCCATTGCAAGAGGCTCTCCCCCGAGCTAGATGCTGCTGCTCAAATACTTGCTGACTCTGATACTCCCATTGTGCTTGCCAAAACAGATGCAGATAAATTCAACAGTCTTGCTTCAAAATATGATGTGAGTGGCTATCCAACACTGAAGCTTTTCGTCAACGGCTTCCCTACAGATTACTCAGGCCCACGGAAAGCAGATTCACTTGTTCCTTATCTGAAAAAATGGCTGCTCCAGATGTTTTTGTTCTAAACTCAAATGCTGAAGTTCATGAATTTATTAAAGAGTCTGGTAAAAAAAATTTCCCATATTTATTGGTTTTGGTGTGGAAGAATCCCTGGTGGTAGATTTTGGGAAGCAATACAAGAAAAGAGCATGGTTCTCAGTAGCAAAGGAAATTTCAGATGAAGCTATGGTGCAATATGATTTTGACAAGAAGCCAGCTTTGTTGGTCATTCGCCCAGAATACAATGAGCAAGACATTTTTTATGGTCCCTTTGAAGGAGAGTTTTTGCAAGAGTTTATCCAGCAAAGTTTGCTGCCATTGAGTGTCCCTATAAGATATGAAACTTTGAAGCTGTTAAAGGATGACCAAAGGCCTATGGTCCTTACAATTGTGAAGGATGAAACGGAAGAGAAATCATTGCAGTTAATCAAGACATTTGTAATATTTTATGATATCTTTCCTCTCGGGAGTATTTGCAATTGCATAATCACCAGCCACAATGTTCAAAATCTGCTGGCATAAAGCCCTCTAAACTAGTTTAAGGAGAGTATCAGAATATGGTGCTCTGCAACAATGAATTGGTTTGTGAGGGGGCGAGAGGCGAAGCCGAATGTTTTGACTTTCATGGCCTTTTTCTATTTTGTTCAATTAATATAGTTTTTCATTTAACTAAAAAAAAAAAAAAAAAAGTTGTTTTTTTTTTCTAGTTTTAAAAAATAAAAATATAGATTTTTCATTGTATTGTTAAAAAATAAATAACAAAATAAAATTTCTATTTTAATTTTGTTATTAAAAAAAAATAAAATAAAAAATAATAATAATAATAATAAAAAATTCAACTTAAATAATAAATTAAAAATTTATGTTTTTAATTTATTGTTTAAAGAAACATCTAAAAAAAATTATGTTTTCATTAAAAAAAAAAATCTAAAAATTTTCACAAAATTCACACAACTTTGAAAAAATGGAACACTTGGAAACAAATTTCGAGGATCGAATTTCGAGGATCGATTTATCAAACATTTGGAGGATTTTACGGATGATGATTATCTTGTTTCGATAGCTTCAAGTTGGCATTAAACTCATAATATTTTCTGTTGAATACTTTTATGTGACATACTAATCTGCAGGACACAACAGAGCTTTCTAATGCCAATCTTTTTGCCGAGCACATTTCATGAGTTATCTGACACAAACAGGGAGTATTATTTTTCATGGTTATTTTTACGAATGGATTGATTTTAATATCATGATTAAGTTAATTTCAACACTTTGATTGTCCTTAATTTGTTTTATTTGGTATAAAATTTTTGCGTAAGAATCATGAAGGAAATGCGCATTCCTTTTTGAACACACTCATGTTTCTTTCTACCAAGTTTTTTTTTACAGGTTACAGGACGACAAAGTGATCATTACGGAGACTACATTGTGACGACAATTAGTCTTCCAAAGACTAAATTCATGAAAAATTCTCAAGACAAATCCATCTCCACAACCATTACCTTCCACCTCCCTTTCTGAAAAGATTTTGAATTCCATCAATTGTACATCTATAACGCATGACATTTCCATATCCATTTTTCACAGCAAGAGTTCTTGTTCATACATCATGCATTTCCTTACATTGCCATTTTTCTTGTCATCACGATTCCCCTTCATTTCCGCCAATAAAACCCTGCTTGAGTCAAAGTCCTAGAGTCTAAGTATCATTGAAAAAACACCTAGAGGCTTGCATGCCTTAATGGCAAGTACTCTTGCCAATGAACAATGGGAGTACATTAATATCCCTTGTTCGTTGGATCTTGTAGGTGACTCGACCACGACAAATTTATTCGTACCTACAAAGATGTGTTAGGCATCCCGACTCCCATTGGAATCAATGGTGGGAGCTCTTGTGTTGGCTAGGGGCATTCATTAACGGCCACTAAGTCAACAACTTCTTGCTATGTTCGACATCGACACATTTAATCACATAGCAAGATTTGTGCCATCGAGCGTTGAAGACTTGAAGACCCATATTTTGCAACAGATGAAGCCAATTTCCATTCATTGTATTTCCATTCATGGTATTCATTGTATTTCACTTGAGGACAAGTCAATAAATAAGGCTGGGAGGAAAATGTAACTTCTATATTTTCTATACCTTCCAAGCCTTATAGATTTTCAGCCATATTCAGAAAACTCATCGGATTCATCATCCAGCAGCAGATACAACTTTCAGCCATGTTCATCAGACTCCTCAGATTTTTCATCTAGTAGCAGCGGATCCCGCAGCTGATACGACAATACAGATCCATCTTTCATCCACCATTTTCACAACAGTTTGCAGTCACACATGCACGACTCTCACCTATTTTTGGAAGGGTAAGTTAAGGTATGCTATTTTCTAACTTTTAACCATTAAATTCCTTGAAATGTTAGAATAATAATTTTTGGAAAAAAAAACTTCACTTCCTTTCCTTTCATTGCCAAAGCCATCCGTTTAATGGGAAGGATACATTTACATACATGCTTTGTCACATTCATATCCACAGTTATATATCACATTCTAAACCCACTTACCTTTAAAATATATTTACTATTACATGAGCATACAAATGGCTTTGTCTAAAGTATTTAAAAGTTAATTGGATGCCAATAGAATCATGGTTGTTACACAAGAACCAACCATGATGCATTCCAACAAAAATACTCTGCCATAAAAAGCACATTATCATTATGCAAAGATCATACAATGAACGCAATAAACAAAATATGGTTGAAACACAAGAACCAACCAAGTTGTAGTTCATCAAAATAACGCTTTGCAAAAGTTAAGTAAATGATCTCATGCAGAGTTTAAGCCAAAGCTCAAGTACCAAAAAGTAATGTAATAGATTGTATGAGGACATGCAATACCTTCAGTTTGGGGGTATGTTGGGCCTCAAAATAGTCCCTATTTTCACTCCATTATTCATCAATATCTTCACATTTTACCTTCATGTCACCTCCATTCCACCTCCATATCATTACATTCACCTCATTATTGGGTCATAACTATGTTTTTCCAAAGTTTATTAATTCTTAATATTTTAATGTGAATTTATGGCTAAAACTTAGAAAATAATATGCTTATACTTATACCTAACAATTAGCATGAGTTTGTTGACATGTGTAGGCACAAAGGAAGCTTGCAAGACACCTTTATGTGGCCTTGGATGATCAAATTCGAATTTAAGAAGATAAACCTCATGGAAAAGATTATGGAGGAGATCATGGAGGATAGGGTTATGTGTCTAGATGGTTAGAGATATTAGTGGATGATCATTATGAGTTTGTTACTCCTCTCATTGTATAAATAGGAGTACCTCCTCCATTCCAAGGAGAGGACTCTTAGAGCATTGTATCCAATTGATAATGGAATAGAATAAAGCTTCATTTTTCATATATTTCCATTATGTAGTTTTAGATGTAAATTGTGTTAATGTAGAATATGAATTTATGGAATTTATGTAGTTTTAGATATAAGTTTCCTTAATGTAGTATATGGAATAATTTGTCTTGTTCTCAAGAGAATTGAGCTCACTCTAAAAGGATGAGAGAAACATTTTATTTCATATTAGATTTTGTTTCATTTCATTGCTTAGATGTTTAAGGATTTGTTTGTGATTGATGAATGAGTTTTAAATTAGAATCTTATCAACATGTGAGAGGATATCCAAGGGTCTAAGTTAGGCTCTCTTTCTATTTGATTTGCATGATAATTGAAATTCATTCTTTTGCTTTTATGTTTCAAGTCATTTCATTTCTTATGCTTATGAATGGATCTTAGTTTAGTTTGGATTAGTACATGAGAGGACACTCAAAAGACTAAGTTAGTCTTTCTCTCTCTTTGAATCTGAACAACAATTAAAGTTCATTCTCTTGTCTTTATTTCAAGTTTCTGGTTTTATGAATGATTTCTCTATGATAATGTAGGGAAGGACAACCAGGACCTCCTTAGTTAGGAGCCTCTTCCCTTGCATATTATATTGAATCATAAATAATTTAGTTAGACATAGAGTTAGTTGCCTACTCTTGCATATATATTGCTGGCACCATCACAAGCTCACGAGTTTCTCTGGTCGATAATTTAATGCAGCAATTTGTTCAAATAAATTGCCCAACATTTTGGCGCCGTTGCCGGGGATGGTGCTAAGGGATTAGGCATTAGAAATTTAATTTAGTACTAGCATTTTTCTTTAGACAAAATAATTTGTGAACCCTGGTGACATCAGGATCTTCACAAAAGAGTTTAAGTTTGAATTTTCTGATGTTTTAATGTTTAGCTAGTTTTAAATTTCGTCATTTCAAAACACCCCCCTGCATAAATAAAAACAAATCAAGCGATGACCATCACAAGCTCACGAGTTTCCCTGGTCGATAATTTAATGCAGCAATTTGTTCAAATCAAGTTGATGTATATGCTCTCTTCCCCGCTTCTTGCGATCGTGAAGATCAAAAAATCCGTGATTTTGTTCAAATAAAAATACTTTGCTAGAAAATGACAATAAAGAATTTTGTGATAAAAAATTTAGTTTTCTTTTTACTTAAAAAAAAAAAAAAAAAAAAATTCCACATAATAATAATATATATATATCATATATATTATATTATTAAAAAAAAAAAAAAAAAAAAACCCTTTTGAATAAATAGCATTTTTTTTATAGGTTACATTTCATTTTTTTTAATATAATTTTTCTTTTCACAATAAACAAAACATTAAAAAAAAAAAATTGAAACACAAAAACAACTAAACATAATAAAACATGCAACAA
Source organism: Pinus albicaulis (assembly GCA_034641835.2). Classification (NCBI taxonomy): domain Eukaryota; kingdom Viridiplantae; phylum Streptophyta; class Pinopsida; order Pinales; family Pinaceae; genus Pinus; species Pinus albicaulis. The sequence continues at coordinate 1,169,330,589 of CM076570.1, forward strand.
TAAACTCATTTAAATAAACCAATCATTAAAAAAAAAAAAAACAAAACAAACAAAACAAAACAAAACAAAACAATTGAGAAACATATTAAGGCTGCTCTTGCGAGACAAGAAGGGGCTATAAAGCCCAACGAAGTTGCAATTCCTGAATAGAGTGAGACCGAAGAAGTCGTTCTGGATAAAAGCCTGGCTTCAGCAAGAATTTCTCGTCAAAAGAGCGTGCACATTTTCGGCAAACTTGCTTTGCAAAGGCCCGGAAAGGAGCGCTAAAACACCAGTCTGTCACCGTCAATAGAGAAGAGGCCATGGACGCGGATTGCAGGTTGTTTATTGTCACCGGTTGTGGGGCCTCTCAGGCAAGCCGATCTTCAATTCCTGGAAGAAGCTCAGAAATTTCTATTGCAGATGGAGGCCTGCACCAATATATTTGTCGCCTAATTGCCCGAATTTTTCTCCGCTATGGAGAGCCAATGAGAATTATTTAAAGCTTGGTGGCAGGAATAACGGCATGGCGGAGATGATTGTGAAGCTGAAGAATGTGAGGGTGGTGTTCTGGATCTTAGCGGTGTTGAGATGGGAGCTATTTCATCGCAGTGCCGGGTTTAACGACAAAGATACCCATATCCCTCATGCCTCTGCGAATTCTGGGGCAACACGTTAGCCTCCTCTATCTGAAATCAATTACCATGATTTGGGTTTAATTCAGATGCTAATCCTATTGCAATTTTTTAGAGATGCTATCGGTAATCCACTTGGGGGCACATTTTAAGGATCAGATTTCGTAAAAAGATTGCGTTTACCAATCTTATTTCATTCTCATCCAAAAATAGCTAGAATCTCAGATGGTATAAATTGCCCAACATTTTGTGCATGCACGTCCGCTCCAGCGTTTTCTGCAATGAAAGGTTCCAGTTTGAAAATTAACCTACGCTCCATGCAACGTGGGCATTGGTCGCTGGATTCCACGTTCAAACACGTGTTTTGACCGGATAATGTGAAACCGTATAGTGCTTTATATAGTTTTGATCGACATTTTAATCGTTAATTGGATCACTTTGCGTATCCACTTCATAGATTAAAACCTCGTCATAATAATATTCTCGGCCACATACAAGCCTGTAAGGTTTTGAACGTTATATTTATATGTCTGCTCCAATATCTTACCAATATCGCTGTCAAACCTTATATTCATAGCTTTGGATGGTCTTGGTTATTATCGCGCCGGAGAATATCGTGACCATGTGTTGTAACTCTTCGCAACGTGTCCATGCACGTCTTGCCGCGCTTCTAATGCACCAAGGTTTGTGTATATCCGCGCCAATCATGGTTGAAGGTTTTCCTACGTTGCACCATTGTAGTATTTGCAGCCACGTCATAGAATATCTCCGTTTTAAACTCCGCCATCGGGCCATTTCCAGATTCGATCACATTCTCGTGGATTTCTATGCTCCCTGGTGCGGCCATTGCAAGAGGCTCTCCCCCGAGCTAGATGCTGCTGCTCAAATACTTGCTGACTCTGATACTCCCATTGTGCTTGCCAAAATAGATGCAGATAAATTCAACAGTCTTGCTTCAAAATATGATGTGAGTGGCTATCCAACACTGAAGCTTTTCGTCAACGGCTTCCCTACAGATTACTCAGGCCCACGGAAAGTAGATTCACTTGTTCCTTATCTGAAAAAAAATGGCTGCTCCAGATGTTTTTGTTCTAAACTCAAATGCTGAAGTTCATGAATTTATTAAAGAGTCCGGTAAAAAAATTTCCCATATTTATTGGTTTTGGTGTGGAAGAATCCCTGGTGGTAGATTTTGGGAAGCAATACAAGAAAAGAGCATGGTTCTCAGTAGCAAAGGAAATTTCAGATGAAGCTATGGTGCAATATGATTTTGACAAGAAGCCAGCTTTGTTGGTCATTCGCCCACAATACAATGAGCAAGACATTTTTTATGGTCCCTTTGAAGGAGAGTTTTTGCAAGAGTTTATCCCGCAAAGTTTGCTGCCATTGAGTGTCCCTATAAGATATGAAACTTTGAAGCTGTTAAAGGATGACCAAAGGCCTATGGTCCTTACAATTGTGAAGGATGAAACGGAAGAGAAATCATTGCAGTTAATCAAGACATTTGTAATATTTTATGATATCTTTCCTCTCGGGAGTATTTGCAATTGCATAATCACCAGCCACAATGTTCAAAATCTGCTGGCATAAAGCCCTCTAAACTAGTTTAAGGAGAGTATCAGAATATGGTGCTCTGCAACAATGAATTGGTTTGTGAGGGGGCGAGAGGCGAAGCCGAATGTTTTGACTTTCATGGCCTTTTTCTATTTTGTTCAATTAATATAGTTTTTCATTTAACTAAAAAAAAAAAAAAAAAGTTGTTTTTTTTTTTTAGTTTTAAAAAATAAAAATATAGATTTTTCATTGTATTGTTAAAAAAATAAATAACAAAATAAAATTTCTATTTTAATTTTGTTATTAAAAAAAAATAGCAATAAAAAATAATAATAATAATAATAAAAAATTCAACTTAAATAATAAATTAAAATTTATGTTTAATTTATCATAAAGAAACATCTAAAAAATCATGTTTTCATTAAAAAATTAAAAATTTTCACAAAATTCACACAACTTTGAATAATGGAACACTTGGAAACAAATTTCGAGGATCGATTTATCAAACATTTGGAGGATTCTATGGATGATGATTATCTTGATAGCTTCAAGTTGGCATTAAATTCATAATACTTTCTGTTGAATGCTTTTATGTGACATACTAATATGCAAAACATGACAGATCTTTCTAATGCCAACCTTTTTGCTGAGCAAATTTCAAGAGTTATCCAACACAAATAGGGAGTATTACTTTTCATGGTTATTTTTAAAGAATGGATTGATTTTAATATCATGATTAAGTCAATTTCAACACCTTTGATTGTCCTTAACATGTTTTATTTGGTATGAATTTTTGCGTAAGAATCATGAAGGAACTGGCCATTTCTTCTAGAGCACACTTATGTTTTCTTTGTACCAAGTTTTTTTTTACAGGTTACAGGACGACAAAGCGATCATTACGGAGACTACATTGTGACGAAAATTAGTCTTCCAAAGACTAAATTCATGAAAAATTCTCAAGACAAATCCATCTCCACAACCATTACCTTCCACCTCCCTTTCTGAAAAGATTTTGAATCCCATCAATTGTACATCTATAACGCATGACATTTCCATATCCATTTTTCACAGCAAGAGTTCTTGTTCATACATCATGCATTTCCTTACATCTTTACAAGCATATTGCCATTTTCCTTGTCATCACTATTCCCCTTCATTTCCGCCAATAAAACCCTGCTTGAGTCAAATTCCTAGAGTCTAAGTATCATTGAAAAACACCTAGAGGCTTGCATGCCTTAATGGCAAGTACTCTTGCCAATGAACAATGGGAGTACATTAATATCCCTTGTCCGTTGGATCTTGTAGGTGACTCGACCACAACAAACTTATTCGTACCTACAAAGATGTGCTAGGCATCTTGACTCCCATTGGAATCAACGGTGGGAGCTCTCGTGTTGGCTAGTGGCATTCATTAATGGCCACTAAGTCAACAACTTCTTACTATGTTCAACACCAGCACATTTAATCACATAGTAAGATTTGTGCCATCGACCGTTGAAGACTTGAAGACCCATATTTTGTAGCAAATGAAGCAGATTTCCTTTCATTTGTTTTTCAACTTGTCATGACTTGAGGACAAGTCAATAAATAATGAGGAATGTAACTTCTATATTTTCTATAACTTCCAAGTCTTATATCTAGCCCATATGCAGAAAGAAAACTCATCTGATTCACTACCATCCATCACATACAACTTTCAGCCATGTTCAGCAGACTCCTCAGATTTTTCATCTAGTAGCAGCGGATCCAGCAGCTGATACGACAATACAGATCCATCTTTCATCCACCATTTTCACAACAGTTTGCAGTCACACATGCACGACTCTCACCTATTTTTTGAAGGGTAAGTTAAGGTATGCTATTTTCTAACTTTTAACCATTAAATTCCTTGAAATGTTAGAATAATAATTTTTGGAAAAAAAAAACTTCACTTCCTTTCCTTTCATTGCCAAAGCCATCCGTTTAATGAGAAGGATACATTTACATACATGCTTTGTCACATTCATATCCACAGTTATATATCACATTCTAAACCCACTTACCTTCAAAATATATTTACTATTACATGAGCATACAAATGGCTTTGTCTAAAGTATTTAAAAGTTAATTGGATGCCAATAGAATCATGGTTGTTACACAAGAACCAACCATGATGCATTCCAACAAAAATACTCTGCCATAACAAGCACATTATCATTATGCAAAGATCATACAATGAACGCAACAAACAAAATATGGTTGAAACACAAGAACCAACCAAGTTGTAGTTCATCAAAATAACGCTTTGCAAAAGTTAAGTAAAAGATCTCATGCAGAGTTTAAGCCAAAGCTCAAGAACCAAAAAGTAATGTAATAGATTGCATGAGGACATGCAATACCTTCAGTTTGGGGGTATGTTGGGCCTCAAAATAGTCTCTATTTTCACTCCATTATTCATCAATATCTTCACATTTTCCCTTCATGTCACCTCCATATCATTACATTCACCTCATTATTGGGTCATAACTATGTTTTTCCAAAGTTTATTAATTCTTAACATTTTAAAGTGAATTTATGGCTAAAACTTAGAAAATAATATGCTTATACTTATACCTAACAATTAGCATGAGTTTGTTGACATGTGTAGGCACAAAGGAAGCTTCCAAGACACCTTTATGTGGCCTTGGTTGATCAAATTCGAATTTAAGAAGATAAACCTCATGGAAAAGATCATGAAGGAGATCATGGAGGATAGGGTTATGTGTCTAGATGGTTAGAGATATTAGTGGATGATCATTATGAGTTTGTTACTCCTCTCATTGTATAAATAGGAGTACCTCCTCCATTCCAAGGGGAGGACTCTTAGAGCATTGTATCCAATTAATGATGGAATAGAATAAAGCTTCTTTTTTCATATATTTCCATTATGTAGTTTTAGATGTAAATTGTGTTAATGTAGAATATGAATTTATGGAATTTATGTAGTTTTAGATATAAGTTTCCTTAATGTAGTATATGGAATAATTTGTCTTGTTCTTAAGAGAATTGAGCTCACTCTAAAAGGATGAGAGAAATATTTTATTTCATATTAGATTTTGTTTCATTTCATTGCTTAGATGTTTAAGGATTTGTGTGTGATTGATGAATGAATTATAATGGAATACTTTACATGTCTCTTAAGTTAAGAGCTTCTTTCATTAATAATTTATCCATCTTAAGTTCTTGGTTTTAATCTCTGATTCATTAAGTGGTAATTGAGGTGAAAGTGGATTTCTTGAGTCAAGAACCATTTCAATATTATTCCTCTTTTTAATCTAATTGAGTTAGAGTTATAGAATATATTACTTTCAGCTTTTGAATAGCCTTGTCTTTATTTCAAGTTTCTGGTTTTATGAATGATTTCTCTATGATACTGTAGGGAAGGACAACCAGGACCTCCTAAGTTAGGAGCCTCTTCCCTTGCATATTATATTGAATCATAAACAATTTAGTTAGACATAGAGTTAGTTGCCTACTCTGCATATATATTGTTGGCACCATCACAAGCTCACGAGTTTCCCTGGTCGATAATTTAATGCAGCAATTTGTTCAAATAAATTGCCCAACAGCGATCTCGTCAAACCCTTTATTTTCTGAAGAAAACCACTGTAGCAAGAATCGGTGCCATTGATGTTGCTTATCTAGTAGCTATCCTCGAACTATTTCTTAGGTATCAGGGATATCGTCAGTGTGGTAGCGATTTGGAATTACGAGGAGTTATACTCCCAATAATTTCTTCTTGGAATAATTTCTGGAACCATTTCTTTGATTTCTTCTTGGAATAACTCCTTATCATTTTTTAATGTTTATATTCTTGATCTGTTTTTTTTCCATTTAATTTCTCTTTCTTTTCTTCATGTAATAATTCATTATCATTTTTTAATGTTTATACTTTTCGTCTGACTTGATTTTTTGTCATTTAAGCTTTCTCGGTTTTCTTCTTGGAATAACTCAATATCATTTTTCAATATAGGTTTATATTCTTTGTTTGATTTTTCTCATTTAAGCTTTCTCTGTTTTCTTCTTGGAATAATTCATTATCATTTCTTGATGTTTCTATTTTTGGTCAGACATTTTGTCATTTAAGTGATTGTTGTTTTCTTCTTGAATAACTCATTATCATTTTTAATGTTTATATTCTTGGTCTAACTTTTTGTAGCTTTCTCTGTTTTCTTTTTGGAATAATTCATTATCACTTTTTCTATGTTTATTTTCTTAGTCTAATTATTTTTCATTTAGGCTTTCTCTGTCTTCTTCTTGCAATAATTCATTATCATTTTTAAATTTTTATGATGCTTTATATCAGGAAAACCATGACTGATTTTTTATTTCGTCAATCAAGCACTCTTTAATCTCATATTATGATATCTGAACTGGAGGTGAAGGGTTAGAATCTCATTTAATTGTATATTAAATATCTGAGTCCAAGGAGAAGGGTTCAAATATCGATTGATTTTACTGTATATGAAAGGAAAGTCAAGGTTCTATTCTAGACTCTCTTATTACCAAGGTTGTATTCTAGATAATATATTGTTACCTACTGTGATATTTATTAAGGCTAAATTTGTCACAGTAGACCACATCGAGAGCACTCAACCTATAATGGCATTGACTTACCATGTTTTAATAAGCTCTATTCTAATGGCTTATCATCAACTTATCATTTGATATCCTCTCTATCAATATCAACCATTTTTATCATTCAGTGCTATATTCTCTTTTGGTCTATTCTTAAATCCGGATCCATGAAATGATATTCTCGGATTGTTTTATATTTAGGGTTTATTTTTTATTTGTATTTCCATTCATATAGTTTATATTAGATATTTTAAAAATATTGGTCACTTGAGAAAATTCTAGCAGAAATTTATCAGTTAGGATTGAATAAATTAATTATAGGAATCACAAATCAGCTAGACCCTAAGTACATATGGATATAGCCTTTCCACTAAGACATAAAAATATGGTTATGGTACATGAGCTTCTATTCAATCTCTAACCCAATCACAAACATATGAATCCCAATTAACCCAATCACAAACATCTAAATCCCAATTACGTCATAATTGGAACAAGAAAATCATAATCTTCGCCATGAATTTCTATTTCGACCATAATATTCATCATGAATTTTTGGAACAACATTTCTCTGTATGCATATGTTTGGACCAATTGCACCAACTACTTGTCCTACTGCTAGGAAAACCAATATACAACCACAACCATTGATGTTGCTTCTCTAGTAGTTACCATTGCTTCTTTAGTCCCTGGTATTATTGGATGAAGATGGGCTTGGTTTTATGTTACTCTGGTAATATAAATGGAATTACAGGTTTCTAGTGGAAGCTTAAGTCATTTAACAAGACTTTTTTCTTCAGATTTGCTAGTGAAATAATAGTATCATAGTTAACTAGATAAATAAAGTGCATATAAAATCAATAGCTCTTATTTCGGGAAGTTAGGGTTGTAAGTCCATATTGGTATAATTGATTAATTTACCAAGGTTGTTAGTGTAAATTCTAGCTCAAAGTCAAATTTGAATAAACTTATAAATAGGTATAAACATAAATGAATATATGTTTAAAATGAACATAGAAGTTCTCCACTGAGAAATAAACATGTGGTTATGGTACATGAACTTATTTTCCATCTCATCTCTAACCCAATCACAAACATATGAATCCCAATTACGTCATAATTGGATTAAGAATAGCATAATCTTCAATTATCTCATAATCTTCACCTCGAATTTCTGGAACCACATCTCTCTGGATGTATCTGTTTGGCCCAAATGCACCAACTACTTGTCCTACTGTTAGGCAAACCAATATATGACCACAACTATTGATGTTGCTTCCCTAGTAGCTACCCTTGCTTCTTTAGTGGTTGGTATTGGATGAAGTGTTGATGGGTTTGGTTTTATGTTACTCTCGTAAATATAAATGGAATTACAAGTTTCCAATGGAAGCTTAAGTCATTTAGTAGGACTTTTTTCTCCAGATTTGATAATGGAATTGTAATATGGTAGTTTCTTTGAATAGAAACCAAAAAAATAAAGTGCAATATGGTAGTTTGAAAAAATGTAATAAATAAGAATTTAGTAATATCCATGAATCAAAGGAACAATTATCCAAAGAAATGGAAAAAAAAAACTCAGGAACAAATAATGGTGGAAGGAAAATCATAAGAGATGGAAAAAAATAAATTGAGATTCAAGCACTACTAGAAGAAAGACATAATCGAGAGAAAATATCATGGAAACAAAATTGAATATTCTAATGGTTAAAAGAAGGGGAAATAAATACCAGGTTCTTCCATAAATATATGGTCTAGTACAAGCAACATAACAAGATTCCTTGCATCAAATTTCCATAAGGGAACATGTTATAAAATCATCAAGAAATAGAAGAAGAATGTGTCTCTTTCACAAGAAACTACTCATAGAGCCACTCTTGGATCAAAGATCAACGATAAGGAAAATCACGGGAAATATTCTTGCTCTAGTCACTCATGAAAAAAATGTTATCTATCATGGTGAAATATCTCTAGTGGGGGTTGAGAAAATAGTGACAGGAATGAAAAAGGACAAGTCTCCAACATTGCATGGATTCACAACAGATTTTTTTCAAACATGCTAGCCAATCATAGGAAAGGATGTATGGAAACTAGTTGAGAATTCAAGAAGAACCACTCATTCTATTTAGCTTTGGATATTACTTCCTTAACTCTTCTTGTTCCTAAAGACAACAAAGGTGAAAGTCCATCTTCTTATAGACCCATTTCACTATGCATGTCATTTACAAAATCATTTCTAAAGAAATTGAAAATAAGCTTAAGTCGATGCTTCCTAAGCTTATATCTTGAATGCTTATTAAGCTATATATTTCTAAGGCATTTGACCACATAAGCTACCAATATATGTATCATCTTCTCACTGCCTTTGGGCTCATAGAGAAATGGATCTATTGGCTTCTTTCTCTTATCTCAAAAGCTTTCTTCTCAATCCTTATTAATGGAAATTCTTCAACCATTTTAATCCCTTCTAGAGGTGTAATACAAGGGGATCCTATCTCTCCCTTTTTATTAACAAGTCATAATTAACAAATCCTAACAATTACATCCATGATTTATTTTATGGGAGACTTGGAGAAATTGTAGCAGGAGAACTTTGAAAATAAGGAAACTATTTTATCTTGCAATTGGCGCCCCCCCCCCCCCCCCCCAAGATTTAATTTGTGACTACCACGAAGTTGGATTTATTCAATCATTAGATACTGCTCCCTCTTTGTAAATATCCTATTGAGTTCCCTCTTCCAAAATGCAACATTCCTTCTAAATGGATTCCCCCTCTTCTTGGAGAAATAAAACTAAAATTTGATGGTGCCTCTAAAGGTAGCCCTAGTCTTCCTATAAGTACGAGATTTCACGGATGATATAGGAGTTACGCTAAATTTTTTTGCAGGACTGATAGGCATAGGAAACAAAAAAATTGTAGAGTTATATGTGTTGGAATGGGTTGATGTTGGATATGTTTATTTTCTACTACACTTGAGAATCAAGTTTGGGTATTAGAATCTCTGACACAAGCTCACTCAAATGCCACAACAAACTAATTTGCACATCAGAATATACACACATAATTTAATCAACTATTGCACATGACATTTGTTTAACATTTTAAACCCTTCTTCATTATTTTACAATCTATAATACATCAATATTAGGGCTCTCGTACCAGGGATATTGGCCCTTACATACAACCCTGATACAAGGACACAACTAGGGCTTGGTGTCAATCACTTTGACAACCAATCTACCTTGAACAAGGCAACACTTGACCTAGTTTTTTATGGTGGCCACACACAACCCTTTCAATCCACGTGCCCTGAACACATATGTTGGGTCCTCTTGCCCCCCAATCTACAACACCTCAATCTACCTCTATTAATGTACATAGCTCCTTTAGGTCACTGATATTAGGCTCAAAACAATCTACCCTTTAGTTGTTCCTTAGTCTATTAAGGATGTCGAATCATAAGGTCTTCAACTACCATTCTTGTTGCTCCAATATTAATTAGACTTAGGGCTTAGAGGCTTCCCACTTCCCACTGAAGTTTCCCTCTTGCAACTCACTGATCTAGGGCATGGAATCTAGCCCACTGGCTACCCTACTTCCTTCAATGATCAAACCTCAATTTTTCAAGATATCTTCCCTTTGATAGTCCTATTGTTGTTCTCAAGGGACTGTCCTCCAAGATATCTGCCCTCTGATAATCCCACTATCCTTCTCAAGGGATTGAAGCAAGCCACTGCAGTTCTCCAACTTTTTTCACTTTGGATGCTCTAAAAATTTTCCTTCTTGCACTCCATCCTGAATTGTTACAACTTCCTTTGTGAATAGTGCTCACAACCCGCTTGTCATGATTTTGGTTGCTCTAGAATGTTGCACCTAGGCTCACACATCCAAAATTTCAAATCTATGAAACATCTCTTTCATTTCCAATCTAGGGCTAGCACAACTTGCCCTACCTCTATGGCACACAAGTTTTTATAATCACTCTTCTTAGGGCCTGCAAATCAATCCAACTACAATCACTTCTTGACTGATCTAAGGCAATAATGAAACTTCCCTCCGCTTGTGATTTGATCCTCAAATCACAGAGATTAAGGGCACCAAAAACCATTGTTTCTCATGACTTATGTGCATACCTTATTTATTGTCATAATTACCTTGATTCTGTCTGATATCCTTCATCTCAGAACAACCCAACACACAACCCTAATTCTTATTGTTCTTCCATCAATTTGAAAAAGGTCTCTTCACCTATTTCTCTTTGAAAATTGTGTGTACGATTGCAGCCCTTATGCCTGAAGCATACCACACATGGATGTCTCATATAAAGGTTTTTACCTTCACATTGTGCACAAAACCACGTCGCTTTAGGACTAAACCTTCATCATGATCTAGGCATCAAGGATAACCCTCACCCAGTCAATGCTTGACTAATCTAGGTCTTGTAGATTTTCTGCTATCTCAAAACCCTTGAGACAACCCGTCACTTAGGCCATTCTCTCCTTGTTTCTTCTCATTCGCTGGCTCTATTTCGCACACCGCATTCTCATTCACTTCTACCTTAAATTCACACTCCCATAAAGATATTTGGCTGCCCTAATCTCATATCACAACCATATTAATTGGGCCTTAGATCTATGACCTTAGCACTAGGTCATGATCTGATTTCTAAGGGCCTCAACCCTTTCTTCGATCACAATCTGAGTGCATCCAAAACCAGATCTTAGGGAAATGACATGAGGTTTGTAGCACCATAGAATTAGCCCTTCCTAGGCCTTAGCCCTTACATAGAAAGAGCCTCCTCTTCTTGCGTAGATATGCCTTCCTTAAGGAAAAAATGACATGGAGAACCTTCCCCACAACTCTGAGCAACCTCGACCTTCTTTCGAGTCTTGGATCTTCCCTTTTATGCTCTCACTCGTCCTCCATTAGGTCTTTGTGACTCCTGAGGTACGCATACCTCTTTGCAATGCATGATTACACGAGATAAGCCATCCTTTTGATGTGTCTTCTAGTGATCTACTACTCGCTTTCTTATAGTTTCTCTTTGGCAACGTCTAGCCCTCTCTAGGGTATTCTTCAAGCCTTGAAAACTTGTCCTTTTACAATAATAACCTCAACTAAATTACAGTAAGGGTTTCTTCTAGCTAGTTAAAACCCCATCATGGTTTTGGACTGTAAATCTATTTCCTTACATTCTCTGAAGGTGAGCTTTCACTAAGTCAGAAGCACTATTAGGTCTTACACTAATCCCGAAAAGTATTTTCAACCTAAGTAGTATTTATAAGAAAGATAATATCATGTATTTCCATCATCATCAAAGTTAAGAGTAATGGGATCTTGTATTTTTAGACAACATTTAACCTCAATCCTATAAATAAAGTAAATACTATCCTTTATGACATTTGACATTTTATTCATCAAACTTTATGAATTTGTACCATCTTAATCAAAATTACTAGGCAAATAATGTGCTTTAACAATATCTAAGCTAAGATAAGTGAATAATATGCTTTTAACAATATCTAATCTTGATCATATAAATAAAATAAAATAGATACTATTTTTATAATTTTCTTTTATAAAATATTTTAACAATATCTAATCTTGATCATTTAAATAAAATAAAATAGATACTATTTTATAAAAAAAAACTATAAAATATTTTGCAAATCTAATTTTAGAATTAATTTAAAAATAATAAATTACTTAAAAACTTATATTGAAATTGAAATTATTAATAAAATAAAATTTAATATTAAAAAGGCATAATTAAAAAACATTATTTTATACTGTTAAATGGGTAATGGTCGCTTTCAAAAAAATTCAAAAAGCAATCATGATCTTACTTTGCCAACCTGTAGACCTGCTTAACGGTACCAGGCCAGCATGTTAAAGTAAAATAGCAGGTACCAGACGGATTTAAAATTTTAACTAAAAGAGCATATAATGGCTGCCATGCCATTAAATTGGAATGTAGGTAGAGAAGTTCCTTTTTGTTAGTGGAGGGGAGCGGAGGTAGAGAGTGGAGCGGAGCGACATTTGGGAGTGGAGATTTTTTTTGTTCAGGGTTTGTTTTTCTTGTCTGGTGTTAAGCATGGCCATGTGCAGTTTATTGATGCTCTGTTGTATTGATGATGTGTTGTGATTTTTTTCATTGTTCTGGTGTTTTTTATTTTTCTTTTTGTTTTCTTCTTAATTTGATTTTTATTTGTGAGGATGAAGATTGTAGGGTGGTGAATCATGGAAAGAGAGGATATGAAAGTATGATGAAATTAGCAGCAGATTCAATCTCAGGTATTCACTATTTCTTTTTGTCAGGTTTGATTTGGAGATGAAATTGTATGTATTCTGTAATAATTCATTTTGAAGGGTACCTACATTTTATTTCAGGGTGCAGAGTAGTTGGGCTTGAGGAGAAGCAGGGGCAGAGTTTCCGGGCCAGAGGTATATCAATTTTAAAATGAATGTGTTTGGTTTTCAGTTTCTTAGTTCCTTCTAAGTATATAATAAATTATCCCTCAGCCCCTCGTCATGCTTTAACTACCTCTTTTCTATCCCTCACTCGAGGGTCATGCTAATAATACCGCAGGGTCATTTTGTAATAATTCTGCAGGGTATTTTATTTCAGGGGCAGAGGTCCGGGGCTGGAGGAGTTGCAGGAGCAGAGTTTCCGGGTCAGGGAAAACGCAGAGGGGGGGTTTTTGGGGGCGGAGGAAATTTGTTAGTGACTGGAGCCCTAATCTGTATGTAGTTTTTATTTTTTTTAACGGTATTGCCATTCATATGCTTTATATTTAGATTTAAAAAAATATATTAGTCACTTATGCAAATTGTAGCAGAAATTTATCAATGAGGATTGAATAAATTAATTATGGGAAGCACAAGCGGATAAACCAGCTAGACCGTAGGTAGATATGGGTATAATTCCACTGAGAAATAAAAGTATGGTTATGATACAAAAACTTCATTTTACATCTGAACCCTAATTACGAATTGGATAAAAAAAAACTCATGATCCTCTCTGTATGTATTTCCTTGAATTAATTGCATGAACTATTTGTCTTTCCGCTGGGAAAACCAATAGAAAATACAACCACTGCCATTGATGTTGATTCTCTAGTAGCTACCCTTGCTTTCCCTTTGCGTTTGCAACTGTAGCTACTCTTGCTTTCCCTTTGCATTTGCAGCTGTACCAGCAACATCATACTTGATCCAGGGGTTAGCAGGGGTTGGTGGAGATAAGATTCTGGGGAGGGAAATCTGCTTGCTATGCTTTAGCTACTTCCTTTCTTTCCATGCAGAAGCACAACTAATAGAATTTAAGTCAACATTACATTATCATATATTGATGCAAGTGTTAGCAGGGGTGGTTCTTTTTTTTTTCCTGTTATTGATGTTGCCTCACTGCTATTGATGTTGATGTTATTTTACCAGAATTTTTTTAGGTATTAGCATAGATTCATCTTAATCACGAATCTAATATAAGCCGAGAGAAATCAAATTTCTTTAGATGCAAACTTATTTTAAAGTATAAAAATAATATGTAATTTTGTTATTATTTAAACTGTATTTTTGAATGTTATAGATATTACACAACATTACATAACTTAGTTAATTTTTGTAATAATCTATTTTTAATTGTTTATTTATATGGTTATTGAATTTTTGTTTTTTTGTTGTTGTTGTTATTTTGACAGAAATTATTGAAAATTAATTATATTGTTTTTTAAAGACCTGATATACTAACACATGGCTTTCATACTAGATTGTATAATTTATTATTTTTTGAGGACGAGACATACTTACATATGTCCCTCATACTTGATTGTAGAATAAGCCTCTAAGCTCAATCAAGAATATCCATAGTGTGATAATCTGCTTGCTATGCTTTAGCTACTTCCTTTCTTTCCATGTGGAAGCACAACCAATAGATATTTTTAGGTATTAGCATAGATTCATCTTAATCACGAATCTAATATAAGCAGAGAGAAATCAAATTTCTTTAGATGCAAACTTATTTTAAAGTACAAAAAATAATATGTAATTTTGTTATTATTTAAACTGTATTTTTGAATGTTATAGATATTACACAACATTACATAACTTTGTTAATTTTTGTAATAATCTATTTTTAATTGTTTATTTATATGGTTATTGAATTTTTGTTTTGTTGTTGTTGTTGTTGTTTTGACAGAAATTATTGAAAATTAATTATATTGTTTTTTAAAGACTTGATATACTAACACATGGCTTTCATACTAGATTGTATATTTTTTTTTTTGAGGACATGACATACTTACATATGTCCCTCATACTTGATTGTAGAATAAGCCTCTCAGCTCAATCAAGAATATCCATAGTGTAATAATGATCTAACATTATTGAGTTATATTCCCCCTAATTTTTTTTAGAATAATTTGTGAAATCCTTTCTCAAATTTTTTCTTAAAATAACTCATTATCATTTTTGTGTGTTTGTATTCTTGATCTATTTTTTTTTGGGGTCATTTAAATTTTCTATCTTTTCTTCCTGGAATAATATATTCTTGGTCTGACTTTTTGTTATTTAAATTCTCTGTTTTAAAAAAAAAAAAAACAAAATCATTTGTCCATGTAAGTTTATATTCTTGGTCAGACGTTTTCTCATTTAAAATTTCTCTTGGAATAATTCGTTATTATATTTTAATGTCTCAATTTTTGGTCTGACTTGACTTTTTGTCATTTAATATTTAGCTATTTCTTCTTGAAATAACTCATTATTATTTTAATGTTTATATTCTTGGTCTTATTTTTTTTTTTTTCATTCAAGCTTTCTCTGATTGCTTCTTGCAATATTCATTATCATTTTTTAATTTTTATAATGCTTTATATATCAGGCAAACCGTGACTTATTTTTTATCTTGTGGATCAAGCACCATTTGATTTCATATTATGATATCTCAACTGAAGGTGAAAGTTCAAATCTAGTTTAAAATTATATTCGATATCTAAAGAGAGGAAGGGTTCGGATCTTGATTGATTATATTGTATACTAAAAGAAAGTCGAGGTTACCTAATGTGATATTTATTAGCTCCAGAGCGCTCAACCTATAATGGCATTGACTTACCAAGTTTTAATAAGCATTGTTCTAATGGCTTTGCTCTTTATATAATTTAACTCATGGTTTGATATCATCTCTATCAATATATCAAGCTGCTGGTCAAACCAATATACAACTACTGCCATTGATGCTGCTGCTTTAGTAGCTACCCCTGCTTTTTTAGTTGCTTGTATTGGATAGGTTTTCAATGGAAGTTTAAGTCATTTTCTCCAGATTTGATAGTGAAATCGTAACTGGATAAACATAGTGCATATAAAATCAGTAGCTCTTATTTCGGGAAGTTAGGATTGTAGATATAACCATAAATGCATCTATGTTTATGACCACGGAAGTTAGTATTGTAAGTCCATATTGGTATTATTGATTACTTTACCATGGTCGTTGGTATAAATACTAGCCTAAAGTCAAAATTAAATAAACTATAAACTTATAAATAGATATGACCATAAATACATGACCATAAATTGAATGTAAAATTTATCCACTCAGAAATAAACATGTGGTCATAGTACAGGAACTTCTTTTACAAATATCTAAATCCCAATTGGATAAAAAAAACTAATCTCCACCAAGAATTTTTGGAACCTCATCTCTCTATATGTATCTGTTTGGACCAATGGCGCCAACTGCTTGTCCTACTAATACACAATCACTGCCATTGATGATGTTTTTCTAGTACCTAGCCTTGCTTCTTTAGTCGCTGGTATTAGATGAAGAAGTGCGGATGGGCTTGTTTTTATGTTATTTGGCAATATAAATAGAATTGCAGGTTTCCAATGGAAGTTTCAAGTTATTTAATAAGACTGCGTAAGATTTTTATTTTATTTTATTATTATTATTATTTTTTCAATGAAATAGTAATATGGTAGTTTTTTAATTTTAAAAAGTAATTAGATAAAGAAAATGCAATAGGCTAGTTTCACTAAAGAGTAACTAGATAAAGAAAATGTAATAGGTTAGTTTCACTAAAGAATAATTAGATAAAGAAAATGCAATAGGTTAGTTTCCTTAAAGAGTAACTAAATAAAGAAAGTGCATATAACATCAACAACTCTTATTCCACAAAAGTAGGGTTGTAAGTCCATATTGATATTTTCCATTAATTTACTATGGGTGTTAGTGTAAATACTAGCCGAGGTGAATAAATGAATAATGAAGTGAACTTATAAATAGGTATGAGCATCAATATATCTAACTTTAAAGTGAATAAATGTAAGTCCATATTGATATTTTTCATAAATTTACCATGAATGTAAGTGTAAATATTAGCCTAGGTGAATAAATAAATAATAAAGTGAACTTATAAATAGGTATGAGCATCAATGTATCCAAGTTTAAAGTGAATAAATTTCAAATTGATATTTTTAGTAGGCCCATCAAATTTACACAAGCTTCTGTTTGTTAACTATTTTTTATTCCAATTTCATTCTAGGTGATACTCCAAATTTTAACCATATAGTTAGATAATATGTTTAGTAAAATGTCTTGTGATTAATATGATTTTTTTTGTGTGTGTCATGCAGGAAAATAACAAATGATGTTGATTTAGAAATACAAGAAGGATAGAAATTTATATTAAATATGTACAAAGAGATGAAATCTCAAGTTAAATTAGAAGTAGATAGATAAATATGTAAGCTTATGATATATAATTTTATTTATTTACCCCTAAATTATGTCTAGGAAAAATCCAAGACTCCATATTTAATAAAATTGGTATTTATTTTGAGGGAGGGGGTTTTCCCTTCCCTAAAGCTCTCATCAAAACCATGGCCATGGTTATTGGTGAGAATTGTCATTATTTGAAAGGATTGTCGTTGTGTTGTTTTTTTTAATCTAATTTTTAAATTTATGCATTTTATTATGTAATGGATGAATAATAATTAGAAATTAATAAT
Organism: Pinus albicaulis; assembly: GCA_034641835.2. Classification (NCBI taxonomy): domain Eukaryota; kingdom Viridiplantae; phylum Streptophyta; class Pinopsida; order Pinales; family Pinaceae; genus Pinus; species Pinus albicaulis. The sequence goes on from CM076570.1 coordinate 1,169,348,349, forward strand.
AATAATGTCTTCAAAAATATTGATAAAATTTAATAAAAATTAAAGTTAAAAAATAATTAGATTATTAAAAATTTTAATTGTGAAATTAATATATATTTTTATCTTGTTTTGGAAATCACTTTTATAATTACTTGTATTTTAATATTATGGTTTTAAAATTATAGTATGTGTAAATTAATTGATATTTCATAATAATGCTATAGTTTTTTTTTAATAAAATAATTTTACTTTTCAGTCAACATATATTTCAAAAATATAACTCACCAACCATATCAATAATTTTTTTAAACATTAATAATAAACATAATTTTTTTAAACATTAATAATAATCATCATTTTTTTAACACTTTTATAATTACTTACATTTTAATATTATGGTTTTAAATTTATAGTATATGTGTTAATTAATTGATAATTTATGATAATGTTATAATTTTTTTTAAATAAAATAATTTTACGAATGTTTTCAATCAACTTACATTTCAAAATATAAATGACTAACAAACTCACAATACATTTCAAAACATTGACAATAATCCTAAAATTTTTAACAGTTTTATAATTACTTATATTTCAATATTATGGTTTTAAATTTATAGTATGTGTGTTAATTAATTGATATTTTATAATAATGTTATATATATATATATATATATATATATATATATAATAAAAATATTTCATATATGCTTTCAATCAATTTACATTTCAAAAATATAAATGACTAACAATATCATAATATATTTCAAAACACTAACAATAATAATAAATTTTTTATAAGCCTAGTCAAGCACCCTACATTTCAAAAACACATCACAAATTGTCCTCTTTATATATATATATATATATATATATATATATATATATATATATATATATATATACATATGCGTATGCAGCGATGGATGCGCGTTTGGGGGGGGGGGGGTTGTCTTTCTGTTGGCTCTTCTATGCGCAGGTGAGTGCAAAGTCTGCAGAATAGAGGAGAAGGGTTAGGAGCTTTGTTGGCGCCCACTACAGGGGCGAAGGAAACCCTAAGTTTCCATGACCTAGCTTAGCTCATCCTTCGACCACGCTCATGGAAACTTAGGGTTTCCTTCGCCCCTGCAGTGGGTGCCGACAGAGCTCTTGACCCTTCTCTGTTCTACAGACTTTGCACTCACCTGCGCATATAAGAGCCAACGAAATGACGGTATCTGAGGGGCAATGGCGCCAAACATCTTGATCTGTCCCTCAATGATACGACATGCAATGCTAAACCTGTTGTAATCCCTAAAGCACAAATGGAAGAAGAAAAAGACAGCCAAGGACAAACCAAAGCTGCTTGTTCGAATTGTATCCCTATAGCGACCAAAAGGCCTGAGATCTAGTTCATGCAAGATCACACCCTCATTGGGAAGTTTATCGGCTTCTGGCCAACTGAGAAAGCCCTCTATGGATGGATAAACTCCAAGTAGAAGCCCAAAGGTCAAGTCACGCTCCAGCTAGGTCCCAAAGGCTTCTTTAACATCATCTTCACCTGCATAGAGGACAAAAACTGGGTTATAAACGGATGCCCCTATTTCTTTAATGTGGTACGTCTCTTTTTAAGAAATTTGATCGAATGTTTCAACCTCGATAAAGAAGACTTCAACTGGGCACCAGTGTGGATCAGACTCTACTCCCTTCCCCAAGAATACTAGGATGAGTTATCCCTCCAAGAAATAGGGAACCACCTTGGAAGCTTCATCAAGATCGCGGAGGAAACCAAGCACATCTGATACACTCCCTATGCCAGGATCCGCGTCTACATGCATCTTGCTAAAGCTCTTCTGGATTTGGTAAGTCTATGTCACAATGATTTTGAATGGATCCAATCTATAGATTATGAGCATGTACCCTTTCGTTGTCGCAAATGCCATGAGCATGGACATCTCTTTAGAGACTATCCCCTCAACCTGCCTCCGAAATTTGCCCTTGCCCTTGAGAATATTGACCTTAGTGGTTTCAACAAAGTTTCCAATCGTAAGAGACATGCCAAAAAACCTACCTCTACCCCCAAACCCTATAAACCCTCCACAAGCAATAGTTTCGACATTTTAGCCAGTGAAGCTTTGTTGGATGGAGTCCCCTCTTCCACCCTGGAAGAATCCCCGCCCCTCATCACCCCTCATCCCAACCCCTCTTCTACCTTGAAACCCTCTACCTCGGCCTTGAAATCTAATGAGGGATCAAGAGCACTAGACTGCAATTAGAGAGAAACAAATAGAGATCAAGCAGAAAGATAAGCAAAAGGAAATCACGAAATCTGCAACCATACAAATTCAAGAATCTCCAATTGAGCAACATACCAACATGGAAGAGGATACCCAGGGAAACCCAACGCAGCAAGATGTTCAAGATAAAGGCAAGGTGCTCAGCTAGATAACCTACATGGAAGAGGAATTGGAGACTATAGACTTTGGGGACCTCGACATCACTGGATTAGAAATAGCCTGCAACACTAAAGCGTATCACACCATTCCAGCTCGTCAAATAGACAACTTAGAAGAAGCTCTAGTTAGAGCTCAATAGCTTAAAGGAAGCACTTATTTATGCATTCAGGGAGGTTGATTCCCACAAGATATTATAAAAATTATGAGAGAATCCAGAAAAATGCGTAGACGCTCAGATCTTTAGTGTCTAATCATTCTGGGAGATCAACTAGTCGAATTGAGATGCTATCCCAAGTTGACCAAGTTCTACAAGGTCCTCCCCCACAGTTCTCAATGATGAAGCTCACATAATGGAATATCTGAGGGATCAATATCCCCTCAAAGCACCGAATGATAAAGAACAGAATAAGGCAAGACAATCCCTCTATTTTCTTCATGCAGGAAACTAAATGTACCAGTACCACCTTGCACTCGATCTTATCCAAGTTGTGGCTTGGTTTCAACACCATTGCGGTTGATGCTATGGGAGCCTCTAAAGGACTAGAAATTTCTTGGAACCCCCGCACCCTCTCCCTGACTGATTTTCACGCCTCTCACAACTTCATTCAAGCCTCCTTCCATATGATCGGAACCAACATCCATGGCCATCTCACCAATGTCTATTTTCCCCGATCCACCGCCTTGAAAATTGACATCTTGGATTCCATTGAGTTCCTCAATTCCCAGAGAGCCCATCCCCTCTGGATCCTCGAAGGTGATTTCAACATGATCACCAGTCTTAATGAAAAAAGAGGAGGTCATCTCCATTTGGATGCTGACAACCACAAATTTAAAGATTTCATTCTACAGAACAAACTGATCGACTTGCCAACCTCTAATCTTAGACACCTTTATTCATTTTGGGGGTGACATCTTTTCCACAATTCTTCATGCTTCAGGCTCTGATCACTGGCCCATTCAACTACAATGGACGTGCCCAGGCACCACCAGCGACAAGCCTTTTCGCTTCAAGAAATTTTGGCTCTCTCACCCTAGCTTCAAAGAAATGGTCAATAACTGGTGGCGCAACATCACTCCTCCAGAAGGCTAAAAAATGTACCAATTCCAGCAAAAGTTGAATATTCTGAAAACTCGCCTAAAGCATTGTAACCGAACATCTTTCGGCAATATTTTCAAAAGTCAACAAGACTTGGAAATTCAGATGGTGGTCCTTCAACAGACAATCATCAGAGAAGGGCGCACGGAGGTACTTGCTCACCAAGAACAGTTTCTCACGAGCCGTCTAGAAGAAAGAAGATTGCAGGAAGAGATTCTCTGGAAGAAAAAATCCAAAATACGCTGGCTCAAAGAGGGGGAGAAAAAAACCAAGTTCTTCCATCACTCCACCATTCAAAGAAGAATGATTAATCGCATCTCAATCTTCAAAATGAGTAGGGAGTTAACCTTGAAGCCCATGCTGACATAAAGCAAGAAATCCTAAACTACTTCGAGGAAACACTTAGAGCCTACCGCAGATCGGCAACCCGCTATCAACAACATCACTCAACACATCCCCACTCTTATTACGGAAGAACACAATCAAATGCTTTTGAGACCAGTCCAGATGTAGGAGGAGGACCAAGCAATGTCACAACTAAAGGTCAAGAAAGCACTTGGTCCGGATGGCTTCACTACCAATTTCTTCCGCATTTTTTGGGAGGACATTAAGATGGAAGCTCGGGAAGTGGTGGAGGAATCTTAGAGTATGCATTGGATTCTCCCTGCACTCAACACCACCTTTCTCACTTTCACTCCCAAGGAAGAGCAAGCTACCACTTCCAACAAGTACAGACCGATTGCGTTATGTAATGTCATATACAAACTCATCTCCAAAGTGATTGCCAACAAGCTCAAACCCCAGATCCCGTTGTTGGTCTCCCTAGAGAAAACTGGTTATGTGGAAGGACGACAAATCCTAGATGGCATTATTCTCAAGCATGAGGTCGCTCACTCATTGAAGATTAAGAAAATACCAGGTATGCTTCTCAAAATTGATCTTTAAAAATCCTTTGACAAACTCAGTTGGAATTACATCCATCAAATGTTACTGGCGTTTGGTTTCAATCCCACTTGGGTTCAATGGATCATGAGCTTGATCTCCTCCTCCCTCTTCTCTATTCTACTCAATGGCTCTCCCTCCACCCCTTTCTCGCCTTCTAGAGGTATTTGCCGAGGTGATCCCCTTTCCCCCTTCATCTTTATCCTTATGGTTGAAGGTCTGGGAAAGCTCATTCGACACGCTATTAACTCTAACGCCCTCAAAGGTATGAGCATTCATCATTGTCCTCCCATTACCCACCAGCAATTTGTTGATGATAATATGCTCTTCGGCCACCCGTCTATCCAAGAAGCACGATCCTTCAAAGATATCCTCAATTGCTTCTACACTGTCGTTGGAACTACCATCAATACCAATAAGTCCTAGATCTTCTATTTTAACATCCCTGTCATCACCCAGTGCAACATTGCTAGAATATTGGGATTCCCCATATCTACCCTCCCTTCAAAGTATCTTAGGCCCCCCCTCATTGACTCTGCCATTAAACATTTTTCTTGACGCGAACTCCTGGATAATCTTGAAGCCAAACTCTCCCTTTGGACCCATCGAGCCCTCAACATTGCTGGGCGCCTTGTTCTAATCAAGTCGGTTCTCCAATCCATGCCCTTATATCTCTTCTCAGTCCTAGCTGCCCCCAAATGGGTTCTCAAATCACTCTGCAATCTGCAAATGCATTTCCTTTGTGGAGTTAAAAGAGATACTAGAAAATGGGTGCTTGTCAACTGGATTGAAGTATGTGCTCCCAAAAGCTCAAGAGGTCTAGGGCTCAAAGACCCCAGCCACAACAATGCGGTAATGGGAGCAAGAATATGGTGGAAATGGCTCTCCAACCCAGAGGTTCACTAGGCTCAGCTTTGGATCTCCAATTACGCAAATAACTGGCCTCTCTAGGAGCTGATTTGCTTCAACACAAAAGCGAATGGCTCTCTCATTTGGAAAGCAACAAAACAACACAGATCCATCATACATGAACACAGTTTTTGAGAAGTTCGATAAGGCTTGCAGGCAAAGTTCTAGGAGGATTCATGGCAACAGACGCCCAAACTTACCTCCCTATTTCACAACTCTCGGTGGCAAGGGATCCTCAACAACCAGGAGAACACCCAAATCAAACACTTTTGGACTCCCCTCCTCAGCTCGGGCTACCGACAATGGCTCCCAGCAAATCGTTGGAAAAATGATTGGCGTCTTGAACTCATGGAAGATATCAACATGGAACTACTCAGGAGGAAAATTCGATTCACTACAGGAGAGGACACCTTAAGATGGGGCTATTCTACCCGTGGTACCTTCACCACCAAAGAAGCATATGCTTGCTCCTCCCCAATAATCAAGCTCCTCAAGATGCCATTTGGGCAAATATCTGGAATCCTAAAATTTGGCCTAAAATTTCCACCTTCTTATGGTTGCTCAACAAGCGACACATCCTAAATTGGGACAACATGCTGAAAAAATGCTTCGCCGGTCCTTCCTAATGTCTGAATTGCAGGAACTCTGAGGAATCCATAGAGCACCTCCTCAACTCCTGTCCTCTAGCAAACTCTCTTTGGGACAACGTTGCCTCTCTTAGTAGAAGATCTGATAGACAGAGAGGGGATATTCTCAATACTATTCGCCATTGGTATTCCACTCCCTTCAACAATGAACTGCTCAACTCCCTATGGGTCATCCTTCCTGGGCATATCCTCTGGACGATCTGGAAGGAACACAATAGATGCATTTTCAGAGATCAATCGACCCCTCCTAATATCCTTTGAACCAGTTTGTGCAACAATCTCCAGGAATCCCTTGTGTTGCATCACTGGAAAGAGTCTGGCTTCCCCTCCCACCCGAAAGCATCATCTGGGCCAATTGGAATCCCTCCATCCCCTCTCATCCGAACAATGAGCCCCCTTCAAACCATTCTCCCAGTTCGCCCAGCTCTTGGTGTCCTTCGCCTCTCAGCGTGTTCAGACTTACCTTTGATGGAGCCTCAAAGAGAAATCGAGGGGATCATGGTTTTGGCAGTATATTCGAAAATGCTGAAGGAGAAGCCCTCATGATTTATTTTGGTTCCATAGGATGGGATACCAACAACTCAGCAGAGTTAGAAGGCATATTTCAAGGTCTCTTACTAGCTCAAGGCAACAACTATTTCCCTTTAGAAATTGAAGGCAACTCTCAAATTATCATCGACATTGCCCATCACCTCCTTCTAGATTCTTCGGCCTCCAAATTCTCCATGAGCTGGAGACTAGTGGCTCACTTCGATATCCTTGAGCAATGGCTACTTTGTCACAAAGCTGTATCTTTCAAATGCATTCGACGAATAGCCAATGCAGTTGCGGATCTTCTGGCCAAATAGGGAGTAAGCCACAATGCTCCTCTCACCACTAATAAACTCCAAACTTTTGAAGATGAAGCTCTACGCATAGAATGCATACTTATGGTGCTCAAATATCTCCAACCCTCGAATGCGGGTGTTAGTATGTAGTAAAGAAGGCAACCACCTGGCTGCGTAGATGCGGGACACCTGTCCTCATTACGCGGACACACATGGCCACCCTATTTGACTTAAATCCTGGTGCGTGGGGAGTTTACTCGCCACCCTCGAACATCCCCCATCGACGTCCTTGCTGCACTTTGCTATTAACACACTCCTTTTCTCATTAACTCTGCTTGTCACGCCTTTGCCGCCCTCCATGGCCCATAACTCTGCTCACCTTGCTTCTCGCTCTGGCATTCGGCTCTCCCTTTGGCTTCGTTCTAACGCTCCTTGCGCCTCCGCCAAGCCCTTGCTCCACTGCTTGCTTCACTCTGGCAATCGACTCCCCCTATGCTCCCTATTGCGACGTAGTGCTACCCCCGTCGTCTCAGCCCCATTCTTGTTCCTCCGCCATGCCCAGATGCCACCGCAGGCGGTGCCACAGAGGTGGTGGCCGCAGTCCCCCCTCCAGGGCACCCATCTTTGTCTCTCCAAGCCGAACGGTGAATCTCTTGGTCGACTGGGCAAAACCAAAAGTCTTGGACCCCATTACTTTGACTGCACGCTTGTCTCTTCACCTTCCTGAATCTCCCTCTAAAGCCTCTGGCTCCAGTCTTCGCTCCAAGAAACGATGTCGCAAGTCCACCATCTCTCCTGCCTCCCCCTTCTCCCCTCGCAAGATGGTGGCCTTTCCGGTTTAGTAGGCCTCAAACAGTGATCATGGTAGCTCGAGCTCGGACGAGGATGGCACTAGCGCAAATACTAAGGCTCATGCGGGTTCCTCCCCTTCGCCAAATTCCCACGCGACGCTTCTTCCTCCGTCATCTGCACAAGTGTCCAGGCTGGAGGACGACGAGTCTGAATATGCGTGCATAATTGAGGAGTCATTCCAACCACCGGAAAAGGATGATAATACTCCAACAGCTTATCTTCTTGGTGCTTCTTTCTCATACCAGTCAATTTCTTGCTACTTCGTTGCTTCTAGTTTTCTGGTTTTGTTTTAAACATGTAATGCACGAGGTTGTTTTCCCACTGTGGGCAACATATTCTAGACTTTCTGAACTCTTCTCTTGCGCTGGTTTCTCTGTTAGTGGCAACCCCTTTTTTGTTGTTTTGGAAACGAAATTTCCCTTCGAACTGGCTTGCCAACTCCGGAGGATGAGGACTGTAATATTTTGGAATGTATGATATAATAGAAGTAGACTAATTTAGAATATATATATATATATATATATATATATATATATATATAGATTTGAAACAATATTTAAAATAAATTTTGATAATTTGAAATAAATATACATTTAAAATTTTAATTTACAATAATGAAAGTTTAATTGTTAGTTTGTGTTGTGTATGTGGTTTTTGGTTTGTTGTAATGTTTATTTTTGTCATGTGTTTTCTTTTTTGTTTAAATTTTTGCTGTGTATAATAATTTTACACATGTAAATTTATTATGCACAACAAAAACAAACTTCCACATTACAACAAACAAAAACACACATACACACCACAAATTAACAATAAAATTTTCATTATTATAAATTAAAATTTTAAATGTATATTTATTTCAAATTATCAAAGATTAATTTTAAAATATTGTTTTCAATTAAAGATATGTATATTTTTTGTGTTACATAAAGAGAAAATTTTGTGATGTTTTTGAAATGTAGGGTGCTTGACGAGGCTTGTAAAAAAATTATTATTATTGTCAGTGTTATGAAATGTATTGTGATATTGTTAGTAATTTGTATTTTTGAAATGTAGATTGATTGAAAGCATTTGTGAAATAATTTATTATTTAAAAAAACTATAACATTATCATAATATATTTATTAATTAACACACATATTACTATAAATTTAAAACCATAATATTAAAATACAAGTAATTATAAAAATGTTTAAAAAAATATGATTATTGTCAATGTTTTGAAATGTATTGTGATATTGTTGGTCATTTATATTTTTGAAATGTATGTACATTGAAAATGTTTGTAAAAATATTTTATTATTAAGAAAAAACTATAACATTATCATAAAATATCAGTTAATTAACACACTTACTATAAGTTTAAAACCATAATATTAAAATACAAGTAATTATAAAAGTGTTAATAACTTAGGATTATTGTCAATGTTTTGAAATGTATTATGACATTGTTGGTCAGTTATATTTTTGAAATGTAGGTTGATTGAAAAATGTTTGTAAAATTATTTTATTTTAAAAAAAACTATAGCATTATCATGAAATATTAATTATTAACACATACTATACATTTAAAACCATAATATTAAAATACAAGTAATTATAAAAGTGATTTCCTAAACAATATAAAAATATACATTAAATTCACAGTTAAGTTTTAAAATAATCTAATTAATTTTTTAACTTAATTTTCATTAAATTTTATCAATATATTTGAAGACATTATTATCATTAATTTCCAATTATTACTATATCCATTACATAATACAATGCATAAATTTAAAATTCAATCCAAAAAAACAACAATAACAATAATCTTCACCAATAACCATGGCTATGGTTTTGATGAGGGCTTTAGGGAAGGGAAAACCCCCTCCCTAAAAAATAAATACCAATTTTATTAAATATGGAGTCTTGGTTTTTTCCTAAACATGATTTAAGGCTAAATAAATAAAATTATATATTACACATTTATCTATCAGTTTCATTTCCTTTTAATATGAGTTTCCATCATTCTTGTATTTCTCAATCAACATCATCTCTTATTTTCCTGCATGAAACACACACAAAAAAACAAAAATTCATATTAATAATGAGACATTTTAATAAACATATTATCTAAATTTTATATGGTTAAAATTTGGAAAATCACCTAGAATGAAATTGGAATAAAAAATAGTTAACAAATATAAGCTTGTGTAAATTTGATAGCACCACTAAAAACATCAATTTAAAATTTATTCACTTTAAACTTAGATACATTGATGCTCATACCTATTTATAAATTCGCTTTATTATTTATTTATTCACTTAAGCTAGTATTTACACTAACACCCATGATAAATTTATGAAAAATACCAATCTAAACTTACAACCCTACTTTCCTGGAATAAGAGTTATTAATGTTTATATGCACTTTCTTTATCTAGTTACTACCTTATTGCACTTTCTTTATCTAATTACTCTTTAAAGAAACTACCATGTTACTATTTCACTATCTATTCTGGAGATAAAAAGTCTTACTAAATGACTTAAAAATTCCGAACTTCCAATGGTTGACTTAAAAATTCCCATGGTAGCTACTAGAGAAGCAACACCAATGGTTGTGGTTGTATATTGGTTTGCCCAAATAGTTGGACAAGTAGTTGGTGCCATTGATCCAAACAGATACATGCAGAGAGATGTGGTTCCAGAGATTAGTGGAGATTGGTTTCTTGATCCACGAATTGGGATTCAGATGTTTGTAAAAGAAGTTTGTGTGGTATAACTACATGGGTTTTTTTCTCATTGGAGAAATTTTATCTTAGAGAATTTTTTTCTTTAATTTATGGTCATAAACATAGATGCATTTATGGTCATACCTATTTGTAACTTTATTTAATTGACTTTAGGCTAGGATTTACACTAACATCCATGGTAGATTAATCAATAATACCAATCTGAACTTGCAATCCTAACTTCCTGAAATAAGAGCTATGACCATAAACATAAATGCATTTATAGTCATACATATTTATAACTTTATTTAATTGACTTTAGGCTAGGGTTTACACTCAACATCCATGATAGATTAATCAATAATACTAATTTGGACTTGCAATCCTAACTTCATGAAATAAGAGCTATTGATTTTATATGCACTTTGTTTATCTAGCTACTCTTTAAAGAACTACCATATTACGATTTCGCTATCAAACTATTCTTTTTCTTTATCTCGTTACTCTTTAAAGAAACTACCATATTACGATTTCACTATCAAATCTGGCAGAAAAAAATCCTATTAAAATGACTTAAACTTCCATTGGAAACCTGGAATTCCATTTATATTGCCCATCCAAACCCATCAGCACTTCATCCAATACAAGTGAATAAAGAAGTAGGCATAGCTACTAGAGCAGCAACATCAATGATAGTGGTTGTATATTGGTTTGCCCAGCAGTTTGACAAGTGCATAGAGAGAGAGATGTTGTTCCAAAAATTCCTGGTGAAGATTATGAGTTTCTAAATCCAATTATGACGTAATTGGGATTCAAATGTTTGTGATTGGGTTACAGATGAGATGAGATGGAAAAAAAGTTTCTCACTGGAAAGGTTTATACCCATATGTACCTTTAGCTGGTTTGTGCTTAGTATAATTAATTTATTCAATTTATGCTAAAGTAGACCCTAAATAACGTTGTAGTCTAACTAGACTGTTTTTTGTCTTAAAAATCATGGAAATTCTTGTTAGAGTTTTAAAAAATCTGGTAGGGATTTTTACAAATCCACGTTATAGCTATCAAACTTTAATATTTTGGGTGTTTTAGAAGTTTTTTATGACAAAATCATGATTCAAATATTGTTACTGTAAAATTTCTTAAATTTTTTTGACCCGAATTCCGGCCAATTTTGACCCTCCCGACAATTCTTCCTTCTCGTTAGATAGCTCCCTAAATAACACTGAAATGATATCAAGCAATCCAAGAATATCATTTCATGGATCCGGATTTGATAATAGGCATTGAATGATACACATGGTTGATAGTGATAGAGAGGATATCAAACAACAAATCCATTAGAACAATGCTTATTAAAACAAATCCATTAGAACAATGCTTATTAAAACTTGGTAAGTCGACGCCATTATAGGTTGAGCGCTCTCAAGGTAAAATTATATAAACAGCAAATCCATTAGAACAATGCTTATTAAAACTTGGTAAGTCGACGCCATTATAGGTTGAGTGCTCTCAAGGTAATAAATTACAATAGGTAATAATATATTATCTAGAATAGAACCTCGACTTTCCTTTCATATAAAATATAATCAAACCCTTTTCGTGAGTGGGGATATCCCTGATAACTCCCAATAATGCGAGATCACTACCAAACTCCTGCTATCCTCGATACCTAAAAAAAGGGTTCGAGTGTAGCTGCTAGAGAAGCAGCTGCTAAAGAAAGGAGGTAGCCAAAGCATAGCAAGCAGAGGGTAGCTATAGCAAGCAGATCATTTCTCCACCAGATCTTAGGGTTCAACCAGATCGTCTCTCCACCAACTCCTACGTTAAGGGTTCGACGGGATCATCTCTCCACCAACCCCTGCTAACGCCTGGATCAAGTATGATCATTTCTCCACCAGATCTTATGGTTCAACCAGATCGTCTCTCCACCAACTCCTGCGTTAAGGGTTCGACGGGATCATCTCTCCACCAACCCCTGCTAACGCCTGGATCAAGTATGATGCTGGTGGTATAGGTGCAAATGCAAAGGGAAAACAAGGGTAGCTACTAGAGAACCAACATCAATGGCAGTGGTTGTATATTCTGTTGGTTTTACCAGCAAATACATACTGAGAAGATCATGAGTTTCTTGATCCAATTTGAAATTGGGGTTCAGATGTTTGTGATTGGGTTAGAAGTCCAAAATAATTTCTTGTACGATAACCATATTTTTATTTCTCAGTGGAAAGGATATTATATCCATATCTACCTAGGTTCTAGCTGGTTCATCTGCTTGTGCTTCCCATAATTAGTTTATTCAATCCTAACTGATAAATTTTTGTTACAATTTGCATAAATGACCAATTTTTTTTTAATATAAATATAAATCATATGAATTGCAATACAACTATAAAAAAAGACTAAATACATATCAGGGCTCGGGTCACTAACAGGCAAATTTCCTCTGCCCCAAAAACCCCGCCTCTGTGTTTTCCCTCGCACGGAAACTCTGCCCCTGCAACTTCTCCAGCCCCGGAACTTTACCCCAGAACGACCCTGCAGAATTATTGCAACATGACCCTCGAGTGAGGGATAGAAAGGCGAACGCTAAAACATGACGACGGGAAGTGGGGCATAATTTCTTATATCCTTAGAAGGAACTAAGAAACTGGAAAACAAACACATATTCATTTTAAAATTGATATACCTCTGACTCAGAAACTTTGCCCCTGCTTCTCCTCCAGCTCAGGAGCTCTGCACCCTAAAATAAAACGCAGGTACCCTTCAGAATGAATTATTACATAATACATACAATTTCATCTCCAAATCAAACGTGATGAAAAGAAAAGAGTGAATACCTGAGGTTGAATCTACGGCTAATTTCATCTTACCTTCTTATCCTCCATTTCTCTTTCAACTCTCACAGATCAAAACTAAAGAAAAATCCTGATTCACCCTACAAACCAAAACAATATTCATCCTCACAAATAAAAATCAGAATAAGAAGAAAACAAAAGAGAAAAATAAAAAACAACAAAACAATGGAAAAAAAACAAACGGAGAAACAATAAACTGCACATGGCCATGCTTAACACCAGACAAGAAAAACAAACACTGAACAAAAAAAAATCTCCACTCCCAAATGCCGCTCCCCTCCACTAACAAATGAAGCTTCTCTACCTACATTCCAATTTAATGGCATCACAGCCATTATATGATCTTTTAGTTAAAATTTTGAATCCGTGGGTACCCTGCGATTTTACTTCAAATTTTGAAATCCTTCCAGCGAACATGATGGCCTAGTACCGTTAGGTAGGTATCCAGGTTGGAAAATTAGGATCATGATTGCTTTTTGAATTTTTTTTGAAAGGGACCATTAATGATTGAATGGTATAAAAATAATGTTTTTTAATTACGCATTTTTAATATTAAATTTTATTTTATTAATAATTTCAATTTCAATATAAGCTTTTAAATAATTTATTATTTTAAAATTAGATTTGCAAAATATTTTATAAAAGAAAATTATAAAAAATGGTATATATTTTATTTTATTTATATGATCTAGATATTGTTAAAAGCACATTATCCCCTTATTCTAGTTTAGATGTTGTTAAAGCACACTATCCACCTACCCTCCCTTCTTTTGATGAAGATGGTACGAATTCATAAAGTTTGATGGATAAAATGTCAAATGTAATAAACGATAGTATTTACTTTATTTATACTATTGAGGTTAAATGTTGTTTAAAAGCACAAGATCCTATTACTCTTAATTTTGATGATGATGGAAATACATGATATTAGCTTTGTTATAAATACTACTTAGGTTAAAAATACCTTTCGGGATTAGTGTAAGATCTAATACTGCTTCTGACTCAGTGAAAGGTCACCTTCAGAGAATGTAAGGAAATAGATTTACAGTCCAAAACTATGATGGGGTTTTAAATAAGCAGAAGAAACCCTTACCGTAATTTAGTTGGGGTTATTATTGTAAAATGACAAGTTTGCAAGGCTTGAAGAATACCCTAGAGAGGGCTAGACGTTGCCAAAGAGAAACTATAAGAAAGCAAGTGGTAGATTACTAGAAGACACATAAAAATGATGGCTTATCTCGTGTAATCATGCCCTAGGAAGAGGTCTGAGTACATCAGGAGTCGCAAAGACCTAATGGACGACAAATGAGAGCATAAAAGGGCAGATCCAAGACTGGAAAGAAGGTCGAGGTTGCTCAGAGTCGTGGGGAAGGATCTCCATGTCATTTTGTCCTTAAGGAAGGTAGATATACGCAAGAAGAGGAGGCTCTTTCTATGTAAGGGGTAAGGCCCGGGAAGGGCTAATTTTTTGGTGCTACAGACCTCAAGTCATTTCCCTAAGATCTAGTTTTGTATGCGCTCATATTGTGATGGAAGAAAGGGTCAAGACCCTTAGAAATCATATCATGACCTAGTAATAAGGTCATATATCTAAGGACAAATTTCTATGGTTATGATATGAGATTAGGGCAACCAAATATATGTATGGGAGTGTGAATTTAAGGCAGAAGTGAATGAGAATGCAGAATGAGGAATAAAGCCAGCGAATGAGAAGAAACAAGGAGAGAATGGCCTAAGTGATGGGTTTTCTCAAGGGTTTTGAGATAGCAGAAAATCTACAAGCCCTAGATTAGTCAAGCATTGATTGGGCGAGGGCTATCCTTGATGCCTAGATCATGATGAATGTTTAGTCCTAAAGCGGCATGGTTTTATGCAAAATGTGAAGGTAAAAAACTTTACAATGAGACATCCATGTGTGGTATGCTTCAGGCATAAGGGATGCAATTGCACACAAAAATTTCAAAGAGAAATAGGTGGAGAGACCTTTTTCAGAATGATGGAAGAACAATAATAATTAGGATTGTGTGTTGGGTTGTTCTGAGATGAAGGATATCAAACATAATCAAGGTAATGATCACAATAAAGAAGGTCTGCACATAAGTCATGAGCAACAATGGTTTTAGGTGCCCGTAATTCGTGTGATTTTAGGATCAAATCACAAGTGTGAACAAAGTTTGATTGTTGCCTTAGATTAGTCAAGAAGTGATTGTAGTTAGATTGATTTGCAGACCCTAGGAAAAGTGCTTATAACAACTTGTGTGTCATAGAGGTAGGGCAGGTTGTCCAAGCCCTAAATTGGAAAATGAAAGAGATGTTTTCAAATATTTGAAAGGGCGGATGTGTGAACCCTAGGTGCAGCATTTTGGAGCGGCCAAAATCATGACAAATGGGTTGTGAGAACTATTCACAAATGAATTTGTGAACAGTGCAGGATGCAATACAAGAACGAAAATTTGTAGAGCAGCCAAAGTGAAAAATGTTGGAGGACTGTTGTGGCTTGCTTCAATCCCCTGAGAAGGATAATAGGACTATCAGAGGGCAAATATCTTGGAGGACAGTCCCTTGAGAAGGACAGTAGGACTATCATAGGGTAGATATCTTGAAGCCCTGAGGTTTGATCATTGAAGGAAGTAGGGCATTCAGTGGGCTATATTCCATGCCCTAGATCAGTGAGTGGCAGGAGAAAAAATTCACTGGTAAGTGGGAAGCCTCCAAGCCCTAAGTCTAATTATTATTGGAGCAACAATAATTGCATTTGAAGACCTTATGAGTCGGCATCCTTGATAGACTAAGGAAAAACTAGAGGGTAGATTGTTTTGAGCCTAAGATCAGTGACCTAAAGGAGCAACATATATTAATAGAGGCAGATTGAGGTGTTGTAGATAGGGGGGCAAGAGGACCCAACATATGTGTTCGGGGAACGTGGACTAAAAGGGTTGTGTGTGGCCACCATTAGCAACTAGGTCAAGTGTTGCCTTGTTCAAGGTAGATGGGTTGTCAAAGTGACTAACACCAAGCCCTAGTTGTGTCCTTGTATCAGAGTTGTATGTAGGGACCAATATCCTCGGTACGGGAGCCCTAAGATTGTTGTATTATAGATTGTAATATAATGAAGAAGGGTTTTAAAAGTTAAAAAAATTCATGTGCAATAGTTGATTAACTTATGTGTGTAGATTATGATGTGCAAAGTAGTTTTTTGTGGGATTTGAGTGATTTGTGTCAGAGATTCTAATACCCAAACTTGATTCTCAACTGTCGTAGAAAATAAATATATCCACCTTCAACCCATTCCAACACATATAGCTTTGCAGTTTTTGTTTCGTATGCCTATCAATCCAGCAAAAAATATCAGCATAACTCCTATATCATCTGTGAAAGCTGGTACTTATAAGAAGACTAGGGTTGCCTTTAGAGGCACCATCAAAGTTTAGTTTTATTTCTCCAAGAAGAGGGAGACTCCATTTAGAAGGAATGTTGCATTATGCAAGAGGGAACTCAAGAGGAAATTTGCAAAGAGGGAGAAATATCTAATGATTGAAGAAATATGACTTCCTAGTAGTTGCAGATTAAATATTGGGGGGGCCAAGTGCAAGATAAAGTAGTTTCCCTAATGTCTTTGATAACTTTACCCCAAGCATCTTATTCAAATTGTGAGTTGTTTTCAAAATTCTCTTGCTACAATCTCTCCAAGTATCCCATAAAATGAATCATGGTTGAAATTGTTAGGATTTGTTAATTATAACTTGTTAATACAAATCGAGAGATATGATCCCCTTGTCTTATACCTCTAGAAGGGATGAAAATGGTTGAAGGATTTCCATTAATCAAGATTGAGAAGAAAGATTTTGAGATAAGAGTAAGAATCCAATGGATCCATTTCTCTATGAACCCGGAGGAAGTGAGAAGATTATACATATATTGGTACTTTATGTGGTCAAATGCCTTAGAAAAATCTAGCTTAATAAGCATTCAAGATATGAGCTTAGGAAGCGTCGAATTAAGCTTATTTTCAATGAATTTAGTAATGATTTTGTAAATGACATGCATAATGAAATGGGTCTATAAGAAAATGGGTTTTCACCTTTGTTGCCTTTAGGAACAATAATAGTTAAGGAAGTAATATCTAAAGCTAAATAGAATGAGTGTGTTCTTCTTGAATTCTCAAAAAGTTTCCACACATCCTTTCCTATGATTGGCTAGCATGTTTGAAAAAAATATGTTGTGAATCTATCCAATGTTGGAGACCTGTCCTTCTACATTCCCGTCACTATTTTATCAACCTCCACTAGAGATATTTCACTATGTCAGACAAATATTTGTTCATGAGTGACTAGAGCAAGAACATTTCGCATGATTTTCCTTATCATTGATCTTTGATCCGAGAGTGGCTCTATGAGTAGTTTCTTCTGAAGGAGACAAGTTCTTCTTCAGTTGCTTAATGATTTTATAACATGTTCCCTTATGGATCTTTGATGCAATGAATCTTGTTATGTTTCTTGTACTAGACCATAGATTTATGGAAGAACCTCGTATTTCTTTCCCCTTTTAATCATTAGAATATGTAATTTTGTTTCCATAATATTTTCTCTAGATCGTGTCTTTCTTATAGTAGTTCTTGAATCTCTATTTATTTTTTTCCATTTCATTGGATAATTGTTCCTTTGATTCACAGATATTACAAAATTCTTATTTATTTCATTTTTTTCAAACTATTTTTAACACTCGAGACACTGCTAGAAGTTTTGCATGATCATTCCTCTAATTATTGGAGCTCCATTCCATAATTTCAGTATATTTACTTTAAATTAATGATGTCTTGCCCAGAAAGCTTCAAATCTAAATGGTATGTTGGTTCACCTACCTTTTAAATTAATATTTAGACATGTAAGCAAAATATTTTATCCAAAACTTGGAAATTTTGAAGCTTTAATTGACATGCATGTGATGACTAGGGATTTTGACAATAAAAATCAATCTATGCAAGAATCCATCGGAACATTTCCTTTTATTTTATTATTATATGTATAAACTCTGTTTTTGGTCTCCATAGCTACCAACAAGACCCGAGGTTGGAAGGGTGAGTGTATTGTCTGTTGGAGGAAAATTTATCGAATTGGAAACATAATATTATGACACTGACATTCGAGCTAATTATTAATTTCTTGAATTTGCAGCAGTAAATGATAATGTCGCTTTTGAACAAATAAATACGGATATAGAAAAAATTGCAGAAATTATGAAATTTATTTGTGCAACAATTTCATTCAACTAATTCTGAGCAAACCGTGAAGGACTATTCCATGCCAAACATAGTAAAAAAACATAAAGATTAGTTGAATAATTCCAAGAAAAACAAATGTTGTGCACACAAGGTAAGCTAGTAGAGATTTTTATGGCAATTATAAATTAAATATTGTCACAAAAATGTTAATTGCATAAAGCAGGAATAACCATGTTATTGCCTAAATCTACATTAGGCTGAAGGAAGGCAGAGTTCAGGGTAACATCAAACCACGCTCAGTCTGGTAGCTAGCCCTACCAGAACAGGAGAGGGTTCTCTCCGGGTCAATCTCAGCGAGAAGTAATCAATGGGGCTTGAGATGACTGAAATAAAAACTAATTTTAGGCTAGGTATATAAATGAAGGAATTTGAGTTTGATTTTGGGGGTTTTGTTGGATCAAAGGGAAAGGTAGTTTTGGGTGCGGGGATTAGGATTAGTTTTTGCAGAGTTCTGATTGGGGCAAGGAAGGCAATAGTTTTGATGCTTTAGATTGATTGAATGGATGGATCAGACCGGTGAGCTGAAGAGGGAAAGAGGGTCTCAAGAGTCCTCCTCAAACAGATGAAAACATGAAAAACTAAACAAAACTAAAGGCAGAGCAAAGCAAGCTACTGAATTCCACCTCTAACACTGATTTGTTTAATTTAAGAAGAAAGGAGAATGAAAATGGTACACATAAAAATCAATGAACTTACAAATACATGGAGGAAAACACCATCAAAACACAGAGCCACAAGGATCCCAAAGAGGGCTGCAAACCCTGGTCTATTCCTTTGCCAAAATTGCAGAAATGAAATGTACAATGAAGTGCCAAGCAATCCCAAATATCCAACACTGAAAATGACTGAGAAAATACATCATATAGACAAGCCTAACCCATTCCCATGCCTCTAGGGGTCGAGCTCATCATTCTGGGAGTTGTTTCAATCATATCTAAACTAAGAACTAGAAAATAGACAATGAAACAACTTGCCTCTATATGCTAGGAAACTGATCCATTCACTTACATTTCACCTCTTGGTGAATGAATCTTCTAGAACAAGTAAAAATGTGCCAAAATTACATCATGATCATGAAATTACATCAAATTAGATCAAGAATTACATGAAAAAGTGAAACTGGTCAAAACTAGGCGAAATTCTGAGTTGCTGAGTGAAAAAGAGACCAAAATTCTCTATGCGCCGCGCCCAAAATCTCTATGCGTAGCACAAGTATGGAGCTGACTTTGAGGCCCTTCCCGAAGTCCAAATTGAGCTCATGATAGCTCGTTGGAAAGCCCTGCCTGTCTACTTTCCAACCCAAGTGGAATTTTTGGATTTGGTTGCCATTTGCCCCTCAAAAAGTTCAATCTCCCAACACTGCTTCCTGTGTGTGCAAAAAGTGGCAGAAAGGCCATTTTTAGGGTGTTTTTGACCCTTTAAGCAACCCAGAACTTGATGAAATCCTTAGGTAATCCATGAGCATGCATAACTTTTCATAAAAAATCCATAAATGCAAAGTTTTCCCCCTGAAGAGCTGCCAATTATAAGCACATGCAAGGTGGTGCTACGCGTCGGGCGGAGAAATCTGTTTTGTGACCCAAAAATTCAAAAATGACAAAGTTTTTTCCCAAATTCCTTGAAATTTGGGATGAAGGTCCCTCATCAAGTACTATGCTCAGCCAAAGAAGCTTCGGCCAAGATTTGGAGCCTATCATGACTTTTATGACGCTTCAGTGCCCTCCTTAGCCTCGCTTTCAGGATTTTGAAACGCGCCTTGCAAACATGTGTGCGTGCCCAATAATGGTTTTTCATGTGTCTGAGCATATTCTTCTCCTTGTTTGCTTTCTCCAAAAGCTTCTCAAGATTAATGTTGACTCTCTCAAGCCAAGTCTCTCTATCGGCCTCAATCTCCCGCTCAATAGGTGTCATCTCGGATGGGCTTCTTCGGGTAGCTTGCCGGTTCTCACGGATGTTTTGCATCTCCATGATCGTCTGCTGATCCTCTAACTGTTTGTTCCGTTGCTCTAGATAATTTATGATCGATTGAGCTCTCTGCAACTTGTCGGTCAATGTGCCGATCTCAGCTTTCTGCTCCTGAATGATCTCTCTCAGTTTTGAGCTTGGAGAGCTCAAATCCACATCAATCAACATGAAATTAGTATCATGGCCTCCTGAAGGGCCCTCCTCCTGCACAGGCCTCTTTCCTCTGTCCTGTACCTGTACCTGTGCTGATGAGGATAGCAACGAGACCCCTTCCACCCCAGATGGAGATAGTACTCGTCGGGCTGCTGCAAACAATGATCTCGTGCCTCTTTAATAAGTAACAACCACTGGCACACTGATAGGCTCTGTCTTGGGACCTTCAAACTGATGTGAAGGCTCACCTGCATCATGAACAATCTTCAGAGGTGGCTGAGGGGCTGTGAAGAAGTTACGGGAAATGAAATCCTCCCATGCAATGCCCTGCAATCCAAGTTGATGTACCACAATGATCTTGATGAGCGCATAATGATAAATGTTGTTGTACTGCTGCTCGGGAGTCTTCTTCTGCACAAGAGTAGTTATCCTCTCTATGTTTCGACACATGAAATATGGAATGTTCATCATCTTCACTCTTGTGAAATGCATCAACAACCTGATGTGGTATGCATAGAGGCGTGAGAACCGGCCCTCACAACTGAAGTATCTGATAATGAGTCTCATCAATGGCGCATAGGATTCCTTCAGAAACCGGAATGGGAATACCCTGCTGAGCTACCTCACATAGCTAGGCATGATGTATGGTTCATAATGCACTCTGTCCACCTGTTGTCTTTTGTTCCACTCTTTGCCCACATTCTATATTCCTGTTTCCTGAGAAATGGTTTCTGGTGTCAAGGTGAAATTTACACCAGCAAGAGTCACCTGACCATCATGCAAATGTAAAACAAACAACCGAGCCAACTCCTGATGATGCTGAATCTGAGAAATCTTCTCACAATACTGATAGCATGATTGCTCTCGGAAACATGCCATGGCAAGTGGGCAAGCCTGCAACTGAGTCAATGAGGTGGGCTCTTCTCTCACATGTTTTCCACCTTTACGGGGCCTTCTTGGTGCATGAAGCTCTGTGGTAGAATCACTGTCTTGTTCATATGATGACTCACTGTCTGTCTCCATTGGTGTTGCAAGATATATGTCAAGTGTAGGTTTGGTTTGTTGAAAATGAGAAATGAGAACTCGGTGTCTTTGTCTCCAATTGCTAAAATATGTACCAAATGGGAAAGGACTGTGGGAAATATGGACAGTGGGTACAATGGAGTTTGTCAAGTGAGATTTGAAATGTAATAACAGTCACTTGACTGTGTTTAGGAATCTAGGGTTTGGGGATTTTTTGCAAATGATATGAAAGAGTAATAGTGATAGGGAATTGTAGGGTTTAAGGATAGGGATAATGGGAATGAGTGACTTGGGATTGTAAGGGAATAGGGGATTGAAAATGATGATAGGATTATAATGATGGGAAAGGGTCCATAGGTGGGGAGTGGGGTTGGATTATTTGGCACCAAATTTTTTTTTAAAACACCAATTTGAAACCCTAAGGAGCAGTTTTAACAAAATGACAGGGTGTTTCGGGGAATTAACACCCTAGAGGTTGGTTGGGATACAACCTCCACAGAGTAGGGGCATGCTACTTAACAGAGACTCACACAACCATGCACGTTCAGAAAAACTAAATAGAGCAGAATGAGAGATTTACCCGTTGGTCCTACGTTTGAAGTAGATCACGTGGGGTTGTAGATCACGTGGGGTCCAAACCCCAGTAATGATCCTTCCTTCTTAACACGAAATACAAGAAGAAACCAACACAAAGGACGAGGTTGTACATCATATCTACTCTAAATGTTAGTGAGATTCATATAAAACATTAAATAAATCATAATAAATGCTTGTATAACAAATATTCTCATACATATAAGCATACTGTAGTTTATTTCGGGGGAACGACATGGTATACACGTATTATAAATAGCACGTACAAAGTAACAGAGTGGAAAGATCACTGATCCTTCCAAGGCCAGCCATGAGGCAAAGTCGATGGGATCGAGTCCGGCCCTTTTCGCTAGGACTCCTTCAAAGCTTGGTGCATACGAGATAACATATAAAGGGATGTATATCTCAAGGAAACAAGGGTTTCCTATAATGAACTGGGAAAGTGCAGGAGGCACGGGGAATCAGACTTGGATAGGGAATACCAACAGAGTATAATATCAATAAATTCTCTCTCTCCCTTAGGCCATACACATGAGGGATTTTTATAGTCCCTCAGTAGTTTCAACAGTCCATCCCTCAGTAGTTTCTTGATTGAAGCTTGATTGTACAGTGCAGGGTGGTTGAACTACCTGAGTAACCATCAACCCAGCCCGAAAATAGGGAATTTTTATATATTTTTTCATAATTTTAATGGCATACGCGGAAAAGTGCAGCTGGACTCGCGTATACACGCGGAAAAGTGGGGGCATAGTCGCGTATGGGGATTTTTACATTGTTTTTAAGTGAATTTGTCCAAGTCTGTAGGAATGGGTGCCCAAAACCATCAAAGCAATCATGAATCATATGAAGGTGAGAAATGATGCTATAGCAGATGCCCCCTAATATATGAGGTCAGAAGGGGTACATGATGGCCGAAATGTATTATGCACATAGAAATAACTTCGCAAGGACAAGAGAGGACTTCACCAGATTTCAGCCTGCCAAAAACCAATGAAAGAAACCAGAGATTCAACTCATGCTGAGGCAGGCATACCCATGCTCAGTCAAAAATACATCATATGGAAAGTACTAAAATAGATCCAACATGTATACAAGTATAACTGAACTGAAAGTACATAGTGAATCATCTGAGCAGGGCCCGGAAATACAAGTCTGTATCAATGTCCAAGTATCACATATAGAAAGCTGATAAAAAATGGTGCAACTGGATGTCTGATCAAGTAACTGAATCTCCAAGTACCGGATCATAAGAGGTGGATCAAACGGTATAATCACGCAACTCGGGAGCCAACATATAGGATCTTTCTTCATCTTTAGCGCAACGTATGGGGTGGGCGGCATCATGTGGCCCAGAAGAACATCAAAAGTGGACCGAGAAATGTTGATGCAACCCGAGGTCTTCACCAATCACTATGGCACAATTCTACACAATGGGAATAAATGAGCTGAAGTCGACCATGTGAGAAATCGTTGGATTACCGGTCAATGATGTATACCGTTAACCAACGCGAGACAACCCACCAATAATGAAAATGAGTGTCAAGGTGCCCCAGTACAATCTAACAAGTGCGAATGAATGAGTTGAAGTCGAACACTTGAAAGAATCTACCAATCGGGAGGCAATGATGAATCCCCACTGTCGATAGCGAAGAGTCTGCCACTGATGACTGCAAACCCTAAGGTACTGACAAAAAGACTCTAGACCTTATTCCCAGAGCAATGAGTCAGAGTCGATGGGAAAATATCTGTTGGAAGGAAGGCATTAAGGCATCCCACATCAGTCCAGCGCGAGTGTAACCCACAGGCCAAGATTTGGAAGGAATCGGACGAAGCAAAGTGATGGAACCAAAACCGAAGTACGTTTCCGACGTGCACAAGATGAAGCTGGCGCACGGAAGAAACCCTCTGAACCAACCAATAATGAAAGCTGACACAGAGGCGAGAAATCCACCGATAGGGTCAAATGGAAATCAAGGTACTGCACGAATCCCAAGTGTGATAATGGGTGCTGATGTCGAACACAGGGGAAACCACTCAGTCAAAGACCCATGATGATGATCAAATGCTGAGCACGAGGTCACCTATCAATAATGGAAATAGGCCCAAGGTGCGGCTCTAGGTTTGCTCTCAGAGCAATGTGTCGTAGTCGATAAGAGACAAAACCGTCGGCAAGAAGTCAATGGGGACCCTCTCAAACCAGCACGAGCGGAAGATCAAAACATCTGATGTGATAGAACATGATACTGACAAGACCAGGAAGGCCGACTGAACAATGAGTCAAGAGACACCGCAGAATGGCCGACTCAGGCTAGACTTCCCTTGAACAAAAGCACGACTCTGTGATGACCATGGCAGCAAAAAGTGACACTGTATAAGTCTGTTATGCAGGAGGCACAACAAACTCTCCATATGATTGGAAGAGATAACCAACCGGGGGAGAACTGACAAGTGAAACATGGTAAAGGCTGAACCTAGGTCAAAACTAAAACCATCCCAAATGAAGGAAATATATATAAGTATATGTGCTTTGTTCAAGGGCGACAAACTGACTCTGTACTGCCATCAAAACGACGAAGACACATCCTGTTCCCGCTCTTTTTGTTATATTTGATTTTTTTGTCTTTTTCATATAATAAGCCTGAAAAGGAATAAAAGAATGATATGGTACAATGGATAGAACGAGTATCAAGAAAGCAGATGCACTAGTTCCTGGGATTGGAACAATCCTATGCTCAATGCAAGGTGGCGAAAACTGGTCAGTGATACTCAGAGGAACGTTCCATCCATGGGTACAAAGGTGTTAAGTCGTGATAGCTAAGTGCATGCAATGGTTAACTTGTACAGAAAGTCAAGGTCAAAAGTTGGCTTAAACATCGAGTCCAAATGAAGCCGGCTAAAGGCCAGGATAAACAAGTAGCCAATATGCAATGCAGTAATACAACTTAACGACACCAGGGAGCCTCTAGGGTATAAGCGAGAAAAATGATAAGTGATGAAGGAGAAGAATGAAGCTTCAACACAAAAGACATGGCGGGACTAAAGAGGACTCCCGAGCCTACATAAAAAGCAGCATGGGCAACAAGTGATAGCGAGGAACTAACTAGGAAGCCCATGTAAAGGAAGGCTCTACCATCAAGTCATGATTAAAAAATCGGCGAGTGAAAAGGGTGTAATACTCATGACCTGATGGGATCGACCCTAAGGCAAGTGATCAGTATGGAGGCTAGAATGCAAGATGCAACGGAAAGTGATTCCCTAACCTATATGCCAGTGAAGATCATATACCTGCCGTGAAGAGTCGGAAATCATGGATCAAAAACCGGGAAAAATCTCAAAAATCGTCAAAATGTACCTGAAACATACCAAACTGGGCACTTCCAAGCAATCGAGTTATACAACATAAGATAGATCGAAAAAATAGGCATAAGGAAATTTTGCGAAAATTTTCAATTTTTTAGCCATAAATACACAAATTATCTCTCATTTGGTTCATTATTGCATAGCTGATTTGGAAAAAGTGCTCTGGAGCTAAAAACTTGTTTCGTCAAATCAGGAACAACCGACCGTCGGAATTCAGCGAAACTTCAGGTAGGCTCCTTAATCATCCTGTTTATTCATTTTGTCCGTTTGGAAATTAAAATTAAGTGATTTTTTGCTTTGAAACCCTTGCTAAAAAATGTGTATCTGCGCATACGCGGGTTTAATGAAGGCAAGTTGCGTATACACGCGACTGTGCACAGGGAAAGTCGCGTATGCGCAGGTCCGATTGCAAAAAAGCGTTTCTAATGCAAATTTTGATGAAATTTCTTAGGATGACCATCTCATGGAGGGAACATGAGCACAACGCAATAGACCAAGAGGTCATGCAGGATCGCGCAGCACAAAATATCCTCCGAAACTGCGGATTATTCAAATTCTTTAAAATGCCCAATATGAAAAGCAATGTGCGATTGCTAGAAATGCTCGTAAATTACTGGGAACCAGATCAGGATTGCTTCATAATTGATCTGATGCCACTACGCATAGAAGTGGAGGATATATATTTCATCACTGGACTCTCCAGGAGGGGAGAACCAGTGGACTTGCACGGAAAGCCCCTGGGAGGGTTGACCGTGGAAGATTATGTCCACCTATATTGCGTAGATAATTCCAAAAAGGTTGGAACACAGATTGCAATTAGAGATATCAGGGATTTGCACATGAAAATCCTCCTGTTCACCATCGGCAGAGTGGCAGGATCTGCCTCACTACATCAGGCGTCCAGGACGCAAATGAGCATCACAGTAGAGTGTTTAGTTCATGTGTACGATTGGTGCACAACCCTGCTACTCAACATGAAACAACAGCTGACCTCCATTCGCCAAGCAAAAACAAAACACTTTGGCTATGGGACCATTTTGACAACATTCTTCTTTGAGAGGATTCCAGCTTTGAGACCCAGAGTCATCTCGACTATCAGCAGCCCGCGGGACCCAAGAATCGCCCGTTGGGCAGACATGATGAAGAGACTGGGGGGCAGCGAAGTACCCCGAACCACATGGGATGATGAGTTCTTCCTGTGGTGGGGAGAACAGATCATCGCAGTGGACGACTATCCCTATGCCGGGATGGATTTCCGAGGAGATCTAGATCTAGTACTTCCACCTGGCACAACATGGGGAGCAGTCGGTAAGTTTTGCAAAATTTTTTGACTTATATGATTTTTTTTGGATTTTTTCAAATATGTATGAAAAATGAAAAACACACATGTTTTTGATTGGATTCATAATGACTAACAATTAAAAATGATCATGTTTCAGATGTTGGACCAGTTCGACCTGAGGGTCTCCCACGCCATAAGCGTCGCAGGGGCGAGGCAGAGACAGTGGACTCAGACAGGACACTCCAGGCCGTGCAGAGAAACTTGGAGGGATTAACCCGCCAAATCCCTATGGTTGCTGTGGAGGACTTGCCTGAAGCCATCCAGAGACGGGTAGTTGGAGTACCACGAGACTGGGTTAGATTATTCCGCCGTGTGGCCACTGCAGTTACGTTCTATAGGAACACGACTGCTGGACAGGGACCTCAGGAGTAGACAGATTTTATGATTGTATATTCTTTTTTGAGACTGAACATGATGGGGCATAAGCCCAAATTTTGTACGAGATTATGGATCCAAATTTTGTAAAGTTTTTGACACTCCGATGATATATATACAGCGATATTTGATGTGATGTGATAAATGTATCAAATGTATGATGTTTTTGATGATTAAAAATTTATTGAATTGAATGATTAATATGCCAATCCAACGCTTGATTAGCTAATGAGTCAGCAAACCAATTGTCAGCTCGAGGAATATGAATGAATGTTAAAAATTGAAATGACCTTTGTAACAAACGTACCCTAAAAAACAATCGTAATAAAAATGGATCTCGTACCCGATAAGTGTTGTTCAACTGCGACACCACCAGCTGAGAGTCCAAGAACACTACCAACGAATCAACACCCAAAGATATTGCCTCCGAGAGTAGATGAATGACTGCAGTGTATTCTGCTACATTATTGGAAGCAGGACCAATGTAGACCCCTCTTGATACCAACAGCTGACCGGAAGGATAATGAAGCACCCAAGCCGCGGAAGCCAAGTTCCTGGTGTGTCTACTAGCACCATCGGCGAAACCAAAATGACTCATAACATTCAACACAACCTGCCGAAGCAGATCAAAAACATCACCATCTCATCAAAAATCGAAAATCAATCGGAAATGTAAAGCAAAAACTAGAAATATATACAAAAAGCAAGATGCCAGGCCGAAGCCTAGGCATAATACTTCTTCAAATAGAGCCCGTTGCGGGGCTCCGGCAACTCGTTCCCTTCGAAGTCAACCAAGGTATAAGCTCCTTTCTTAAGGACTTTTTTGACGATATAGGGGCCATACCACATCGATTTAAACTTTCCTGCCCCCAAGGCATCTTTTTCTTGGGCATAGACCAAAACAAGGTCACCTTCGGAAAAGACCCTAGGCTTAACCGCCTTATCGTCCTGGACTTTGCCTCGGTTTTTATGCGCTTCGTTCAACGTGGCGGCATCTCGACGCTGCTCATCAAGATGTTCCAGATGAAGAAGCCGCTCTGCCAGACTAGAAGTGTCGGGAAGAAGCTCAACAGCCAGTTTAAGGGAAGGAATCTCGCATTCAATGGGAAATACGGATTCCACCCCGTGGACTAACTGAAACGGAGTAAAGCCAGTTGCAGTTTTCACTGACGTCCTGTATGCCCAAAGTGCGGGATATAGCATAATATGCCAGTTGGATCTATGTTTATCAATTGTCCTTTGAAGAATTGTCTTCAAGGATTTATTCACGGCTTCCACTTGCCCATTGGCCTGAGGATAATATGGAGATGAATGCTCCTGCCGGAAACCCAATTTGAGAGCCAACTCAACCATCATACTATTCTAAAAGTGACTGCCATGGTCAGTGACAATCTCTCTAGGAATACCGAAACGAGCGATAACTTGGTTGAAAAGGAACAAAGCTGCAGTCTCACCATCGTTCCCAAAAGTAGGCATAGCCTCGACCCACTTCGTAAAGTAGTCTATTGCTACGATAATGTACTTGTGACCTTTTGCCGAAGGCGGGTTACAAGTAGTAAAATCCATACCCCACTTTGTAAAGGGTCCGACAGTAACGACTGAAAAAAGCGGAGCTGGATGAGCGCGCATTTTTCGAGTATAAACCTGACCAGGATGACTGACGATTCAATACAATCCTTGAAAATCGAGGGCCAAAAGTATCCAGCACGCAAAATATTTTGGGCTTTAGCAAGCCCAGATAAATGACCCCCACAAGCTCCACTGTGAGAATCATTGAGCACAGCCTCAGCTTCTTCGAAAGTTAAGCAGTGTCTTAGGATTGAATCAAACCCTCGACGGTACAAAGCATCACCAATAATAAGATAATTCTTGGCCAAGTGACGCAGTTTACGACGCTCATCTTTTGAAAAAGTAGAGGGAAACTTCGCAGTCTGGAGATACACAATGATATCCCCATACCAAGGATCCTGTGGAGAGATCAGAAACAAGTGTTCGTCCAGAAAGGACTCATCATAGATCATCTCCTCTCCACAAGGCAACTCGGAGATCAATTCCGCAAAAACTAATGACTTCTTGGATTTGGCAGACATGAACTCGAGATCAAATTCTTGTAAAATCACAATCCATCTATTATATTTGACCCCAATCACTCGCCTGCTGAGGACAAACTGAAATGGATTGGCAGCTGCCAAGACATAAGTTTTGCGAAGAATAATGTAATGCCGGAGTCGCTGCACAGCATGAACTGCTGCTAAGGCTAGCTTTTCTATCGGGGTGTATCGAAGTTCAGGTCCTACCAGTCCTCGACTAAGGTAGTAAATAACATGCTCAGCCAGAGCATCATCCTCCTGAACCAGAACCATACCAATGGTAGATTCTGCTGTAGCCAGATACAAAAGAAAATCTCTTCTATAATCGGGTGGACTCAGTAAAGGAGCAGAGGTCAATGCCTTTTTCAAGGCATCGAATGAGCGTTGAGCGTAGTCGTCCCAAAGAAAAGGAACTCCTTTCTTCAACAGTCTCATATATCCCTTTGTAATCTCGGCATAGTTAACGATAAACCTCCGAAGAAAGTTAGACTTGCCTTGGATACTTTGAAGCTGACGGATTGAAGACGGGGGAGGCAACCGAAGTATTGCCTCAACCTTGAAGGGATCTACCCTTATCCCTTCCCTAGACACGATAAATCCCAACAGCCGACCGGATGTCACCGCGAAAACGCACTTGTTCGGATTTAAACGAATTTTATAAAAACGACATCTTTCAAATATTTGCCGGAGGTGACCGGGATGATCCATCCTCTTTCGAGAATGAGCAGCTAGATCATCTAAGTATGCCTCGATGATTTTCTTGATGTCGTGGAAGGCGTAAGACATGGCCCGCTGAAAAGTAGCTCCAGCATTTTTAAGACCAAAAGGCATTTTCTTATATGCAAACGTACCCCGGGGACAAATAAATGCGGTCTTATGTTGATCTTCTGGACGGATAGTAATTTGATTATAACCAGAGAAACCGTCCATGAAGGAGAAAATCTCGTTACCGGCACACTCGTCAATAATCGGATCAATGAAGGGTGTGGGGTAATTATCTTTAGGACACGCCTTATTCAGGTCTCCGAAATCGATGCACCTCGTATGGTGCTGCTTTATCTCGGAACGAAGTTGAAACCCATTGATCGGATATTTCGGGAAAATGAATCATGGCGACTTTTCCTTCGGCTTTGATAGGCTGCTTTGCCTTCTAAAGATGCTGAATGAAGTTTTGCACAGCCGGCTCAGCGTTTTCATACGTCTTGATCTCATGCTGGACGATAGATGGGTCTATGCCAGGCATTTCCTCATAAGACCAAGCAAAAACATCTCTATACTCTTTGAAGAGTTCAGTATAGATTTGAACCTCTTCATGGGAACATTCAACTCCAATGAAGACATTCTCGATAATGTTGGGATCCCTGGAGATGTTCACCGGGATAGTAGGAGAGATCACAGCCATGTTCCCTTCAGCATATACCTGTGTTGGTGCCAAAGGGCTCAAGACTGGGTGAACAGGACCAGGAGACTGAGGACTTGGAAAACTTGTTTCGACTTCGCTCAAGTCAGGTAGGAAGTAAGACCGATGATGCAAGTCATCCCACGGTCTATCTATGCATCATCGCTTCAGTGATATTAAGAGGAGTTTGGATCGAGACTCTGCGGTGTCAGCAATGGGCGATATGCAATCTCGAGGCTGCGAGGAAATCGGAAATGCCATACCACCCACTTGACCTTCCTCCAATGTGGCAGTAGGGGAAGGTAAGGTCCAAGGGTCCGAAAAATAATGAGTTCGAAATAACTCTCTCCGAAGGGGAGCCTTGAAGGATGAAATAGCATTAATAGACACCTTAGGAGGAGGAAGATCGAAAGAACCCATCAGGGAAGAATACATTCCAACTCCTAGATTCTCAACAGGCGCCTTGGTATTATCCAACTTAGGAACAGATGAGTCAGAAGGCGCATCTAGGTCTACAGGAGGACAATCCGGTTGATCCTTTGTGACAATCCTCCTTCGTGGAAACATACTGGTCGAAGTAATGAGGATGCAATAGCATCCATCTCATAAATCAGTTTCTCCCCAACGAAGGTTGTAGTCCAAAATGCATCTACCTCAACCTCTGTATTGCGGTTTTCCCCAACACCGGATGGGCGGCAGGACAATACCATGGGTGTGAGAATGGCCATCGAATGCAGTAAGAATAGTGCTAGATGGAACAGCTTTGGGAGATCCTAGTGTCTTCCAGCATGCGAGAGACATCACGCATGTAGAAGCACCCTCATCAACGACCGTGCGAAAGATATTAGTCTTCCGGTACGATGATTTAATATGGAAGGCCATATGATGAGGAAGTCTCTTCTTAAAATTCTTCATATCAAAGGTAATCAGAAGAGAATTTTTCGGATCAATAGCCCCCAATGGCAGTGAGGCATTGAGCAAAGCACTCTGTGCAGGACAAGGCTTGGAGTACCTCTAAAAGGCCCACGACATAGCCTGAGGACTGTGCGCCGGATCTTCTCTGATCGAGTAGTTGGCGGCCACACGAAGTCGGATTAATCGTTGACGCTTAGAGGATGCCTTCGGCATCAAGGGCATAGACTCAGGTTGGCCGTGTGTAGACGGCTCAGTAGCATCAGGAACTTCCTTAGCTTTCGAAGATTCCTCTCCGCCATAATCACGGGATCTCGTAGCGATATCCGCGTGAGCACTCATCATGAAAATGTTCGATGGAATTTCCCCTTCCTGAGTACCTCCAGAGGAAGCCCCGGGATTTTGGTTCGCGCCAACAACTAATTGCTGCCCTTGGGGAAAAGGGTTTGTTAACACAGCCTGGGAACTAGAAGAACTCTGCTGAGCTAACAAGCACTGGGCATCCTGAAATTTTAGGGCAAAGGTGCGTGAGATGGTCTCCAACACAAAGCTTGCATGGAAACTTCACTTTCTTTTTCTCCTTTTGACCCTCACCAACACCCTCGTTGGTTTTATTTGCATTGCCCTTCCCGTTCTTGCCCTTCTTCTTGTTATTTCGTCCCTTCTTCTTCCCATCGGATTGTTGATTTCCTTTGGGATCAGAAGTTTGGACAGCATTAATGGACAAAGACTGGGAAGGTGATAGACAGCCAACACGGCTTTGACCCAGAAGGCCCAGTTAGCAAGACAAGCTGCTGGGTTGATTAAACGGTGCGTGCCACTACTACTTGGCCGTCAGAAACAAATTCGAGTCACCATGTGGACCAGGTTTAGTTTTCGACAAATCCAATTTGGAGCGAGGAGCATTGGGCAAATACTTATAAAGTAACCCGGACTGAGAATAGATTAGTTCTAACTGTTGGGCCCTAAAAATGGCCTGCTCCTCAGAAAATACCCCAGATAGGGATACATCCTTTGAAATATCTGACTGTATAGATTTCAAAAACCACTCGAGAAGGAATTCACCTGGAATATGAACTTTGATAAGCCTCTTCCTTCTCCTCCATTCCTGAATGTGATCAGAAATGTGAGTTCCCTCATCCTGCTTAAAATTAGCCAGGAGTTAGTCTGAAGCCTCATCGACGAATAGCTGAAAATGGTTTAGAAATGTAATGACCAGTTCCCCAAATGTGGCGAAAGCGCTGATGAGCTCGATATACCATTTGGCGGCATTTCCTAGTTAGGGTCGTTGTTCAACGATCAACTTTAATCAGTCATGGTTTGGGGGTTCGAAGAGCACCATAAGTGGAAAGTGGTAATGTGATCCAGCTGAATCCTCTCCACTTTTACCTTCAAACTTTGGAATGTCCGAAGGAAGTTTGGTCGGGACCGGAGGCCACCCCGGACTATAACGAATCGGGTAATTAGTCAACTTCGACAAATCTGGCAAGTTTAACGTTGCCAGAAACGGTAAGCGAGGCGGAGCCTGAGGATTCCATCCTTGAGGGGGTGGATTCCCAACATTTTGAAAAGAATAGCCTGGATTTGATAAGGCACCAGGCTGCCAGAAAGGACTCGTAGAAAACGGAGAAGAACCTTGTCCCCACGTCGAGTTACCAAAGCCCAGGCCAGTTCCCCCCGTTGAAGTATTGATTGAAGAGGAGAGCCCCTGATAGGGGTTCCAAGCATTAGACAGAGGAGAAAATGACTGATAAGCACTTGATGAAGGGAAAGAAGCATTCCCTTGATGACCTGCGAAGAACTGATTCCCTGCCCCCGCTGTAGTAAAGACATGATTCCATCCCGTAAAAGTAGTCGAACTTTGCCCCCCAGACCAAGGGTTGAAACTCTGGGTCTGGGATGTAAACGGAAACGACCCTAAAGAAGGATTGGAGGCCAGGGAATGTGTCCGATCCCAAGGGAAACCACTGAAAGCAGAAGAGCTGATCCACTAGCCATGGCATGTTAGACATGGCGTAGATCCCGAGTGCCGTGAGAAAGAAAAAGAGGGACTTCCACTAATGGACATCCCAGAACAAAAGGGACCAGAATGGGAAGCATGTGCTTGGGTGAACCCAGAGCCAAACACAGCAGCACTAGAAGCAATCGAAGATGAAGCAATATTGCCCCCTGCTTCGACAGAAACAGGAGTCTGAATGCCTGCAGCACTCACGGTAGAAGCCGCGTTCCCAGTCGTGGCCATCGAAAGATAAGAATGATATGGAAGATCTGGCGGTCTCTCAGACTTCGGTTCGATGTACTGAATAACAAACGGATGATCAGGAGGAAGAGGAGATGGACCTGTAGCAGGAGGCTCAGGTACGTCTTCGACTTGAAAATCTTCTTCCTGAGGAAACAAAACTCGCGAGGTGAGCGGAACGCTCCTCTCGATACCGACACCAGAATCAGGTACGAAACCTTCAGACCTTGGTGGAGGATCTCTCTCCACAGCGTTAGAATCCACAGGGTGGAAACCACCTACTAAATCGCTCCTACGCCTTCTCGATGAAGGCTCTGCACTCTCGGGAGATAACCCCCGGATTCTCCTCGAACGTCGAGGCGCTTGATCAGCCACTTTTATAGATTTATTATATTAGACTCAAAAAAAAGTGAAAAGCTAGGCAAGCTAGGAGCAAAGAGCACTCACTAAAATAAAAAAATCCCTGAGAAACACCGCCAGCTTGACCTCAGGAAGTATTTACAGCTCGGGTGATGAGGGCCAGGACACAAAAATACAAGCAAGCGAAGTATAGGACCTCCCGAAAGCAATCTGGGATGATTAGGGCCCAGAAAAACTAGCGAAGGTATCAGAAACAGTTACGCCGACCTCCAAACGACAGCCTTTGCCGGCTCAAGCACCCAAGCTTCGCAAGGGCACCCCCCAGAAGTACTACTGAAAGTGATGCGACGTCTGCCTCAGGTACCACGGGTATTCCCCCCCGCAGTCACCTGTGTGGAACCTATGAGTGGCAACTATGGACACCAATCCGTATCAGAAGCTGGGCGGAACGGTCTTGAGGTCAGATTCAGCTAATCGGAGGGGGGGTATCCCTCTTCTCAACCTTCACTTCCCCTCGCGCTTGAATCTCGGATGAGAGCTTTCCCAGTCCACCTCACGGAATTGGATTTCGCTCAATTAATCAACTTCTATGTTTGTTTGAGCGGCCTTGGAGAGTTAATTCTCCACTCACCTATTCCAAGGCCCTACAACCTAGCTAGTTGGTGATTGACACTTAGAAAAACTTGCTAGTTTGATTTTAGATTAAATCGCTTATTTTAAGGGTTGTTATATTAAGTCACAAGGATATGGAGATGAAACCAATGGTGTTTTGACGCAAAAGAAATTAATAAAAACTTAACTACATGCACATGCAGTTCTTTGTCTTTCGATGAAAAGTAATCTCTATACAGGTTCTACGAGACTAAAATTTGTATTTTTTCTTTTCAAAAAGCAAACCCACACTCACGAAAACTAAGAAGCTAACTAAATGATTATATGCACCTAATGCAAATCACTACAAGCATGTAAATCCTAAGATGCAAATTTCTCTTAAAACAAAGTGAAATTTCCCAAAAAGCTCCTTCAGTTTTAACTCTTCTTTTGTTGTCCAATAAGCTAATTCTTGAAATCAAGAACTCTTAAAATAAGGACAACAAAACACTTAACAACAAGAAGAAGAAATCAAGTGACAACTCCGTCTCAAAATCAAGCCTAAAACTAAAGCAAGAAACTTCACAAAAGCTTCAAAAGATATGGCGAAACGAAAACAAAAATGCAACAACAAAAACCAAAACAAAACGAAATGTTTTTTGAGTTTTCGAAATGCAAAAACAAAAAGCAAAACAAATGTTTTTTGAGCTTTTTAGTTTTATAAGGAAAGAGCTCGAAAAGACCAAGCACAACTACCAAAATCCAAACCAAACAAGACTGAAATTCAGGCACAAACTTCAACAATGCTCTCAAACCTTATAAGGCTAACAATAGCAAGATCAATAAGAGCAACGGAAGACCAAAAACTCAGCCACTCAGTCTAGAAAAATAGTGCAAAACTCGTTGCAAACAAAGACTCAAAGAAGCAAGAAAGCTCTCCAAAAGTTGCAACAAAACCCTAGCCTATGGAACTCAAGAAAACCAATCGAAAACAAAGCAAAAATCGCAATGCGAAGCACAACACAAAGATAGGAGCGAGTCAGTGAGCAGAAGCTCTCTGTTCCGATAAAGCAGAACAACCAAGAATGCTCAGAAAGCAATCTTGGAACTCAATCCAGAAGTGCCAGCACCAGAAACAAAACTTTTGCCAAAAAGACTAGTTTTCACTTAAACGAAAGAGAGAAAAGACATGAAACCACTTTCTACACACTCCAGTAAGTACAGAGACACTATATAAACAGGCCTCCACAGCCAGAAAGGACCAAAAAGTCAATAAACCCAAAAATTCAAAATCAGCCTAGGTATACGCGACCTAGCAGTTATGCAACCAGCGTGTATACGCGTCTGTGCTAAGGGAAACTCGCGTATACGCGGGTTCCTTTAGACAGACCTGCGTGTATACGCAACTGTGTGCAGAAAAAAGCACATATACAAAGGAAAATAATGAAAAAACAAAAAGGACAAGCCTGGGAAAGACACCAGGACTTCAGACTGACTGCAAGAAAGCAAACTGGACTGTGAATGAAAGATAAAACTGGACTGTGAATCACAGGGTTTATGTTTTCACCATTCAAACTCTCCAAACCAATCTTTCCAACAACATCAAACACTGGCCAAAAGTAATAGCGAGGTGATTTAAACTTACACGGAGCAAATAAGGTGGAGTCAATTTGATTTTTTGTGAAACAGTGGTGAAAATCTGCTTGTCGGCCCTGTGCGCCGTGCCGATCTTGTGCGTCGCGCACGTTAAAAAATACACAGTGAATGGCAGCTCTATGCACCGTGACATGCCAATGCGCCGCGACCTTCCTTCTGTGCGCCGCGCAGCAACTTTAATACACAGTCTCGGCCTCAAACCACGTTTTCGTTCCTCCACAATTGAACTCGACTTATTTGATGTCTCTTGGGTGAAAATGAATTGATAAATGTGGAAATATCTTATGTACACAAGGACTTTGATTTTTATTTTGAAATGACCCACTTTCTAATGTCTCAACTTTGGCACTTTTCACTTTTTTTAGTACAAACTCTGTTTTTGTTTCCACTTTGACTTTTTTGACTTAAATGACGACACTTTTGTCAATTTTTTGTAGGGATGACTGGCACGGAATTTGGAAAAAGCGACCAGGGCTACGCCTAAACATCTTCACAACTAAAAAAAACTTGGAAAATATACATGGCATTTATTACAAAAGATGAAAATGACGATTTTTCTTCAAAACAGAGTTTTGAAGAAAAGTCATGATCGATCATTATAACGATGAAATTTTTGAAATGAAAACTTATTTTGAACCTCCCTCTGTGCCTGCTGGCATTATTGGACATTTTGAAGACCAAATTTGCTAAAACCTAAACCTAATGACTGAAATGACTCTTTGCTGACTAAGAAACCAAAACAGGACTATGAATGACTTCAAAACTGATTTTGATGAATAGACACGGACCAACAGGTACATGACATGAGGGACATGAGTGACAAAACCCTTCCGTCATAAGATGGATGCTCCTAATGGAATACAAATGACTGAAGTGAATGAGACACCTAAAAATGAAATGCAACAAAAGAGATTTTGATCTCTGATGGAGGGATGGAAAGACCGACTCTAACATTGGCTCCAATGGGGATGGTAGCTCCTTGGAGGTGCCAAGAACTACAGATTTTTGGAAAGCAGACAGTGCCTTCGTCCATTGGGCTATGGAGTCCAAAATTTGACAAATCAACACAAGATTGTTGACTGATTTATTGACTGAAAATTTGACTCAAACTGACTCAACTTTGAAACTGAAATGACTGAAAAAACTGACTCGACAAACTCAAACCAAAACTAAAATCCTTCTTCATAAATATAGCCTTCACTTCGGGCCCCAAACTGAAGAAAAGATCACAGTGCACACTTGCAATGAAACTAAAATAAATGGTATGTACAATGACAATGTAATCAACAGAAAACATCTTAGAAATGGTACCGCTTGAGCAGCCGACCATTGACCGGCCCTCCTGGACAATCTTCCTTGTTCATCTCCTTCAGAAGAAAAGCATTCTGACCCCGATATGCAGCAATTTTAAAGGGTCCTTTCCAAACATTTTCGAACTTACCGTGCTTACCCTTTTCTTTGTTCCTTGCATCCCATTTCAGAACCACTTCTTCCAGTTGAAATTTGTCTGCCTTTTCTTTTCTGTCATATATTTTCTTGATTCTCTCCTACAGCTTGAATGTGTTTTGAAAAATTTCTTCCCTCGTCTGCTGCAAATGGATCATTTGATTTATTCGTCTCTGCATATGATCTTCTTCACTGCCAGCTTCCTGTAGAAGTTTGACCACCGGAACCGCGAGAGAGGTAGGAAACACTGTATAAACTCCATAAACTAACTCAAAGGGGGACATACCAATGGATTTCTTCTGACTCACTCGATCTACCCATAGTGCATTGACCAGCTTCTTATGCCAACTCTTCTTGTTTATTTCCAGCAACTTTTTAATGATGTTGACCAAAGATTTGTTGGAAGACTCCGCCAATCCGTTGCCTTGCGGATGATAAGCGGTTGAGTGCCCCAAAATGATATGATACTTGTCACAAAACTCAATCATCCTTTTTGATTTGAAAGCTGCTGCGTTATCAGTGATTAACTTATTCGGGCAACCAAAACGAGACAAAATGTTATTCTCAAGGAAATAAATTATTACCGAATCCGTAGCTTGCCTGGTGGGAATTACCTCAATCCATTTCGTGAAATAATCTGTCGCTGTTAGGATCCATCTATGTTGACCTGAAGAAGCAGGATGAATTTCACCAATGAAATCCAAACCCCACTGCTGAAAATGAGCACTCACCTCAATGGGCTTAAGCGGCAAAGGCTGCAATTTCTGCCTTCCTTCAAAAATCTGACATTCATGGCAGCTTTTAACCGTCTTATACACATCAGCAAACAATTTCGGCCAATAATACCCCGCTCTCAAAATCTTGTTGGCCGTTGTCTTCCAAAAAAGGTGACCGCCACAATCTCCCTTATGAAAATCCTCCATAACCCGCTTTGCTTCTTCTTCCACCAAACAGTTCAGCAAAACACCATCGGGATCTTTCCAATAGAGTGAATTATTTAAAACACAAAACTTAGCAACCTTCAACTTCAGAGTTCTACTTTTGTTTCTAGCCATGCCGGGTGGTGGTGACAAATTTTGAAGCACATATACAATATCTGAATACCAAGGAGACGTCACAAAGATTTTTGATACCTGAACTGATGAACTTTCCTCATTCTCTTTAGACATGGCAACAATAAGATTGATGTCCAAAGCGTGCAAATTCGATTCAGCCATTAACTTTGCCAACCCTTGTCCTTTGATAAGTTTTGTAGGCTTTATCTCCACATCATACTCCAACAAGGCAGCAATCCATCTGCCCCGTCTCCCTTCCGGATCTGTTTGCACTAAAACATCCTTAACAGCAACGTTAGGAACATAAGCAATAATATGAGAATGCAGAATATATACTCGAAAATCTTTCAACGCTTTCACAAGTGCAAGAGCTTGATTTTCAATGATATTATATTTCAAGGCTGCATCTCTTATAGTACGGTTGAAAAAGGCAATTGGTTTTTCATGTCCATCTCTTTTCTTCATTAATACTGCTGCCATAGTATGCTCTGAATCAAATGAAAACAAAATAAAATCCTGAGTGTAATCCGGGCTGATCAAAACAGGAGCTGAAGAAAGAACCAACTTCACTAAACTGAAAGATTTTACCGCCTCCTCCGACCACTTCACTACACTATCCTTCTTAAGCATGTCTGTAATCTCTCTTAGATGTTCAGCAAGATTAGGCACAAAGCGGCGTAAAAAATTCATCTTACCATTGAAAGACCGAATCTCCTTCTTATTCTGTGGAAGATCAATTTTCTGAATGGCTTCAACTCATGCTGGATCAATACGGATGCCATATTTTAAGATAATGTGACCAAGGAGTTTGCCCTCATCCATGGCAAACAAACTCTTCTTCGGATTGAGTGATACACCGTACTTTCTGCATTGCTGAAAAAC
Organism: Pinus albicaulis; assembly: GCA_034641835.2. Taxonomy (NCBI): domain Eukaryota; kingdom Viridiplantae; phylum Streptophyta; class Pinopsida; order Pinales; family Pinaceae; genus Pinus; species Pinus albicaulis. The sequence goes on from CM076570.1 coordinate 1,169,388,328, forward strand.
AATTTTCAGATGGTAAAGGTGCTCTTCATCAGAATTGGAAAAGACTGTCAAATCATCAAGATACACAACTAGGAAAACATCTTTCTCATTCGCAAATGCCATGTCCATTGCACGCTGAAATGTCGCACCAGCATTCTTCAAACCGAAAGGCATTTTGGCGTAATGGAAAGTTCCCCACGGAGTGGTGAACGTTGTTTTGTCTCTATCATCGTCATGGACCAGAATTTGGTTATACTCGGAATAACCATTGAGTAGTGACATACGAGATGCTCCAACTACTCACTGCAATATGTGATCCATTTTGGGCAATGGATAATTGTCTTTCAAAGACACTTTGTTCAAATTCCTAAAATCAATGCACAAACGAATCTCACCTGTCTTCTTGTGAACGGGCACCAAATTGGAAATCCAATCTGAAAATCTTATAGGGACAATGATACCAGCCTTGTATAATCGATTCACCTCCTTCTGAATCGAGGGTAGCAACTTCGGATTTATCCTTCTCAACTTCCGCTGGAAGGGCTTTTGATTTGGCTTGATAGGAATGGTGTGCTGAATTATATTTGTATCATACGTCTTTAAATCTGAATAGTCCCAAGCAAAAACATCAGAAAAAGAAGACAACAAACTCACATATTTTGTTTTTACCTCCGGTGGCAATGCTTTAGACAACTTCACCATCTTTGGATTCTCGGCAGACCCAATGTTCACGTCTTCAACTCCCTTTTCCGTTGGCAGCAAGGTTGGTTTTCTAGCTACATCATCTTGAACAAAGAGCTCTTCCAAAGGTATCAAACCCTTAGGAATGACATTATCTTTCAGCTGCAACACTTCCATCTGATTTATTTGCACATCAGGCTCCATGTCAATTGAAGTTTCTTTGAATTTACCTTTGTTCTGCAGAAATTCATCAATCTCATCATCATCTTGGAATACTTGCCAATATCTCTGATTATCCGGGATAGTTGGAGGATGTTTCACATGGATTTCGAACTTGTTACTTGAGTTCATTGGAATCTTCAAATTACTAGCTGCCTTAGCAAGAGCATCCGCAATACCATTTTGAATACGAGGGATACAAGTCAAAGGATAGTCTGAAATAACTTTAAGATATCAAGAACAGCATTTCGATAAGCCCGCATTCGAGGATGCTTAGCTTGAAACTCACCCTTCACTTGCTTAATTACCAACTCGGAGTCGCCATACACTACAATCCTCTTAGCGTTCAACTTTCTAAGTATTTTCAGACCAGCAATCAAAACTTCGTATTCTGCTTCATTATTCAAACAATCAAATGCTAATTTGTAAGAACAAACTCTCACATTACTAGGTACCTTGTTTGAGGCGGAAAAAGGACTGCGTACCCAAATGTCGATTCCAGCACCATCACTCCCAACTGCACCATCGAAATCCATAGTCCATAAACCTTCTTCATCTTCTTCCAAGTGCTGAAATTTTGTTTGCTCTGTTTTTTCTGCTTGTTGTCCCTCAACTTTCTGCTGCTTTTGGAAGGCTGATTGTTCAGCGGAACTCTCAAGTTCTTGTCTCTCTTTCATCAAAACTTCTTTGAAATTTTCTGTGATCTCCGGAATGTCCTCTGCTTCAACTAACTGACTATCTACATCATTGAAACTATCTGAATACAAAACAAAAGACTCTAAATCTGTATGTACATAATTAATTGGATGATTTACCGGTTTCTCCTTACTGGTGATCATATACTTCATCTTTTGTTCCCGGTATAGTTTTCTCATCTGACCGAACACAAGAATGGTAGCATAGGAGAAATCGAGCTGCAATGTTCCCTTCAATTTCGCTCCCCAAGATCTGGAAAGAAGCATGCCAAATCTAGGAGGAATGTCTGCCACAACTACATCCATCAAAACATTCTTCGTCGGAATCTGATCTAAACTTACCACCAAATCTTTAATAAGCCCAATGCATCTTACTCTGCTGGAATCAAAAGAATACAGATCATGATATTTTCGAGTGATGTCCAATCCCAATTTCTCCATAATCGCCTTCGGCATGAGATTGTGAGAAGCTCCAGAATCGAACATGGCATTATGTAACACAAAATCATGCAATCTAAGGCTGATATAAAAAGGCGGCACATCACTATCGGGAGACTCACCATCCAATGCTGGCTCAAATATCAACTCAGGTTGATCATCTTCCACATTCACCATATCATACATTGGATCGAAATTCAAAATTTTAGATACTTGACCCTTGTAGCTGCTATTTCTCATCAACTCAGTCAAAGGAATGGAAACTTTTAACTTAGCGATCTCACCTTCTAAGCTAAAAGCTGAAGTTTTTTCTACCTCTTTGGCTGGAGCATCCTTCTTTTCAGCTTTCTCTTTCGATACAATTGGTTGATTTGATTTTTCATTTGCTGATGGAGACTTACTAGTAGCGGGATCAGCTACCTATTTTCCCTTCTTCTGTGCAATGGGTACATCATTCTTTGTTGCTGAAACTTCCTTTCTCTTTTGAATTGGATTGATAGGCACATCTCTGTTTCTAAGTGAATATTGTTTCTGCTGGGCGGACAAAGCATTCATATAACCTCTCTGATACTCATCCGACTCTTCTTCAAGAGTTGTCTCATTTGCCAAGATAAAATCCTCATCCTTTTGTACAGCTGAATTTTCTGCATACTCCTCATTTTCGGTGATAAAGGTTGGCATTTCATCAAGTGTAAAAAAGTGATTTTCTTCTCTGATTACATTGTCTTTATCATCTGATTCAGGGCCAACAAAATTCTGCTGTAAAAGAGTCTTTACCTGCTGTTGTGCTGATGGTTCTGGTGCTCGCTGCTCTCGTTGTTTGATCCTGAATTGTGGTTGTTGATGTCCACGGAAGTTGGGATTTCTGATCTGCAGTTCGGGCTTATCAAGTGTCAATCTTTCAAACATCTTTTCCACTTTGCGAAGTAGTTGATCTGAAGTAGAAGCTTCTTCCTTTATCATGACTTTCTTCTCTGCTTCCAATCTAGCTCTCTTGTCATTCAAATTAGCTTCAACACTCACCGCAATTTTCTGCATCTCCTCCAAAGTGGGCGGATCTATTTCTCGTAATGAATAGGCCATGTCCGGATCAAAACCATCTGGAAACTTAAGCAAAGCTGACTTCTTAGATGGCCTTAAATCATCAGGAATTGCATTATAAACCGCATTAAATCTAACACAATAGTCTTGGATGGACTCACCAGCATTGCGCTTAATCTTGGTATATTCAGAAGTGATTTGAAGAGGATCTTTCTTTACTTCCCACTGATCTAAAAATTGTCTCTGCAGCTCGACCAATGTAGCAATACTTCTAGGCTGCAAAGCTCTGAACCATTTTCTCACTTCACCTCCAAAAGTTTTCACAAACAATCTCATAGTCACATTTTCTTCGTCAATTTCATGAAGATCAAAGAAGTCCGCCATTCTATCAATATGCTGCTGAGCAGGAACACTTTGAGGAGTGCCATCGAACAATGGGATCTTACTTTGATAATCAGCGGGCATAACATCTAAGTTTTGAGGCAAGAAAAGGGGTGCGAATCTAGCAGCCATTGCTCTTGGTGGATTTATAATCTGTCTTGGAGAAACAGGTGGAGTAGGAGTAGCAGATGTATGAGGTGTATGTGGTGGGGATGGAAGAGAAACTACTGCAGATTGTTTATCAGAAATAGATGGTTGCACGGGAATGGTAGGAATGAAAGGAGACTCGGTGTGAACTTGTGAACCGGATGTGACTGCTGATGGACCAAGAGTTTCAGATGCAGATTCTATAAACTCAGGAATGTTTGTTGCAACAATGGATTTTTGAATATTCAAGATGTAACTATCAAGGGATCTATTAGCTTGTTCAATTTCAAGATACTTGATAAACTCGGGATTTATGACAGTAGAACCAATCGCACTTTCAAACCTAGCCTCAAACGATGACAACTCAAATTGCTCGTCAAATTCAATATCTTCAAGATATTCAAACACAACAGGGCATGAATGAGATTTGAAAAGAGGAATCACGGGACTTTCTCTACGAAGGATTCTTGAAATCAGATTGGGATTCTCATACACTAGAGGTGGATCGGGATCCGGATTTGCTCTAGTATGTCTTCTGGAAGCCAGTGTGTTGGATTAATTTCAAAATCAAAGGGACAAAACCAACTTGTTCAGCCTATCAAATTCTAGACTCATCACCCAAAAGTCCAGAACGATCTGATATACTGGGGCAATTCACAAGTCAACTGTCACGTTCACAAGCTAAACCGGAGATTGACTGAAGCAGCGTTTATCTACTTTCGCTAATGCAAAGCAAGAGCGTTTCGAAGGCTACCTGGCATAACTTCAGGCTCTTTCTGTAGCTTATAAAACAAATAACACCGACAAGCAAACCATTCTTTCCCTGTATGGTTGCCACTATGTTATTGCCTAAATCTACCTCGGGCTGAAGGAAGGCAGAGTTCAGGGTAACATCAAACCACGCTCAGTCTGGTAGCTAGCCCTACCAGAACAGGAGAGGGCTCTCTCCGGGTCAATCTCAGCGAAAAGTAATCAAGGGGGCTTGAGATGACTGAAATAAAAGCTAATTTTAGGCTAGGTATATAAATGAAGGAATTTGAATTTGATTTTGGGGGTTTTGTTGGATCAAAGGGAAAGACAGTTTTGGGTGCGGGGATTAGGCCTAGTTTTTGCAGAGTTCTGATTGGGGCAAGAAAGGCAATAGTTTTGATGCTTTAGATTGATTGAATGGATGGATCAGACCGGTGAGGAGCTGAAGAGGGCAAGATTCCTCCTCAAACAAAATGAAAACATGAAAAACTAAACAAAACTAAAGGCAGAGCAAAGCAAGCTACTGAATTCCATCTCTAACACTAATTTGTTTAATTTAAGAAGAAAGGAGAATGAAAATGGTACATATAAACATCAGTGAACTTACAAATACATGGAGGAAAACACCATCAAAACACAGAGCCACAAGGATCCCAAAGAGGGCTGCAAACCCTGGTCTATTCCTTTGCCAAAATTGCAGAAATGAAATGTACAATGAAGTGCCAAGCAATCCCAAATATCCAACGCTGAAAATGACTGAGAAAATGCATCATATAGACAAGCCTAACCCATTCCCATGCTTCTAGGGGTCGAGCTCATCATTCTAGGAGATGTTTCAACCATATCTAAACTAGGAACTAGAAAATAAGCAATGAAACAACTTGCCTCTATATGCTAGGAAACTGATCCATTCACTTACATTTCACCTTTTGGTGAATGAATCTTCTAGAACAAGTAAAAATGTGCCAAAATTGCATCATGATCATGAAATTACATCAAACTAAATCAATAATTACATGAAAAAGTGAAACTGGTCAAAACTAGGCGAAATTCTGAGCTGCTGAGTGAAAAAGAGGCCAAAATTCTCTATGCGCCGCGCCCAAAATCTCTATGCGTGGCACAAGTTTGGAGCTGATTTTGAGGGCCTTTCCGAAGTCCAAATTGAGCTCATGATAGCTCGTTGGAAAGCCCTGCCTGTCTACTTTCCAACCCAAGTGGAATTTCTGGATTTAGTTGCCACTTGCCCCTCCAAAAGTTCAATCTCCCCACACTGCTTCCTATGTGTGCAAAAAGTGGCAGAAATATCATTTTTAGGCTGTTTTTGACCCTTTAGGAAACCCAGAACTTGATGAAATCCTTAGGTAATCCATGAGCATGCATAAATTTTCATAAAAAATCCAGAAATGCAAAGTTTTCTCCCTGAAGAGCTGCCAATTATAAGCGCGCGCAAGGTGGTGCTATGCGTCGGGCGGAGAAATATGTTTTGTGACCCAAAAATTCAAAAATGAAATTTTTTTTCCCAAATTCCTTGAAATTTGGGCTGAAGGTCCCTCATCAAGTACTATGCTCATCCAAAGAAGCTTCGGCCAAGATTTTGAGCTTATCATGCCTTTTACGACGCTTCAGTGCCCTCCTTAGCCTCGCTTTCAGGATTTTGATACGCGCCTTGAAAACATGTGTGCGTGCCCAATAATGGTTTTTCATGTGTCTTAGCATATTCTTCTCCTCGTTTGCTTTCTCCAACAGCTTCTCAAGATGAATGTTGACTCTCTCAAGCCAAGTCTCTCTATCGGCCTCAATCTCCCGCTCAATAGGTGTCATCTCGGATGGGCTTCTTCGGGCAGCTTGCCGGTTCTCACGGATGTTTTGCATCTCCATGATCGTCTATTGATCCTCTAACTATTTGTTCCACTGTTCCATATAATTTATGATCCATTGAGCTCTTTGTAACTTGTCGGTCAATGTGTCGATCTCAGCTTTTTGCTCCTGAATGATCTCTCTCAGTTTTGAGCTTGGAGAGCTCAAATCCACATCAATCAACATGAAATCAGTATCATGGCCTCCTGAAGGGCCCTCCTCCTGCATAGGCCTCTTTCCTCTGTCCTGTACCTGTGCTGATGACGACGACAATGAGACCCCTTCCACCCCAGGTGGAGATAGTACTCGTCGGGCTGCTGCAAACAATGCTCTCGCGCGTCTCTGATAAGTAACAACCACTGGCACACTGATAGGCTCTGTCTCGGGACCTTCAAACTGATGAAAAGGCTCACCTGCATCATGAACAATCTCTGAAGGAGGATGAGGGGCTGTGAAGAAGTCACGGGAAATGAAATCCTCCCATGCAATGCCCTGCAATCCAAGCTGATGTACCACAATGATCTTGATGAGCGCATAATGATAAATGTTGTTGTACTGCTGCTCGAGAGTCTTCTTTTGCACAAGATTAGTCATCCTCTCTATGTTTCGACACATGAAATATGGAATGTTCATCATCTTCACTCTTGTGAAATGCATCAACAACCTGATGTGGTATGCATAGAGGCGTGAGAACCGGCCCTCACAATTGAAGTATCTGATAATGAGTCTCATCAATGGCGCATAGGATTTCTTCAGAAACCGGAATGGGAATACCTTGCTGAGCTGCCTCACATAGCTAGGCCTGATGTATGGTTCATAATGCACTCTGTCCACCTGCTGTCTTTTGTTCCACTCTTCGCCCACATTCGATATTCTTGTTGCCTGAGAAATGGTTTCTGGTGTCAAGGTGAAATTTACACCAACAAGAGTCACCTAACCATCATGAAAATGTAAAACAAACAACCGAGCTAACTCCTGATGATGCTGAATCTGAGCAATCTTCTCACAATATTGATAGCATGACTGCTCTCGGAAACATGCCATGGCAAGTGGGCAGGCCTGCAACTGAGTCAATGAGGTGGGCTCTTCTCTCACATGTTTTCCACCTTTACGGGGCCTTCTTGGTGCATGAAGCTCTGTGGTAGAATCACTGTCTTGTTCATATGATGACTCAATGTCTGTCTCCATTGGTGTTGCAAGATATATGTCAAGTGTATGTTTGGTTTGTTGAAAATGAGAAATGAGAACTCGGTGTCTTTGTCTCCAATTGCTAAAATATGTACCAAATGGGAAAGGACTGTGGGAAATATGGACAGTGGGTACAATGGAGTTTGTCAAGTGAGATTTGAAATGTAATAACAGTCACTTGACTGTGTTTAGGAATCTGGGGTTTGGGGATTTTACGAAAGAGTAATAGTGATAGGGAATTGTAGGGTTTAGGGATAGGGATAATGGGAATGAGTGACTTGGGATTGTAAGGGAATAGGGGATTGAAAATGATGATAGGATTATAATGATGGGAAAGGGTCCATAGGTGGGGAGTGGGGTTGGATTATTTGGCACCAAAATTGTTTTTAAAACACCAATTTGAAACCCTGAGGAGCAGTTTTAACAAAATGATAGGGTTTATGGTTTCACCATTCAAACTCTCCAAACCAATATTTCCAATAACATCAAACACTGACCAAAAGTAATAGCAAGGTAATTTAAACTTACACGGAGCAAATAAGGTGGAGTCGATTTGATTTTTTGTGAAACAGTGGTGAAAATCTGCTTGTCGGCCTTGTGCGCCGTGTGCACAACCCAGTGCGCCGCGCCTATCTTGTGTGTCGCGCACGTTAAAAAATACACAGTGAATGGCGGCTCTATGCGCCGCGACATGCCAATGCGCCGCGACCTTCCTTCTGTGCGCCGCACATCAACTTTAATACACAGTCTCGGCCTCAAACCACGTTTTCGTTCCTCCACAATTGAACTCGACTTATTTGATGTCTCTTGGGTGCAAATGAATTTATAAATGTGGAAATATCTTATGTACAAAAGGACTTTTATTTTTATTTTGAAATGACCCACTTTCTAATGTCTCAACTTTGACACTTTTCACTTTTTTTAATACAAACTCTGTTTTTGTTTCCATTTTGACTTTTTTGACTTAAATGATGACACTTTTGTCAATTTTTTGTAGGAATGACTGGCACAGAATTTGGCAAAGGCGACCAGGGCTGCGCTTAAACATATTCACAACTTAAAAAAAAATGGAAAATATACATGGCATTTATTACAAAAGATGAAAATGACGATTTTTCTTCAAAACAGAGTTTTGAAGAAAAGTCATGATCGATCATTATAACGATGAAATTTTTGAAATGAAAACTTATTTTGAACCTCCCTCTATGCCTGCTGGAATTATTGGACATTTTGAAGACCAAATTTGTGAAACCGTAGACCTAATGACTGAAATGACTCTTTGCTGACTAAGAAACCAAAACAGGACTATGAATGACTTTAAAACTGATTTTGATGAATAGACACGGACTAGTAGGTACATGACATGAGGGACATGAGTGACAAAACCCTTCCGTCAGAAGACCGATGCTCCTAATGGAATGAAAATGACTGAAATGAATGGGACACCTAAAAATGAAATGCAACAAAAGAGATTTTGATCTCTGACGGAGGGATGAACAGACTGACTCTAACATTGGCTCCAATGGGGATGGTAGCTCCTTGGAGGTGCCAAGAACTACAGATCTTTGGAAAGCAGACAGTGCCTTCGTCCATTGGGCTATGGAATCCATAACTTCAGAAAATCAACACAAGACTCTTGACTCATTTATTGACTGAAAATTTAACTCAAAATGACTCAATCTTGAAACTAGAATGATTGAAAAAGCGACTCGAAAAACTCAAATCAAAGCTGTAATCCATCTTCAGAATTATAGCCTTCACTTCGGGCCCCAAACTGAATAAAAGATCACAGTACACACTTGCAATGAAACTGAAATAAATGGTATGTACAATGACAATGTAATCCGTAGAAAACATCTTAGAAATGGTACCGCTTGAGCAACCGACCATTGACCGGCCCTCCTGGACAATCTTCCCCGTTCATCTCCTTCAGAAGAAAAGCATTCTGACCTCGATATGTAGCAATTTTAAAGGGTCCTTTCCAGAGATTTTCGAACTTACCGTGCTTACCCTTTTCTTCGTTTCTAGCATCCCATTTCAGCACCACTTCTTCCAATTGAAATTTGTCTGCCTTGTCTTTCTTGTCGTAGATTTTTTTGATTCTCTCCTGCAGCTTGAATGTGTTTTGAAAAACTTCTTCCCTCGTCTGCTGCAAATGGATCATTTGATTTATCCTTCTCTGCATATGATCTTCTTCACTGCCAGCTTCCTGTAGAATTTTGACAACCGGAACTACGAGAGAGGTAGGAAACACTGTATCAATTCCATAAACTAACTCAAAGGGGGACATACCAATGGATTTCTTCTGACTCACTCGATCTGCCCAAAGTGCATTGACCAGCTTCTTATGCCAACTTTTCTTGTTTATTTCCAGCAACATTTTAATGATGTTGACAAAAGATTTGTTAGAAGACTCCGCCAATCCGTTGCCTTGCGGATGATAAGCGGTTGAGTGCCCCAAAATGATATGATACTTGTCACAAAACTCAATCATCCTTTTTGATTTGAAAGCTGCTGTGTTTTCAGTGATTAACTTATTCGGGCAACCAAAACGAGACAAAATGTTATTCTCAAGGAAATAAATTATTACCGAATCCCTAGCTTGCCTGGTGGGAATTGCCTCAATCCATTTCGTGAAATAATCTATCGCTGTTAGGATTCATCTATGTTGACCTGAAGAAGCAGGATGAATTTCACCAATGAAATCCAAACCCCACTGCTGAAAAGGAGCACTCACCTCAATGGGATTAAGCGGCAAAGGCTGCAATTTCTGTCTTCCTTCAAAAATCTGACATTCATGGCAGCTTTTAATCGTCTTATACACATCAGCAAACAATGTCGGCCAATAATACCCCGCTCTCAAAATCTTGTTGGCCGTTGTCTTCCAAAAAAGGTGACCGCCGCAATCTCCCTTATGAAAATCCTCCATAACCCGCTTTGCTTCTTCTTCCACCAAACAGTTCAGCAAAGCACCACCGGGATCTTTCCAATAGAGTGAATTCTTTAAAACACAAAACTTAGCAGCCTTCAACTTCAGAGTTCTACTTTTGTTTCTAGCCATGCCGGGTGGTGGTGACAAATTTTGAAGCACATATACAATATCTGAATACCAAGGAGACGTCACAAAGATTTCTGATACCTGAACTGATGAACTTTCCTCATTCTCTTCAGACATAGCAGCAATAAGATTGATGTCCAAAGCGTGCAAATCCGATTTAGCCATTAACTTTGCCAGCCCTTGTCCTTTGATAAGTTTTGTAGGCTTTATCTCCACATCATACTCCAACAAGGCAGCAATCCATCTGCCCCGTTTCGCTTCCGGATCTGTTTGCACTAAAACATCCTTAACAGCAGCGTTAGGAACATAAGCAATAATATGAGAATGCAGAATATATACTCGAAAATCTTTCAACGCTTTCACAAGTGCAAGAGCTTGCTTTTCAATGATGTTATATTTCAAGGCTGCATCTCTTATAGTACGACTGAAAAAGGCAATTGTTTTTCCATGTCCATCTCTTTTCTGCATTAACACTGCTGCCATAGTATGCTCCGAAGCAAATGAAAACAAAATAAAATCCTGAGTGTAATCCGGGCTGATCAAAATAGGAGCTGAAGAAAGAACCAACTTCACTAAACTGAAAGATTTTACCGCCTCCTCCGACCACTTCACTACACTATCCTTCTTAAGCATGTCTGTAATCTCTCTTAGATGTTCAGCAAGATTAGGCACAAAGCGGCATAAAAAATTCATCTTACCATTGAAAGACTGAATCTCCTTCTTATTCCGGGGAAGTTCAATTTTTTGAATGGCTTCAACTCGTGCTGGATCAATACGGATGCCATATTTTGAGATAATGTGACCAAGGAGTTTTCCCTTATCCATGGTAAACAAACTCTTCTTCGGATTGAGTGATACACCGTACTTTCTGCATCGCTGAAAAACAATTTTCAGATGGTAAAGGTGCTCTTCATTAGAATTGGAAAACATTGTCAAATCATCAACATACACAACTAGGAAAACATCTTTCTCATTCGCAAATGCCATGTCCATTGCACGCTGAAATGTCGCACCAGCATTCTTCAAACCAAAAGGCATTTTGGCGTAATGGAAAGTTCCTCACGGAGTGGTGAACATTGTTTTGTCTCTATCATCCTCATGGACCAGAATTTGGTTATACCCGAAATAACCATCGAGTAGTGACATACGAGATGCTCCAACTACTCGCTGCAATATGTGATCCATTTTGGGCAATGGATAATTGTCTTTCAAAGACACTTTGTTCAAATTCCTAAAATCAATGCACAAACGAATCTCACCTGTCTTCTTGCGAATGGGCACCAAATTGGAAATCCAATCTGAAAATATTATAGGAACAATGATACCAGCCTTGTATAATCGATTCACCTCCTTCTCAATCGAGGGCAGCAACTTCGGATTTATCCTTCTCAACTTCCACTGGAAGGGCTTTTGATTTGGCTTGATAGGAATGGTGTGCTGAATTATATTTGTATCATACGTCTTTAAATCTAAATAGTCCCAAGAAAAAACATCAGCAAAAGAAGACAACAAACTCACATATTTTGCTTTTACCTCCGGTGGCAATGCTTTAGACAACTTCACCATCTTTGGATTCTCAGCAGACCCAATGTTCATGTCTTCAACTCCCTTTTCCGTTGGCCGCAAGGTTGGTTTTCTAGCTACGTCATCTTGATCAAAGAGCTCTTCCAAAGGTATCAAACCCTTAGGAATGACATTATATTTCAGCTGCAACACTTCCATCTAATTTATTTGCACATCAGCCTCACCATCATCAGGCTCCATGTTAATTGAAGTTTCTTTGAATTTACCTTTGTTCTGCAGAAATTCATCAATCTCATCATCATCTTGGAATACTTGCCAATATCTCTGATTATTCGGGATAGTTGGACGATGTTTCACATGGATTTCGAACTTGTTACTTGAGTTCATTGGAATCTTCAAATTACTAGCTGCCTTAGCAAGAGCATCCGCAATACCATTTTGAATATGAGGGATACAATTCAAAGTATAGTCTGAAAAATAACTTTAAGATATCAAGAACAACATTTCGATAAGCCCGCATTCGAGGATGCTTAGCTTGAAACTCACCCGTCACTTGCTTAATTACCAACTCGGAGTCGCCATACACTGCAATCCTCTTAGCATTCAACTTTCTAAGTATTTTCAGACCAACGATCAAAGCTTCGTATTCTGCTTCATTATTCGAACAATCAAATGCTAATTTGTAAGAACAAACTCTCACATTACTAGGTACCTTGTTTGGGGCGGAAAAAGGACTGCGTACCCAAATGCCGATTCCAACACCATCACTCCCAACTGCACCATCGAAATCCATAATCCATAAACCTTCTTCATCTTCTTCCAAGTGCTGAAATTTCGTTTGCTCTGTTTTTTCTGCTTGCTGTCCCTCAACTTTCTGCTGCTTGTGGAAGGCTAATTGTTCAACGGAACTCTCAAGTTCTTGTCTCTCTTTCAGCAAAACTTCTCTGAAATTTTCTGTGATCTCCGGAATGTCCTCTGCTTCAACTAACTGACTATCTACATCATTGAAACTATCTGAATACAAAACAAAAGACTCTAAATCTGTATGTACATAATTAATTGGATGATTTACCGGTTTCTCCTTGCTGGTGATCATATACTTCATCTTCTGTTCCCAGTATAGTTTTCTCATATGACCGAACACAGGAATGGTAGCATAGGAGAAATCGAGCTGCAATGTTCCCTTCAATTTCGCTCCCCAAGAACTGGAAAGAAGCATGCCAAATCTAGGAGGAATGTCTGCCACAACCACATCCATCAAAACATTCTTCGTCAGAATCTGATCTAAACTTACCACCAAATCTTTAATAAGCCCAATTCATCTTACTCTGCTGGAATCAAAAGAATACAGATCATGATATTTCCGAGTGATGTCCAATCTCAATTTCTCCATAATCGCCTTCGGCATGAGATTGTGAGAAGCTCTAGAATCGAACATGGCATTATGTAACACAATATCATGCAATCTAAGGCTGATATAAAAAGGCGGCACATCACTATCGGGAGACTCACCATCCAATGTTGGCCCAAATATCAACTCAGGTTGATCATCTTCCACATTCACCATATCAGACATTGGATCAAAATTCAAAATTTTAGATACTTGACCCTTGTAGCTGCTATTTCTCATCAACTCAGTCAAAGGAATGGAAACTTTTAACTTAGCAATCTCACCTTCTAAGCTAAAAGCTAAAGTTTTTTCTACCTCTTTGGCTGGAGCATCCTTCTTTTCAGCTTTCTCTTTCGATACAATTGGTTGATTTGATCTTTCATTTGCTGATGGAGACTTACTAGTAGCGGGATCAGCTACCTCTTTTCCCTTCTTCTGTGCAATGGGTACATCATTCTTTGTTGTTGAAACTTCCTTTCTCTTTTGAATTGTATTGATAGGCACATCTCTGTTTCTAAGTGAATATTGTTTCTGCTGGGCGGACAAAGCATTCATATAACCTCTCTGATACTCATCCGACTCTTCTTCAAGAGCTGTCTCATTTGCCAAGATAAAATTCTCATCCTTTTGTACAGCTGAATTTTCTGCATACTCCTCAACTTCGGTGATAAAGGTTGGCATGTCATCAGGGGTAAAAAAGTGATTTTCTTCTCCGATTACATTGTATTCATCATCTGATTCAGGGCCAACAAAATTCTGCTGTAAAGGAGTCTTTACCTGCTGTTGTGCCGGCGGTTCTGGTGTTCGCTGCTCTCGTTGTTTGATCCTGAATTGTGGTTGTTGCTGTCCACGGAAGTTGGGATTTCTGATCTGCGGTTCGGGCTTATCAAGTGTCAATCTTTGAAACATATTTTCCACTTTGTGAAGTAGTTGATCTAAAGTAGAAGCTTCTTCCATTATCATGACTTTCTTCTTTGCTTTCAATCTAGCTCTCTTGTCATTCAAATTAGCTTCAACACTCACCGCAATTTTCTGCATCTCCTCCAAAGTGGGCGGATCTCTTTCTCGTAATGAATAGGCCATGTCTGGATCAAAACCATCCGGAAACTTAATCAACGCTGACTTCTTAGATGGCCTTAAATCATCAGGAATTGCATTATAAACCGCATTAAATCTAACACAATAGTCTTGGACGGACTCACCAGCATTGCGCTTAATCTTGGTATATTCAGAAGTGATTTGAAGAGGATCTTTCTTTACTTCCCACCGATCTAAAAATTGTCTCTGCAGCTCGACCAATGTAGCAATACTTCTAGGCTGCAAAGCTCTGAACCATTTTCTCACTTCACCTCCAAAAGTTTGCACAAACAATCTCATAGTCACATTTTCTTCGTCAATTTCATGAAGATCAAAGAAGTTCGCCATTCTATCAATATGCTGCTGAGCAGGAACACTTTGAAGAGTGCCATCGAATAATGGGATCTTACTTTGATAATCTGTTAAGCCCCTATATTAATAGTGTAGTCCCTTATTATGTTAGTCTAACCTCCCTTATCGTTATTTTTGTACCCTTGTAACCCCCATTTTGTTATTATTGTGCCCTTAAATTATTATTGTTAGGTCGGCTAGGATTACATTGTGGCCCACTAGGATTACATTATGGCCCCATGGACTCCTATATATAGAAATGAGGTTTTGTAAATTGTATCATCGAAGAATTGTTCATTTATGTAATGTATTGGAGGTTGCCCCCTCGAAGCGGCTCATTTATAAGGCGTTGATATCTCTTTTCTTCTATTTTTGGAGCTAGTTTACAACATTTTGGTATCGAGAGGTTTGGATTCTAGGGTTTATTTGTTCTAGGCAGGTCATCGTGGCATTTTCGCTATAAATGTTTTTCTACAAAGTCTCGGCGAAATTTTTGGGGTGCAGCCACGAAATCTGTGGAAAATTTTCTAAAAAATTTCGAGCTTGGTTCACAAGATTTTAGGGAATATGATCTATGGACGTTAGGTCGTTTTTAGACTCCAAGCCGGTCATCGTGGCATTTTGCGCTATAATTTTTTTCTACGAAGGTTCGGAGAATGCGAAATTCATATAGTGCGAAGCTGAAATCCTAAGGGAAATTCTTTAAAAAATTTCAGAACTTGGTTCGTAATATTTTTGGAGATATGATCTGTGGAAGGTAGTGCTTTTTCAGGCTTCTGAATTTCATCTCAAATAGGTGATCGTGGGAAAAGTTCAATAACTCTCTCTGGGCATTGGATTCAGGTCATAGTAAGTGGATTTAAAAGTCTACAGGTGTAGTTTTCTTTGCTATCAATTTAAGAGACAAATAATATGAAAGCAATTTGTTTCATTGTGGCAAGTCCTACAAGTTCGCTCTACTGAAACTGTCCAGAATTAGGTCATTGTGGGAGATTGGACACAATTTTGTCTTGGAGAATCCAAATCAATTCAGACCTGTGGCATTCGAAAGAGAATTCATAAGGCTACTTCAATGCTGAATTTAAAATATTTAAGGGTCGTAATCATAGAGATAATCCAATTTCAATATCGAGCTCCTCAAAAGCAAGAAAAAGGTGTGTATTGTTTTTCCGAATTGCATAAGTATTGTTTGAAGAATCAAGTTGAATTGATTCCAAGGGCATATTGAAGAATTTTTGTCAGTAATGGGTTCTATTATGCCGCCAAAAAATAATTCCATACCCATTAAGCCCTCAGAAAGCTATACTATGACGCATGAGGAGGAAGAATTGCAATATGAGATGTCAAAATTACGGTACCAAGTGCAAAAAATTTCGATCTTACGAAGAGCAACCGAAGATGACATAGATGGTTTAAAAGCAAAAATGGAGGCTAAATTGGATGGTTTGAAGGATCAAATAAAATCTATTATGGATGATAAAGTAGTGGAATATCACAATGAGCATCAACAACAAGTTCTCCAAATCTCAAAGGATAACCTAACTTTGGTGCAAAATCAAACGAAACAACCGGAAGATCAATATCACATCGAAAGAAGTTCTGAAGCAGTCACAGAAACAAGAACTCGACAATTACAATCAATTTCAAATTATCTCAGCAAGTCGAAGAACTTTCCTGTAGAAGATTCCACATGGGACGATGAGAATTTTATACAGAAGCATCAAGAAATAATCAAGCGTTAAGGACAACACTTGTTTGAAGGAGAGGGGCATGTTAAGCCCCTATATTAATAGTGTAGTCCCTTATTATGTTAGTCTACCCCCCCTTATCATTATTTTTGTACCCCTGTAACCCCCATATTGTTATTATTGTGCCCTTACATTATTATTGTTAGGTCGGCTAGGATTACATTGTGGCCCACTAGGATTACATTGTGGCCCCATGGACTCCTATATATAGAAAGGAGGTTTTGTAATTTGTATCATCGAATAATTGTTCATTCATGTAATGTATTGGAGTTTGCCCCCTCGAAGTGGCTTATTTTTAAAGCATTGATATCTCTTTTCTTCTATTTTTTGGAGCGGATTTACACAAGATAATCAGCAGGCATGGCATCCAAGTTTTGAGGCAAGACAAGGGGTGTGAATCGAGCAGCCATTGCTCTTGGTGGATTTATAATCTGTCTTAGAGAAATAGGTGGAGTAGGAGCAGTAGATGTATGAGGTGTATGTGGTGTGGATGGAGGCGATACTACTGCAGATTGTTGATCAGAAGTAGATGGTTGCACGGGGATGGTAGGAATGAAAGGAGGTTGGGTATGAACTTGTGAATCAGAAGTAACTGCTGATGGCCCAAGAGTTTCAGATGCAGATTCGATAAACTCAGGAATGTTTGTTGCCACAATGGAGTTTTGAATATTCAAAATGTAACTATCAATGGATCTATTAGCCTATTCAATTTCAAGATACTTGATAAACTCGGGATTTATGACAGTAGAACCAATCACACTTTCAGACTTAGTTTCAAACAACGACAACACAAATTTCTTGTCAAATTCAATATCTTCAAGGTATAAAAACACAGCGGGACATGAATGAGATTTGAAAAGAGGAATCATGGGACTTTCTCTACGAAGGATTCTTGAAATCAGATTGGGATTCTCATACACTAGAGGTGGATCGAGATCCGGATTTGCTCTAGTATGTCTTCTGGAAGCCAGTGTGTTGGATTAATTTCAAAATCAAAGGGACAAAACCAACTTGTTTAGCCTATCGAATTCTAGACTCATCACCCAAAATTCCAGAACGATCTAATGTACTGGGGAAATTCACAAATCAAGTGTCACATTCACAAGCTAGACTGGAGATTGATTGAAGCAGCATTTATCTACTTTCACTGATGCAAAGCAAGTGCGTTTCGAAGGCTACCTGGCATAACTTTAGGCTCTGTCTGTAGCTTATAAAACAAATAACACCAACAAGAAAACCATTTTCTTCCCCAGTATGGTCACCACTATGTTATTGCCTAAATCGACCTCAGGCTGAAAGAAGGTAGAGTTCAGGGTAACATCAGACCACGCTTAGTCTGGTAACTAGCCCTACCAGAATAGGAGAGGGCTCTCTCCGGGTCAATCTCATCAAAAATAATCAATAGGGCTTGAGATGACTTGAAATGAAAGCTAATTTTAGGCTAGGTATATAAGTAAAGGATTTTTTTTTTTTTGAGGGTTTTTGTTGGATCAAAGGGAAAGGCAGTTTTGGGTGCGGGGATTAGGCCTAGCTTTTGCAGAGTTCTGATTGGGGCAAGGAAGGAAATTGTTTTGATGCTTTAGATTTAATGAATGGATGGATCAGACCGGTGAGGAGCTGAAGAGGGCAAGAGGGTTTGCCTTCAGCAAGCTAATGAATTCCACCTTTATAACTTTTTTGTTCAATTTAAGAAGAAAGAAGAAGGAAAATGGTACACATAAACATCAGTGAACTTACAATTACATAGAGAAAAACACCATCAAAAAACAGAGCCACATGGATCCCAAAGAGTGCTGCAAAACCTAGTCTATTCCTTTGCCAAAAGTGCAGAGATGAAATGTACAATGAAGTGCCAAGCAATCCCAAGTGTCCAACCTTGAAAATGACTGAAGAACTACATGATATAGACAATCCTAACTCATTCCCATGCCTCTAGGGGTCGAGCTCATCATTCTAGGAGTTGTTTCAACCATATCTAAACTAGGAACTAAAAAATAGGCAATGAAACAACTTGCCTCTATATGCTAGGAAACTGATCCATTCACTTACATTTCACCTTTTGGTGAATGAATCTTCTAGAACAAGTAAAAATGTGCCAAAATTACATCATGATCATGAAATTACATCAAAGTAGATCAAGAATTACATGAAAAAGTGAAACTGGTCAAAACTAGGCGAAATTCTGAGCTGCTGAGTGAAAAAGAGGCCAAAATTCTCTATGCGCCGCGCCCAAAATTCTCTATGCGTAGCACAAGTTTGGAGCTGATTTTGAGGCCCTTCCCGAAGTCCAAATTGAGCTCATATAGCTCGTTGGAAATCCCTGTCTGTCTACTTTCCAACCCAAGTGGAATTTCTGGATTTGGTTGCCACTTGCCCCTCCAAAAGTTCAATCTCCCAACACTGCGTCCTGTGTGTGAAAAAAGTGGCAGAAAGGCCATTTTTAGGGTGTTTTTCACCCTTTAGGCAACCCAGAACTTGATGAAATCCTTAGGTGATCCATGAGCATGCATAACTTTTCATAAAAAAATCATAAATGCAAAGTTTTCCCCCTGAAGAGTTGCCAATTATAAGCGCGCGCAAGGTGGCGCTACGCATCGAGCGGAGAAGTCTGTTTTGTGATCCAAAAATTCAAAAATGACAAAATTTTTCCCAAATTCCTTGAAATTTGGGCTGAAGGTCCCTCATCAAGTACTATGCTCAGCCAAAGAAGCTTCGGCCAAGATTTGGAGCGTATCATGCCTTTTACGACGCTTCAGTGCCCTCCTTAGCCTCGCTTTCATGATTTTGATACGCACCTTGCAAACATGTGTGCGTGCCCAATAACGGTTTTTCATGTGTCTGAGCATATTATTCTCCTTGTTTTCTTTCTCCAACAGCTTCTCAAGATGAATGTTGACTCTCTCAAGCCAAGTCTCTCTATCGGCCTCAATCTCCCGCTCAATAGGTGTCATCTCAGATGGGCTTCTTCGGGCAGCTTGCCGGTTCTCACGGATGTTTTGCATCTCCATGATTGTCTACTGATCCTCTAACTGTTTGTTCTGCTGCTCCAGATAATTTATGATCCATTGAGCTCTCTGCAACTTGTCGGTGAATGTGTCGATCTCAGCTTTCTGCTCCTGAATGATCTCTCTCAGTTTTGAGCTTGGAGAGCTCAAATCCACATCAATCAACATGAAATCAGTATCATGGCCTCCTGAAGGGCCCTCCTCCTGCATAGGCCTCTTTCCTCTGTCCTGTACCTGTACCTATGCTGATGACGACGGCAACAAGTCCCCTTCCACCCCAGGTGGAGATAGTACTCGTCGGGCTGCTGCAAACAATGCTCTCGCGCCTCTCTGATAAGTAACAACCACTAGCACACTGATAGGCTCTGTCTCGGGACCTTCAAACTGATGTGAAGGCTCACCTGCATCATGAATAATCTCCGGAGGAGGCTGAGGGGCTGTGAAGATGTCACGGGAAATGAAATCCTCCCATGCAATGCCCTGCAATCCAAGCTGATGTACCACAATGATCTTAATGAGCGCATAATGATAAATGATGTTGTACTGCTGCTCAGGAGTCTTCTTCTACACAAGAGTAGTCATCCTCTCTATGTTTCGACACATGAAATATGGAATGTTCATCATCTTCACTCTCGTGAAATGCATCAACAACCTGATGTGGTATGCATAGAGGCGTGAGAACCGGCCCTCACAACTGAAGTATGTGATAATGAGTCTCATCAATGGCGCATAGGATTCCTTCAAAAACCGAAATGGGAATACCCTGCTGAGCTACCTCACATAGCTAGGCCTGATGTATGGTTCATAATGCACTCTGTCCACCTGTTGTCTTTTGTTCCACTCTTCGCCCACATTCGGTATTCTTGTTGCCTGAGAAATGGTTTCTGGTGTCAAGGTGAAATTTACACCAGTAAGAGTCCCCTGACCATCATGCAAATGTAAAACAAATAACCGAGCCAACTCCTAATGATGCTGAATCTGAACAATCTTCTCACAATATTGATAGCATGACTGCTCTCGGAAACATGCCATGGCAAGTGGGCAGGCCTGCAACTGAGTCAATGAGGTGGGCTCTTCTCTCACATGTTTTCCACCTTTACAGGGCCTTCTTGGTGCATGAAGCTCTGTGGTAGAATCACTGTCTTGTTCATATGATGACTCACTGTCTGTCTCCATCAGTGTTGCAAGATATATGTCAAGTGTATGTTTGGTTTGTTGAAAATGAGAAATGAGAACTCGGTGTCTTTATCTCCAATTGCTAAAATATGTACCAAATGGGAAAGGATTGTGGGAAATATGGACAGTGGGTACAATGGAGTTTGTCAAGTGAGATTTGAAATGTAATAACAGTCACTTGACTGTGTTAGGAATCTAGGGTTTGGGGATTTTTTGCAAATGATATGAAAGAGTAATAGTGATAGGGAATTGTAGGGTTTAGGGATAGAGATAATGGAAATGAGTGACTTGGGATTGTAAGGGAATAGGGGATTGAAAATGAAGGTAGGATTATAATGATGGGAAAGGGTCCATAGGTGGAGAGTGGGGTTGGATTATTTGGCACCAAAATTGTTTTTAAAACACCAATTTGAAACCCTAAGGAGCAGTTTTAATAAAATGATAGGGTTTATGTTTTCACCATTCAAACTCTCCAAACCAATCTTTCCAACAACATCAAACACTGACCAAAAGTAATAGCAAGGTGATTTAAAATTACACGGAGCAAATAAGGTGGAGTTGATTTGAGTTTTTGTGAAACAGTGGTGAAAATCTGCTTGTCGGCCCTGTGCACCGCGCGCACAACCCAGTGCGTCGCGCCGATCTTGTGCGCCGCGCACGTTCAAAAATACACAGTGAATGGCGGCTCTATGCGCCGCGACATGCCAATGCGTCGCGACCTTCCTTTTGTGCACCGCACAGCAACTTTAATACACAGTGTCGGCCTCAAACCACGTTTTCATTCCTCCACAATTGAACTCGACTTATTTGATGTCTCTTGGGTGCAAATGAATTGATAAATGTGGAAATATCTTATGTACACAAGGACTTTGATTTTTATTTTGAAATGACCCACTTTCTAATGTCTCAACTTTGGCACTTTTCACTTTTTTTAATACAAACTCTGTTTTTGTTTCCACTTTGACTTTTTTGACTTAAATGACGACACTTTTGTCAATTTTTTGTAGGGATGACTGGCACGGAATTTGGCAAAGGCGACCAGGGCTGTGCCTAAACATCTTCACAACTAAAAAAAACTTTGAAAATATACATGGCATCTATTACAAAAGATGAAAATGACGATTTTTCTTCAAAACATAGTTTTGAAGAAAAGTCATGATCGATCATTAGAACGATGAAATTTTTGAAATGAAAACTTATTTTGAACCTCCCTCTGTGCCTGTTGGCGTTATTGGACATTTTGAAGACCAAATTTGCGAAACCCTAGACCTAATGACTGAAATGACTCTTTGCTGACTAAGAAACCAAAATAGGACTATGAATGACTTTAAAACTGATTTTGATGAATAGACACGGACCAGCAGGTACATGACATGAGGGACATGAGTGACAAAACCCTTCCGTCAGAAGACCGATGCTCCTAATGGAATGCAAATGACTGAAGTGAATGAGACACCTAAAAATGAAATGCAACAAAAGAGATTTTGATCTCTGACGGAGGGATGAACAGACCGACTCTAACATTGGCTCTAATGGGGATGGTAGCTCCTTGGAGGTGCCAAGAACTACAGATCTTTGGAAAGCAGACAATGCCTTTGTCCATTGGGGTATGGAATCCATAACTTCAGAAAATCAACACAAGACTCTTGACTCATTTATTCACTGAAAATTTAACTCAAACTGATTCAATCTTTGCACTTGGGATAGTGAAAGTGAAAAATCGTCTTTTGATTTTTAGAATTTCATTTTTTGAAAAGTGAAAAGAGAAAATCTAGTTAAGGGCATTGTGCTTGTTGAATTATTTGTTTGATGCATCATTGTTTGAAATCTCTTTCCTTATCAATTTAGCTTTCATCGAAGGAAAATGTATTTTTCTCACATAACTGCATCTTAGGCATTCATGTAACATCGTTTTGAGCCACAAAATTGAAACTAAATTTCAGATAAACATTAAAATTTACCTCAATTAACCTAAGGATCATTTGGAACGTAATGAAAAAAATTAGAGGTCTAGGCTAAAGATGTGTTCTGACGTCATAAAATGTAAGAGTTGTTGCTAACTGCCTGCATTGCATCACGGGGGTGATATCTTGTTCCACGTACAAAAGTATATAGGTCCATTCTCCAGTACTTGCGGGTATATCAGAGGCGCTCCACGTATGAAAGTATATAATAATGCTCTCATCGAATGGTTATGCATTAGACGTCATTACTATCTATTTTCACTCCTACGTATCATCACGTATATTTTGGGAGTCCCCACTAGGTTATTATCCTGACATAGGTAACCAAGTCAGTTGCCTTGTAGATGTGATACACCAAACAACACATTCAAGGAGATCACCTACCCTTACTTCTTAGTTCGTCAGGAGTTATTCTGTAGTTCACGGATACCTGGTCAAAACTTTTTCCTAGATTACCCATTTTGATTTATTTTTTATTTGTCAAATTCTAAAATTTATTTCCCATGGTATAACATCCTACCCAAGCATTGCTCCTTGACCTCATTAAGATTAGTTAATTGATTTTTTTAAGCCCAAAGTATTCACATGTATCCTTTTTTTATTTTGTGAAAAATTCATCGTGGCAGACCTCCAAGTCCTTCGTTGCGCCACGTGCAAAGTTCACCTTCCACCTCCCCTTCACTTTATGAAGTCGACGGGTCTCCTCAAAGAGTCCAAAGTGAGATTCCTCATATTATTTCTGAACCTCTTGAGAACCAGGGTGTTGAACTTGGTATTGTTTCGAGTATCGAACCCCTTTTTTCCTAACCAACTCCATCTGAGTTGGTTGCTTCGTCCGAAGCCTCTCCTCCGAATAGTCTTGAGCCTACTTCCAGGTCCTTACTTTTTCCCAAGAATCCACTCTTTCATCCTAAAGACAACCCTGTCTATTTGTCACCTTTGCACCAGTACAATCCTTTTGATACTCCCAACGTTCCATTGGTCCCTTCTCCTGGTGTGTCTCGGGTTCCCGCTCGAGAATGGTTTTTGTCCACCATGGAAACTAATGGTGATGATGCTCCATTCGAGGACACTCCTCAGAGTAATCCTTTGGAGACATCCATGGCTCATATCCAAAAATTCAGCCTTGAAGCACAATTCCCTCCTAAGGGCTTTCCTTATGTATTCTATGATATGGGAAATAGGTCCAATGCACCCACTGGTAACAGTGCAACTTTGGTTCCACTAGGTTACACTTCCCTCGGTGACCTTGCCTCATGTGCTTATGGTGTGACTTCGTTATATCACAACCCTATATGGTCAACTGGTGTCACTCATACAACTAGTTCTTTCGGTCCAAACGTTTCAATTCCTTTTACCCAACCTACAGTGATTACAGGTCAGATACATGTTACTCTTGGATAGTCTGCTCCATTGACCCTATCTACGGTAACTATAGTTCCCCCCTCAGTGGTCAACCTACAGGTTCATATATTCCATAGTATGGAGGGAAACCCTATATGCCTATTGGTTCAAGTGGGAACTACGTAAACTATGGACTTGCATCGAGGGAATCTCAGCCCATTGGTGCTATCCCTAACATGGGTGGAACGCTAGTTTCATTTGTGGCCAATTTGGTTGTAGGGGCACCTTTCCAAGGTCCTCAAATACCTTCGACTCAATAGCCTTATGTTCAACATTCATATGTTAAACAACCTCATGGTCAATACCCGCATGTTCAACAACCTCAAGTTGCTCACATTGAAAGTTGTACTCGGATAGATCTTTCTAACGAGGTATGCCACACGTCAAACAAAGATCGTATGCCGAAGTTACGTCCCTGGGAAGTTGAAACACCAATTTACCCAAACAGGACCCATAGCTTTGGCGCTTCATCTCCTAGGGTTAGGTTTTTGGATGTTTAGAGTTCTCCATTGTTTCTCAATAATAAATAGGCCCTCGAGCCTCATTGTAACACAGTTTAGGGGCTGGTAGCCATCACATCTCTTCTCAGGGATATGCTACCAGTACCCTAGCTCATCTATTTCCATTATGTCTGTAATAGGCCTTCGAGCCTCAATGTAACACAGTTCAGAGGCCTACGTACACCACATCTATTCTCAGAGATATGCTACCAACGCCCTAGCTTGTTTCCACTATGTTTGTAATATTATTTCAGTCATTCTTTTATTAACAAAATGAAGCATTATTTCCGTTGCATCTCTGTGCTTATGGTTATATGTGTATTCTATTGTGTTCCTGCATAAATCCGGATTAGTGGTATCATAGCAGGTCTTCTCTTTCTCTATTTTTCTTTTCATATCCCCAATGCGGCCAGGGTATAAGGATTTCAACCTCTCGAACCCCAACGACCCCCCATGGCGGAAGGAAAGAAAGACGAGGGAGTAGAAGATCCTATCAAAATCTTGTTCGAGGAGGCCCTTGTTATGTATATTTTATTATTTATTAATTAGATTTAGTTATCTTAGGTTATTAACTGAAAAGATCATGCCTCTTCGCCAAGGGACACCTTGAGGCTGTATTTAAAGCCTAGGCGATCCCTCATTGTAATCATTTATCATCTTTTCATCATTAATAATATATATTTATCAAGTTTACCAGAGTTTTTACACTCCATTGGTATCAGAGCCATCGCTCTTTTGGACCTGTGTGATCAATAGGTTAAAGAATCTCGAAGGAAATTTCAAGAACTTTTTCTATGAGATCTGTAGCTCGGACCTACAGTTTTGTGGGTGTCTGCACACAAATCTCACTGCTCTGCACGCTGAAGAATCAAAAGGAATGTGCATTCCAGCTGTCATCTTCCCTCAATTTGCTTTCACGGCTGCACAGAGGAGTGATACAGTAGACCATACAACGTTACATTATATGAAACAGCGTTAAAAGATACAACGTTTAAAAATAAAATACGAGTTACTGTACATACGGGTACACAGCATATAGGTGACATCGTTAAATACAGTGTGACGGGCTGTGTAGTTATATGGTCATACATTTAGTTGGATACAGTTTAAAAATCTGGACGGTGGATACAGTTTTTAAAAATTAACCAATTTTAAAATATACGTGGACGGCTGTGTAAATCTGGACGGCGTGGTTTAAGTCTGGACGGGTATTAAAAATCGATATATATAATAAACGCATATAATAACCCACTCACCGGTCTGAAATTCTCTGCATTCAAGAGCTACAGGTTAAGCGGACCGCTGGTGTCGTCCACGTCCAGGCTGCTGTCGTCGTGTCACTGCTCTGACCCGAGGTGTTTTGTCGTTGACCGGCATAAATATATATCATATATTTCCGCTGCAAATGATACGATACAACGTTTAAATACCGGTGATACCACACGATATAACATATAATGCATTTGAATACGTGATCTAAAAGTTTCGCTTTTTTTATTTAATCAGTTCTTAAATGATATTAATCGCAATATAGTTGCCATAAACATTTTAAGTATGACTGACTTTATAATGTATATAATAAATATATGATTATAATTTAATTTTATATAAACGCTAATCTAAAATTAAATTTATATAAAAATTATATTTTGTAAAAATAAAATAATAAAAATTATTATTGTTAGAATAAATATAATGATTTATATTACATATTTCCTAAATTAATAATTATATATATATATATATATATATATATATATCATAATTATATAAATATTTTAAAGTAAAATAATTATTATTATTATTTAAAAAATTAACGATTAATAAAACATTAATGAATTAATAATTTAAAAAGGGGAAAAAAGAAACTGGCAGAAAAATACTCCCCACCTCATACAAGCTCGATGTCTTCGTCAATGTCGATGGTGGAATTCCAGAAGAAATTGGGAGATCTTGAGAAGCAAATCAATAACAATTCCGAAGAATTCGGAAAAAGATTAGTCAATCTGGAAGGTACAGTTTCAGGGCACTCCAACGACATCAAAAAAATTCATGATACGACAAATCGCATAGAAAGACAAATGTGGCTAAATCATCACGAGACCACAGAAGCAATGAACAATATGACAGAACTCTTCAATAAGCTAAATGATAAGATAGATAAGCCAAGCTCGATACAATCTCCAATATTTCATCAGGAACCAAAATCAACAAAACACCCGCATTCCGGAACTCAAGAGCATCGCAGTGACTCAATTCTGGCATCATCAACAAGATAAGAATAACATTTTCAAAACAAGCGCTCCAAATGTATTCGCTAATCATCCCCTCTTTGTTCCATTATTAGTGATATCACAGCTACGATCAATTCTACCAAATTTGATAATGAAAAAAAAATAGCTATATGTATTTAATACTAAGAATATTTTTAGATTTATGACATTACTAGTGATGACGAAAAAATTAAACATGCTTCCATGAAAATGGAGGGAGAAGCATATAATTGGTATATGTGGTGGAAAAAGACGACGCTCGCTATCAGTTGGAGGAAATTTAAGGATGCATTCTTCAAAAGGTTTCAAGGCATAAAAGAAGAAAAGTTTTTTTCAACGTTTATCAAATTACGCCAAAAAAGAGATGTGGATGAGTACACTCGAGAATGGGAGACCTTGGCAACACGAGTACCAGGATTGTCGGAATCTCGTCTAATCCAGTCTTACATCTCAGGACTTAAAATCCACATACAGGAAGAGCTAGAACTACATGAAATTACGTCCATAGAAGTAGCAAGGCAAAAAGCAAAAGCTGCTAAAAAGAAATTTGAAAGATTATCAAAACCAGAAAAAGTATATTCCAGACGACGGTTTCCTCAATCTGAAAATATAGATGACACAAAATATGTCCCTGTCCATCTTCGTGAAGAAGAAAAATCTAGTATGGAAAAACAAAGAATGCGAGAGGGCAAGTGCAAACGTTGCGGTGAAAATTGGGACCCTAAGCACAGATGCGCTAATGGAAAAGCGAAAAATCTATACAGTTGTGAAGCAACTAACGACGCTAACAGTACTGATTCATATATAGAAGGATTAGAAGACAACTTAGAGTTCTCTTCAGAAGTGGATGGCGAAACTATTCCGCAAGTGTCATTATCAGCTATGACAGGCATATCACAACCTCAAACCCTAAGGTTAAGAGGACATATTAAGAAAAACAATGTAATGGTTCTCATAGACACAGGCAGCACGCACAATTTTCTAGATTCAACCATGGCCAAAAGACTCAACCTCTTTGCTTTTCCCATGCCTAATATGAAGGTAATGGTGGCCGATGGTAAGAAGATTGGACAAGTAGGAAAATGCCATAAAGTCAAATTGCAGATTAAAGACTTTCATTGAACTTCTTCATACACTGCTCCATTATATAGTTGTGGTCTAGTAAATTCAATAAGTTATTGACTTAGAAAATTGTCGCCAACCATCGTAAAGAAGAGAAAAGTTTTAAGTGGAAAGGGTAGAAATACAAGTTGTATGGATTCCAAGCCCCAGAAAATCAAGTCGTATCTTCCTCTCTGATGACGAAGATGACTCAAATAGGAGCGCCAACATCTACAGTACAATGTCAGCAGTTAGAAATGTTATTTTCAAAAGGGAGCCACGAAGAGTCGCCAGAAGTCAAGACAGGATCCGACCTTGTCGATATCAGATATTTTCACTATCCAGATCAACAAAAGATTGAACTCGAGAATATGCTCCACGATCTTTTTAAAATGTGGGAAGCAAGAGCCCGCCGCTCAAGAAACCCAGGCGTTCGTCAACATTGTCCATCGTTACATATGCTTTGAGGACAAAGCATCTTTAAGAGAGAAACGTTTAATATTTATTATTGACACTAGATTTAGTTATTTTAGGTTATTAATTTAAAAGGCATGACCAGATCATGCTCTTCGCAAGCAGGACACCTTGAGGTCAGATTGTGCTCAAGATCTCTCACAATCATTCATCATCACACATATAATATATATTTATCAAGTTTACCAGAGTTTTTACACTCCAGCCCTCGAGAAATAGAGGAACATGATTATGGATAACTTTTCCCAGATCCTTCAACGGCTACCCACCAGCGGCACATCTACATCTAGCACGTCCGCCAATAGGTCTGTGACATCCTGGACAAATCCAATACCAAGTTCAGCAGAATTCCCCCCCTCCCCCCCATTGAGGAACTTAACGCAATGGATACCATTGCTTCCTAAGGAGGGAGGAACGATCCAGGTGGATATCAGTGGCCACCCACCTATTCCATTTGGACCCACAACATCAATTATTGCAGCTTTTCACTTCCAACAGCTTACTATTTTTAGCAGGTTTTCGGGTCCTGCACGCCCGGAGCCATTTTGGGGCATTAATAATCTAGGTGGATATCGGTGGCCACCGGCCATCAGTTCTTTCAGTTTTCAAGTTGCAGCACAACTTACTATATTTAGCAGTTTTTTGGGTCCTGAACTTTCGGAGCCGTTTTGAGGCCCTAAACGACGTTTTTTGGGAAAACTGGGAGCAACATGGGTCCATGAACTAATGTTGCTCACATCAAAAGTTATACTCCTCGGATAGATCTTTATAACGAGGTATGATACACGTCAAATGGAGATCGTATGCCAAAGTTACATCCCCGGGAAGTTGAAACACCAATTTACCCAAACGGGGCCCATAGCTTTGGTGCTTCATCTCCTAGGGTTAGGTTTTTGGATGTATAGAGTTCTCCATTGTTTCTCAATAATAAATAGGCCCTCGAACCTCATTGTAACACAGTTCAGGGGTTGGTAGCCGTCACATCTCTTCTCAGGGATACACTGCTAGTACCCTAGCTCATCTATTTTCATTATGTCTGTAATAGGCCTTCGAGCCTCAGTGTAACACAGTTCAGAGGCTTGTGTATGCCACATCTCTTCTCAGAGATATGCTACCAGCACCCTAGCTTGTTTCCATTATGTTTGTAAGCTTATTTCAGTCATTCTTTTATTAATAAAATGAAGCATTATTTTCGCTGCATCTATGTGCTTATGGTTATATGTGTATTTTGTTGCGTTCCTGCATAAAGCTTCAATGTAACACAATTTAGAGGTCTCTGTATGCCACATATCTTCTCAGAGATATGCTACCAGCGCCCTAGCTTGTTTCCATTATGTTTGTAAGCTTATTTCAGTCATTCTTGGAAATATATGAGCTAGGGTACTAGCAGCATATCCTTGAGAAGAGATGTGACGGCTACTAGCCCCTGAACTGTGTTACAATGAGGATAGAGGGCCTATTTATTATTGAGAAACAATGGAGAACTATAAACGTCCAAAAACCCAACCCTAGGAGATGAAGCGCCAAATCTATGGGCCCCGTTTGGGTAAATTGGTGTTTCAACTTCCTGGGGACGTAACTTCGACATACAATCTTCGTTTAATGCGTATCATACTTCGTTAGAAAGATCTATCCAAGGAGTAAAAATTTTGATGTGAGAAACATCCATCAATGAACCCATGTTGCTCTCGGTTTTCCCAAAAACGTCGTTTAGGGCCTCAAAACGACTCTGGAAGTTCAGGACCTGAAAAACTGCTAAATATAATAAGTTGTGTTGCAACTTGAAAACTGAAAGAACTGATGGTGGGGGTTCAAGTGGAATAGGTGGGTCGCCACCGATATCAACCTGGATCATTAATGCCCCAAAACGGCTCCGGGCGTGCAGGACCCGAAAACCTGCTAAAAATAGTAAGCTGCTGGAAGTGAAAAGCTACAAGAATTGATGGTGCGGGTCCAAATGGAATAGGTGGGTGGCCACCGATATCCACCTTGATCATATACCGTAGCAGAAAAATCCTCTAAGGGTAAGAAAAAGGGTTAAGGTAAAGCCAAGCCAAATAACCCTAAATAGGATTCACCCAAGTCGTCTGTTGATGATTCGTCAAAAAGAAAGCCAAAGTTTCCTTGTCTTATCTATGATGAATATCATTACACCAAGGATTCCCCCCGATGTGTCGAAGTAAGTCATCTTCTGAAAGGCACCTCTGGGACACTAGCCGTGTTGAAGGAACATTTCCCGTCGCAGTAGACACATCTTGTAGATAAATCTCAGGGAAAAACCTCCGATAGTTCCCAAGTATTTATGAGTGGTACGAAACCTATCATCGTTGCCACTAGATCTAAAGATTATCCAAATCTTGATAAATTCGTGGCAGAGAAAGATGCTACTAACATACCTTCTTCCTCCACTCCACCCAATTCTGGTCCTCTCCATATTGAGAGACTTAGCACTAAATCCATGATCTGACCACCCCCCAAAGGTGTTCTTCAGAAATCAGCTTATAATATGATTGGGCGAGCTGCTCAACATTACAATATTGTACAAGACTTAGCGCAAGTGCCTTCGGCGATGTCGACATTGGAGGTGCTTCAGACGTGTCCCTCACAAAAAAAGGTTTTTCTATCTTCCATAGGAGGAATTGATCCTATGGATTGCAATTTGATTACCTTTGATATGGAAAACCATGTTCCTCACTTGCCACCTCAACTTTCTTTTCTTATTCATGTTGTGGTTATGGGTAAGACCATTCATTGGACTATCGTTGATGAAGGTGCTTCCACCTATATTATGTCTATCGCATGTTGGGAAGCTCTCAGCTCTCTTCCTCTAAACTAGTCCCCCGATACTTTGGAAGCTTTTGATGGTAGAGGTTTTTTGTTTGTATGGTATTATCAACACCCTACCAATTCATTTGGAAGGAAAAATTGTTAATATGTAGCTTGAAGTTGTCGATGCCCCTCTCAATTACAACCTCCTCCTTGGTCACAGTTGGACAAACACAATGGTTTGTCTAGTCTCTACTTTATTTCGCGTGCGTCACTTTCCCCATCAAGGAAATATTGTCACTATCGACCAACTAGCATTATTTTCCAGTGATTATTCGACTGTAAATGTGCCTTACGTTGGGAAGTTAACCATACCTTATGAAATTGTCGGAGCGGGTCTTTTCAAAGACTCCTCTTTGATAGGAAAATTTTCCCTTCCTCCTCCCTCTAGTATCGCTTCAGTTAATATGGCCACGTCTCATCACAACCCTTGGGACCCAATCCTGATCAGATTAACTGGTTTGGCAAAGCTATGCCGCTTAGCCTTGTTTAACAAGCATATCAAGTTGTTGTTTCGGCTTCCGCAACTGCATCTCAAACATCTGATCATTTGAATATCGTCTTATATTCGCACTCACAATCCTCTTGGCTTGGTTCTCTAGATTCTGATGATCCTTGGGACAAGGCTTTTCCGAATGACGAGAGAATTTCATGCTTCTTGACGAACCTCCTTGGGATGATACTCATCATCGTTCCTTGTTTCTTCCAAGCCTTGTTGAAATTCTTGCTTGTCTAGAGACTCTCATTTCCCCTTTAACGAGTGGTCCTCTTTAGACACCTATCTCGGTTCATGAGGTATTGTCGAAAGGAAACATGGGAAACATTTTGACAATCATGCTTTTGAAAATTTATGTCCTTATGAATATTCACTTCGGAGCCCCACCCGCTCCCTTCTACCTAGTTTTCACCGTTCGCCCATTTTCCCGATGGGGCATTATCATTATGATTTGTACACCTCCCTCAGCGAGGGGGCATAGGCACAGGTACGTTGTGATTTACTTCGTAAAATTTCCCAAGATAAGGCCTACATACAATGCCAACGGTGAAACTGTGGTTTTATTCTTGTCACTCATGATGAGAATCAGTCGCCTGTGCCCTGCGTTAGGCTCCACCTAAAGTAGTATGCTTGATTTCACATGAATACTTTGTACATTAGTGTGTGTTTCAATAGTGTGCAATTTTTCGTGTGCTTTGTTTTCTTTTTTGCAAACATGTTATTCCCTGCTTACCATGTTCTACTTGGTTTTCAGATGTCAACAAACCTTCTTCCTCATGTCGGATTCGTTGATGGCGCTTTTTATAGTACACAGAATTTATCTTCTGTGGCATGGGCAATTTATGCTCCCAATGGTGAGTTAGTGAGTTTATAGGGCATATGTCTAGGTCAAACAAATAATAATATTGTTGAATATAGTGTGGTTATCAAACTATTATTAGAAGCAGTTGCCCTTAGCATTAGGGCGTTAGTTGTCAAACTCTATTCACAACTCATTGTATTATAGTTAAACAGACATTATTCAATAAGAAACCCTTAGATTGTACAGATGTATTTGTGTGTTCAATTATTGGAGAAAAATTTTGATTATATTACTTATCATCACATTCCAATTAATCTAAATACAATAACAGATACATTGGCAAATTACCTTTTAGATAGACATCTATGTAACATGTAAATGAAACAATAGCATAAATTTCAGGCGCACCGTTCGATCAATCTAGGACATTGTTCATCGAACCGTTTGTTGCAAGTAAGAGCTCTTTCTTTTGCCTACATTTTGCCTATGTTTTTAAGCATTATTATCCATTTTTCATGTGCTTAGTAAGCCCTTGAAAAATTAGGGCTTGTGGGCGACCAGCGCAAGATTTACCCGTTAGGTCCACATTGATCGCACTGACCCTTAAAGTACCAGCACGTAAAAATTCAGTGATACAAGCACTGGCGCCCAGAGCTAATGTTTTTAGTGAATGCTCAATTTTAGGCCAATCTCATGCCAAATTTCTTCCATGAAAGGTTATTAATATTTGTTAATTGATTTTTTACAGGAGAAATATGGTCATAGAGTGGAAAGAAGGAGGCCATGAAGCAAAGGATCAAGAAGTAGCTCAAAATCCAAACTGCATAAGAGCGTTGCGAAATGGTGGGATATTTACTGCCAAATGTTTGTGATTGGTGGTCAGGACCTAGAGATTGATGTGTCTGACATATATTTAATCACCGATTTTTCGAAGAGGGGACAACTTGTCCATTTATCAGGTGCTAGGCTAGGAGGCGAGAGCACAGAGATGCTCATTTCCATACACTATAGTCATGGTTCAAGACCAAAAGCGGAAAAAATGATATAAAAGCTGCCAATGATCGTGCTCTCAGATATCACAGAGGGTTGTTCACCAGATAGAGGCTCTTGTTTATGATGAGGGAGCCAACCCTATAGTTGAGGTGGAGCGCAACCTGTCATCGCTGACAGAGGCATACCCGATTATGCTTATGTTGATGATATTCCACTACAATATCATAGACATACTATGGGGTTACCAACCAGATTACGTTGACTGTTAGGTCGAGTTTCCAGGGAAATTACATGTTATCATGAGCATCATGTAAGAGGATAGACATGTCTCTTTGGTTTTAGTTTTTGCACTTATGTAGGCTTAAGAAGACACGTGTTTCAAAACATTGATTTTTATTTTTGATGTATCACACTTTTTTCAAACTATATAAAAAGTGTGATACATCAAAAATCAAAATCAGTGTTTTGAAACACGTGGCTTTTTAAGCCTACATAAGTGCAGAAGCTAAAACCAAAGAGACATGTCTATCCTCTTACATGACGCTCATGATAACATGTAATTTCCTTGACAACTCGACCTAACAGTCGACATAGTCTGGTTGGTAACCCCATAGTATGTCTATGATACGTAGCAAAATATCATCAACAGAAGCATAATATGGTATGCCTCTGCCAGCGATGATAGGTTGTGCTCCACCTCAACTATAGGGTTGGCTCCCTCATCATAAACAAGAGCCTCTATCTGGTGAAAAACCCTCTGTGATATCTAAGACAACCATGGAGATATCACTAGTCCAACATCTGCAAATAATCATAAGTTAAAATCTCACTACACGATATAAAAAATAGAAAAACTTTAAAAACAATTCTTACCTGAGTCATCCCATTGTCCTCTCCGTGGTAGAGGCAGATTCAAAACTCCTCTAAAGTTCGTCCTTGCATATTCCCAATCATCGATAATGATCAATTGTTGTTGAATCCATACAAAGAAGACATGAAGGAAAGACATATGTTGCCCGCCTCCATGGTGAGGCATTAACTCACTCCATATCATAAGTCGTGGATCCCTCGGAGCAGGAGGTCCCAACTCTATCCGCTGACATCAGAATAATGGTACCTTCTCTAAGAAAAGGGTCACCAAGATCGATCCATAACCAAACTGTTTTAACCTCATGATCTTGCACTTTGCGAGATGGTCTTTCATGTTAATAAGTAACCCCTCACACTAGTTGAACATTGTTGGAATCATATAGTCTACTGCATAATGGAAGTGGGATTTGCTTACCTCATGAAAGGCCTGCACTCTTGCCACTCGTTAAATAATTTAAAGGATGGTCCTCAGAGCAGGATCATTGGCAGCTTTTATATCATTTTTTCCGCTTTTGGTCTTGAACCATGACTATAGTGTATGGAAATGAGCATCTCTGTGCTCTCGCCTCCTAGTCTAGCACTTGATAAATGGACTGGTTTTCCCCTCTTGGACAAATCCGTGATGAAATATATGTCAGACACATCAATCTCCAGGTCCTTACCACCAATCACAAACATTTGGTGGTAAATATCCCACCATCTCACAAGCTATTGTAATATATCCACTTGGAATCGAATCCCAGACATCTAGAAGAACTTGAGAAAACCGCAATTTCGCAACGCTCTTATGCAGTTTGGATTTTGAGCTATTTCTCGATCCTCTGATTCATGGCTTCTTTCTTTCCACTCTATGACCATATTTCTCCTGTAAAAAATCAATTAACAAATATTAATAACCTTTCATGGAATAGATTTGGCATGAGATTGGCCTAAAATTGAGAATTCACTAAAAACATTAGCTTCGGGCGCCACTGCTTCTATCACTGAATTTTTACACACTGGTACTTTACGGGCCAGGGCGATCAATATGGACCCGATGGGTAAATCCTGCATTGGTCACCCACAAGCCCTAACTTTTCAAGGGCTTCCTAAGCACATGAAAAATGGATAATAATGATTAAAAGCATAGGTAAAATGCAGGCAAAAGAAAGAGCTCTTACTTGCAACAAACGGTTTGATGAACAATGTCCTGGATTGATCGAACGGTGCGCCTGAAATTCAAAGAAAAACAAGGGTAAAAATATTTTCAAAGTTTGATAATGGTAAAATTGATTTTTGCTTTTACTTTTTAACTATTAAAAGTCTTTTAACAAATATTTTAATATAAAAATGAATTTTACCATTTTATAAAGTATTTTTACCTATTATTTTATATTTTTCTCGAGCAAAATGATGTTTTCTTGCATGTGCAGCGACAAGAAATCTTGAATCAATCTCGGTAATTGGTGATCGAAAAGTTACCTTTTATTGCTTTTTTGAACTAGTGAAAACAAACGAAAAACGAAACCTCCTGGAGTCAACTTTAAGCCCTTTTCTAACTCTCAAAAAATGAAAATATTGTCGAGCACTTGTCCTTTCGAGCTCATTAAAATAAATGAATCGATGTTGTCCCAATATACGTTTACCCCTTTTTCAGGCTGAAGTTGACTAATTATGAAAAAGTAATACCTTAGTCAAACATGACTAAACGGTTCTCTAGAATATTGTTTTCTACCTTTTCAGATTCGAGGACTATCTATGAAAAGGGATCTTCGGAGTTTTCTTTTCTGTTTCTTTTTCAAACTCTCTAAACATGAAAAATATGTCGAGTTACCCATTCGTCAGACTCAAAGCTTAAACGATGAAGTACTTTTCACCATGATGAGACCAAGTTACTCCTTCCTAGGCCTCGTTAAACTTACTAGGATGGATTCATCTGAAAGATGAACTTATATGCTAAGAACATGGTATCCTCTTCAAGCTTGCTATAAAAAATAAAGAGGTACTCGCTAGAAATAGTGGGAAAAATGGAAATAAAGTATGTCTTGTATTCTGTATTGACAGAAACATATCACTCTTGAACATGACACTTATCTGCATCTCATGTCGGGTTTGGGTTATCCTCTCCTTGTCACTTGCCTCCCTGGGTTTGGGAAATCCATTTTCTTCTCATTCAATCATATCCTGTTGTCACCATGAATCAGAGTCCCATGGAAAATTTTAAGGATGGAAATGTATATTAATGTTTAGAAACCCTCGAAAATATTACTAGTCCTTAATATGAAAATTTTAAAATGTTTAGTGATATCTATATATAAATACTCAAATTTCTAATGATTTTACATATAGTGTTTATAAATTTTTGGCAATTTTTAAGGTAAAAAAATTTTATACTATAAAATTTGGGGGAATCATGTTTAGAGAATACTATAAAATTAGCGAATAAATTTTTGCAAAAAGCATGAAAAATTAGCCCAACCTCGAATATTAACCCCTAAAATTTTCCATAAGGTCCATGATCATTCATCCCAATTTGAGTCAAATATTGCCAACATTTGGTGTCATGTTGTCGATATGTTCAAGAGAAGTCCTATATGCAAAATTCAAACCTTTCATACTTATCTGACACTCTCTGCAACAAAATTGAATAATTCCTAGCTACCTTGAGAAATCCTATGTTTTGTTTCGATGATGTGGAAAACATTATGGCCCTCTTTCGACGGATCAGTTCCTGTCAACATCAACTCACTATCTAGGAAGTTGATATAGAAACTCCCTTTAGTATCTTGGAGCTTGCATGCCTCAATGGCAAGTTCTTCGCATTTGAGGACAAGTTCACATCATTGACCTTCGCTCGAATGATTCTGCAAGTGTTCAACTTACACTCCCTTATTCAAACTTGTAAATTGTGTTTTCGTACCTTGGGGAACATCGCCATTATTGGTGGTTTCTCTCATGTCTGTTAACGATTTACCTCATTGACCGCTAATTAGGTGGTTTCTACTATGTTCGACATCAACAAATCTCTTCACATGGTTAAATTCGTACGTTGGATAGATCGAGATAGAGACGAAGACCGTGGATCACATCTGTTAAAATCCAGGCTACGTGGAGTATTCATAATTGTACACATGATCCTTTATGTACGAATGGTTGCGACCATGTTGTGGATCCATACATATGATCTTGTCTAGTCGGATGGCTGCACCCATATCGTGGATTCATGTGTTATTTGA
Source organism: Pinus albicaulis (assembly GCA_034641835.2). Lineage (NCBI taxonomy): Eukaryota > Viridiplantae > Streptophyta > Pinopsida > Pinales > Pinaceae > Pinus > Pinus albicaulis. The sequence goes on from CM076570.1 coordinate 1,169,425,951, forward strand.
TGTCTATTTAGTAGTGTCCTATCAAACATATTTATATCAGATATGTCAGATATTGTATCATGTTTTATTTGCAGGTCTCTTGACGATGGTTTTCCAAAGTCCTTGCCTTGACTCATGAAGCACTTCAACCATCACTTCTCGTTCTGCTTTCATGCTTTATGGGGCACCTGTTACACAATATTCAGTCACATTCCCTATTCCCTCTCTAAAGTGTCGTACTTTGTGTCACTCATGCCACAAAAGTCGCAAAATAACAAAAAACTATGAAAACATGTTCACCATGAATACATGCTAAAAAATATCCTTGAAGAAATGGAGAATCAGTGCATTACACAATTCTGGAGAAATCTTGTGAAAAATCCTAATTTGCATCCCCAACGCAGTTTTCTCCTGTATAGCCTCGCGCTTGTCACCCTGTGTGTAACCAGTAAACAACACTGGTAGTGTGGGAATTAAAGTTAAAATTCATGTTGATCTTCTTCAGGCAGGTTCTCCAAATAATGGAGCATAAGCTTCTTCCTCTAGAAGTCTCAAGAACGAAAGTCTGGTATCAATTAGCTGGAGATTGACTTGAGTTCTCCCATTTTGAGTCCTTGATCCTACCTTTAAGGACTTTCCCCTTAAGATATGGACATTCCTCCTTCTTTTATGGACCCTTAACCTCTCCAGCCTCCCTATAAATGAATGTCATGCCTTCCCCAGATGGTTAGTCATTGCTGATTGCCTTTCTAGTGCTCGAATGCGCCTAAACGTTGTCGAAATTCCAAGGAAGAGTGCTTGAATTCTTTGGCTTGGACTTGGAAACCCACCCATCCTAAAGGAGGTCTCCAACATCAAGGCACCAATTGTATGCTTCCCTCTTCAATTTATCAATAAAACAAAGCATGTTTTACTTTCCATAAGCTTGTTAATGATCACTTGCTTAGTATGATGCTCCTTGATTTTTCATATGGTTTACATTAGAATGTAATATACTATGTTCTCTTTGTTTGTCGTTGTTTGATCTATCTTGTAGATATTCGTGCGTAAATGAATAATGAGGAGCGACCTTTGAAGTAAGGATATCAAGATTAACATCGACAAGTGGCCTCATAGGAGTGAGGTAGGCCATCTTTCTCTCTCACGTCATTGTGATTTACACTAGCAGATTTTTCTTGCTCTCAATGTCTCATTTGTTACTAGACCCACTCATTGGGCTAGAGGGATCGATTCTATACGTAGAAGAGATTTCCTGGACAAAATTGAATTTCAAGGGGAGAATATATATTCCTAACCAACTCGCGACTGAGCATTTTTTGTTGGATGAATTTCATCAAAGCCCCTATGCCACCCATCCCGGATATCAAAAATTATTTTTCTCATAGTATGAAAAGATATATTACATAATATCTAGCTAAACGCTTATAATGACAATAGGTTAAGGTAGAGCACCAACATCTAGTGGGTCTACTTCACCCTTTACCCATACCTAAATGGAAATGGGACATGATTACCATAGACTTTGTAATTGGGTTTCCAAAGTCTAAAAAGCAAATTGATTCAATCATGGTTGTGGTGGTAAATTTGAGCAAAGTAGCTCATTTTATGCATGTTAAATCTACATATCAAACCTTCCAAATTGCAGATATATTCATGAAGGATATATTCCAATTACATTTAACTAATTGTGAGTAAACCGTGAAGGATTATTCCATGCTAACCATAGTAAAGAAAAAAAAGAAAGATATATTGAACAATTCCAAAATAAACAAACGATGTGCATGCAAGGCAAGCTAGTAGAGATCTTTATGGAAATTATAATTTAAATATTGTCACAAAAATAGATATTTCAATTACATTTAACTAATTGTGAGTAAACCGTGAAGGATTATTCCATGCTGACCATAGTACAGAGATAAGAAAAAAAAAAAAAAAAAAAAACAGTGTGCATGCAAGACAAGCTATTAGAGATCTTTATGGAAATTATAATTTAAATATTGTCACAAAAATACTAACTGCATAGAGCGAGAACATACCCATGATAGGGTTTCATATACCAAGGGTTTAACCCTCACATTAACATAGAAAATGAAATGTCACTGTAATAATCAACCAGTTCAAAAAAAGGAATATCCATTATAATACAAAATAAAAAACCAAGAAAAATTGTTCCTATCCTAACAATGTAAACTTTGAAACGGGAGCTGATAGGAGTACCCGCTTTTTTCAGGTAGCAAAAAATCATCTGATTTTGAAAAGTGTTGATTCAGAATACACTTTTTTTCTTTAGGTAGCAAAAAACCGTCTGATTTTGAAAAATGTTGATTCAGAATACACCTTTTTTTAGGTAGCAAAAAATCATCTGATTTTGAAAAGCTTTGATTCAGAATACACCTTTTTATAATTTTTAATATATTTTTGAGACTTTAAATTTTCTCATGTATCAAGTATGAACATTTTTTTTTAAATGTTCGCAATTTTTCATGCTAATTTTGAAAAGTGTTGATGCAACATCAACCTCCTTTTTTGGAAGGCTTATTTTCGACAGTTAAACTTTTATAATGTATTAAGTGTGGAATTTTTTTTAAATGTAGAAGATTTTCATGCGGATTTTGAAAACTATCAACATTTTTTTTTCAAGACATATTTTTGACCCTTTAAATTTTCTTATGTCCTAAGTATACATAATTATTTTGTTAAATGTTGATTATTTAACCATTTTTCAAGTGGTCTTATTTCTCTTCATGTTTTTTTTCCTAATATATTTGGTTTTTAAAGATTTCCAATTTTTTTTTTTTTTTTCCTTTTATATATATATATATATATATATCCAAAGTTAAAAAATAAATAAAAATAAAAATTAATCGAGGTTAGGAATTCTTTTATACTTATATATCATTAATTAATATTTCAATACACATAAAATAATTATCACCACAAAAATAATAATTTTAAAAACTCAAAAAATATACATTTTGCATATAGATATAATTAAAAAAAATATGTATTTTAAAACATTTTCACTTAAAAAAACACGTTAAATAAATAAAAAAATTTGGATTTTTTTTTTGGAAAAATAACAAATTTTATATAAAAAAAATATGACATTTCAAAAATAAAAATTCCTTAAAATAAAAAGTAAAATTTATAAAAATAATAAAAATCATAAACAAAAAAAAAAAATACAATTAAGTTATAAAAAAAATAAATCATTAAAAACATAAAATTAATAATAAAAATACATTGAAAAAAATAAATTAATAATAATCATAATCATAATAAAATTTAAAAAAAATTAAATTAAATAAAACAATTTAAAAGCATTAAACATATATAATTTTCAAAAATAAAACATATATAATTAAAATATACAATAAAAACTAAAAACATAATAAATAATAAATAAAACCGAATTATTGCATCCCTGCGATGGGTAGGCGAAGTTGCAGCGGCTCCGCCTACCCACGAAAGGCGGCCCCTTGGGCCATCGACGGGTTCAAAGTTGATTCTCATAATCGGTTTTGAGTCCGCAATAGACTTTGAGCCCGCTGGTGGCTCGAAGGACCACCTTCCGTGGGCAGACGAAGCCTCTACAGCGTCGCCCACCCACCAATGGCTCAAATCTGATTTTGAGAATCGAAGCTAATTCTCATAATCTGATTTGAGCCGTTGGTGGCCACCTACCATGGGCGGGCATAGCTGCAGCAACGCCGCTTGCCCACGACAGGCGTCCTCTCGGGCCACCAATAGCTGAAATCTGATTATGAAAATAAGACCAACAATTCAAATCCAATATTGAAAATTAGACCTATTTCTCAAAATTGGATTTCAGTCGTTGGTGCACTGAGGGGCCGCTTGCCATGAGCTAACATACAGCTCCGCCTGCCCACGACAAGCAGCTCTTCGAACTACCAACGACTCAAATCCAATTCTGAGAATCATATTTGATTCTCATAATCGAATTTGAGCCGTTGGTGGTCTCCTGACATGCTCGGGCGGAGCTTCTGCAAATTTCTCTTTTGAAATTTTAAGATGAGTCATGATATAATTGTATTCACTTTTTGTTTTCAATGTGTTTTTTTGCACCAAAAAAATAAAAATTTGTTTTTATTTTCACTGTCATATTTAGAACATGTTGAAAATTTACCCAAAAACAAACTGTTTTTCTATATTTTCAGATTTTTTTGGGCTAAAATTCTAGTTTTCAGTTTATAGTGAACATGTTGAAAATTTACCCTTTGTTTTTCTATATTTTCAGATTTTTTTGGGCTAAAATTCTAGTTTTCAGCTTATAGTTACAGTTTCATAATTTACATTATATGTTCCACATAATTCCTATTTCATAATTTACATTATATATTTCATTAATATTTACGTTGTTTCATAGTTTACATTGTTTCCCTAACAAGTTACGCAGAGAGCAAAGAGCAAGTATTGTCCTCCCGCTAAACCATACTAAGGGACGACTAAACAATATACTACATAAAACTATGTTTCAGTAAGGAACAACACATCCATCCTTCAAGGAGAATGATTAATTACAAAGAAACCCTGGAAAAAAAAGAGGCTTCTCGTTAATGTTGCGTGAATTTGAAGCACCTTCCTCCAAAGAAAACACAGGTGGAGCTTCATAATATGGAGAGCCTTTACCTGCAACCAAACAGACCGAGTTAGTTATTCTGGTGTAACAGGGGTAGGATAACTTGGAACGATAAAGGAAAAAAAGATTACTTGGAGAAGAAGAATGGTCCACCCCTGCGAGATCACCTTGCAGAGACTAGAAGAATTTTGACCATAGTTCCATAGCATGTTAAGTACTCTTTGGGCAATGGAGGCAAAGTGTACCAAGCCGAAGCTGAATTTAGAGGTGATACCTCAAGCTATTAACTCTCGAGAAAGAATACATGCGAAGTCGAGGAACCAGGTGAGTTAGACCGGTATAAGCCTCGGAGCTAGAGGGTTTCCTCCAAACAATAGAAATTATAGAAAAGTAGGTCTGAGAAACTAACCCAACGTACCTGTAAGAGCATTAGATCAGCGATTGTGGTGTATAACCTCCGCATAGCGAAGAGAAAAATGCACTGTCGACAAGGGTTTGCGAGGGTAGTTAGCGTTTATCGATGAGAAATCGACGATGGAGAGGCAAACACGTGGCTAGGATATCAAGGAACACCTAGGATTTGAGAAGTTTCACAAGTTAATGCGTTGTGTCATTACAATTTAGAACTATTAACCAAGGTCCTGAGCATTAATCATCATAGAACTATTGTATAAATGTATGCATTTGAAACAGTATAATCCTATAATTACAAATGGACTAGCAATTGCACCTCTGGTGCAAAGGAACGCCGAAAGGAGACGAATGGTGTATTTTGGGTCCCACTGTCACACCCTTTTGACAAACGCACCCATGGTTTTGAAAACAAAAATCTTCTTACGGAAGTACTTATAGCAGTTTCTTGAGAGAAGATTAAGTGGTGCCGCAATGCATGAGAAGCGTAGATTTTGCAAAAAATGGTTTAAACAAAACTATTTTGCGGGGCACTATCACATGCACATGACAGTTTGAAACGTAAGCATATAAGCAAGTGGAATACATTGATTGGAATTGTTAATGGTACTGAGCAAACACTAAATAGTAGATACTGAAGCCTGAAGCAACAAATTAAAATTGCATAAGATTAGTAAAGAGTGACTTGCTAGTGCATACTTGTAATATTCGAAGATCATATATCAAATGATATATGCACATCACAATTTGAAATGTGTGCGTATACAGAAAAAGAAAAACATTGATTGAAGTTGTAAATAGTACTAAGTAAATACTAAACAGTAGAGAGAGTAAGATTGAAATGGCTAGTTTGACTCAAACAATTAGAAAGTAATTTATTTTATTTTAGAAAGAGTGAAGCAAATGTACTAAATGTCTTTGCGAAAATCACATTAGAATAGATTAGGTTGAAGGGTGTTTATTTATTAATCTTTATTTTATTTTATTTCTATTTATTTATTTATTTTATTCTTATTTTTGTAATGAAGAAATTTTTTTTAATCTAATTTTTTTTTAATTTTAATTTTATCTTTATTTAATTTTATTTCTATTTTTTTATTCATATTTTATTTATTTATTTAATTATTATTATTATTATTATTATTATTATTATTATTAGTATTATTATTATTTTTTTCTATCATAGCATGTAACTATAAAAAATGAAATAAATATATAAATTGAAACTTTAAATATTATTTAATTACTTTTAACATTTAATTTATTTGATAATAATAAAAACAAATGAATATTCTTTGAATAGTGCACCCAGGCTATCTCCCTCTTTTATAAAGTGCTCGAATATTAATAGATATGACAATAATTCCAAACCATCCATAGATATGACAATAATTCCAAATATTAAGAAAATGTTGACATCGTAACCATTATCCCTGTCCAAGAACAATGACCCAGCATCATTGAGCACAATCGAAGGTACTGGAATATGCTATTTATATATACACACGCATAGTACTATTGAAACCATCTAGCAATATGAAGGCAAGTCCAAAAATATTAGGAAAACGCCTCCCATAATAACTGTCCAAAATTTTGATTAACTTGCTTCGCTCCTCTCTAAAGCTGCAAGACAAAAAAGCAAAGCAAATATAAGACCATTGATGAATAAACTTTTAACAATTGATGGATACATTTAAGTGCAATTCCTGTTAAAAACCAAATTTACACAAATAAGCGAACAACTGGATATGACAAAAACAACAGTACAAGTCCTGTGAATATTAAAAGCATAAGACTTACTGTTGAATGGATACCTCACTCCTAAATCCTTGTTGTTCTTGAAAACTCTGATAGGGACATCAGATATGTGCGTTGATCTCTGCCCCCCTTTCCTCCATTGAAAACATTAGTTTGGAGAATGTAAGGCTGTCCAGACCTATTGCCCAAGAAGTCAAAGTCTATTTCATCATGTTAAGAGTTCTGAGAGGACAGCTGTTCCAACAAAGGCAATACACTATTGTTTTGATGCTGGCCTCTTTAGCCCCTATTTTCCCTCCTGGTAGCCTTGGAGGACAAGTGGTTGTTTTCGTCATTATTGGCTTTGTTTTTTTTATCGACTTTCTTGTATGACACTATGCTTACTATGCTTGCAATTAGTTTGAATTTTTGGAGACAATCTTGGGGCATTGAAGCTTAACAGGTACATGTAACGGTCTTTTAATTAATGAAAGATATGTTGTTTTCTTAGCTTGAAAAAAGTGCACACTTCAATTTGCATAAGCTAATCCACATTGTCCATTGTCTCATAGAAGCTCTGAAATATAAATGCATTTCATCTAGTTTAATTCAATGTTATTTATAAAACTTGAAATTGTACATTTGGGTCAACCTTAAATAGCGATTCCGCAAGAATTAGATCAATTGATTATGTTGATTTCAAAACCCCATGAGACCCTGATGCACATAACTCAGCTGGGTATGCAAAATTCACCTTTGTGGGGCGCATTGCAGAGTCCAAAGATGAGAGGCATCGATCAAAGGAACCCAGAACGTTAAGCATGGCGTCTGTTACAGCCTGACTCTTCTGCAAGCATTCCCTCAAATTTTTAGCGCTCTCCATCTTAGCCTGCATTGCGGTCAGAGCACAACTGAATTATGCTTCTAGATGAATGGTTGAATGCTCGCATTCCAAAGCTTTTCTGTATTATGTCGTCCTGAAATATGGCGCGGTATGACGAGTTGGATATAGAAACTGCCTGAGGCTCGCCATCTTCTTTATAGCAGTCTTGATGTTATGGGCGATCAAAGTTGGAAAGATGCACGTATTGAAGGTGGCAAAGAGACAACGAGGTTGTTCTCGATGCATGGTGGTCTGGACATGTAGAGTAAAGCGCAAGACATTGGGTTTTTGGAGACGATGTCGTTGAAGTAGCCCTGGTTGCAAGGAAATTATCTCGAATAACCCTGTGTTTGTCGGACGTTCCAGCAGATAGACCACTTCTCTGTCTTCCAGGCCTCCACTTTACTTCCATCTGACGAAAAAAAATTCGAAGATGACAAAATTGGGCTGCTTTTCTTCTCACAAGCAAAAGCATTCTCATTCAAAGTAGGCCTCTCAAAATATTTATGGTTGACCGTCTCGGTGCTGCAAGTGGGCACCTTATCAGCAGACTTAAGCCTTCGGGCCATACCCTGGCAGTTGGTAACCCCTTCCATTGCATTCAAACCAGGGGCGTCAGGTTCGCATTCGAATTCGAGTTCGAGTCCACAGACTGTATAAAAAAGCCATTCTGCATCGAAGGCACAGCCCTGGCCACCACATCCTCTGGGTTACCTAAACAGGGGTGCCTACCTGGCAGAGGTCGAATGCAGCGCAGACATGGAACAAGGGAAACCGACTGAAGCCGGTTTGTATAGAATAACAGTGCTAGTTGTAGCTCGTATGTGAAAATAAGATGGTTTTCTTCATCGAATAGGGAAATGTAAGTAGAATGAACCGAGTCGGAAACCTTGATGTAAAAAACTTTGTTCCGCCAAAGCTCGCTCCCAGACAATGGCGGAACAATGTCGATCACTTGCAGAAGCAAGAAATTTGTGTTCTCCAACGAATTTCACATCGGACAGGAATTCCAACTTTCCTGTTCCAGCGTGAGGTGGATGCACATGAGTGTGGTGAATGCCACAACAACGCGAAGAGTGAGAGTGGGAAACTTTGTGAATGTCTTTTGCCGCTGCCTCTGCCCGGTTCCTCCACCCGTTATATGTGGCTGAACCTGAACGCCTGGAATCTGAAGGAGAAAGGCAGAAGCATTTGAAGGAAATTTGTTTGCATCACAGGGAGAACGACGCCACATCCTCATGGAAGACGGTGGAGAAATGGAGGACGTCACCGGCGGAAACTTCGTGAATGCAGTGAATCACCAACCCCAACCCGAGGGCAATGAATGAGAAACTACAGTGGGCGTTGGATGGATGCACAAAATATCTAAACATTGATGGATATCGGATACAACAGGACTTCTGATATTCACATGGGCTGAGCGATGTTAGATCAAATCAATCAGGCCAAGTCTATTTGCCTCCCCTGGACGATCAACGATGACTTTGAGTGCAGGGATTTATAATTGCAGTGCAAAACTTGGAAAAATGCGGCAAACACCATTCATATTCTCGTATCCTTCGTTGAAGTGAAAATGATGCACGACCGCACCAACAAACTCAAGATAAATTAAGAAATTGACCCTCTTTATGTTTCACTTGTAGAAGAATTTTCATTACTGTGATGCGATAAACACACTATGTTTTTATTTGATGGGCTCGAGTTCCAGGCTGTTGAAGTTAATGCCGAGGAAATATCGGATAAGGATTGAATAAATGTGGAATAACAGGAGGAAGAAAGACTTGGGAAAGTATTCCAGACCAATTTCGACCACTTACAGGTCGCTTGAATGTTGTGCTAAGTCATTCGGGTAGCTTTGACATTGCAACTGCAGAGAATGTTGTTGTGTGTGGGAGTTTGGGTTCAGTTCTTGAGATGCTTGCAACACCTCCATACTCTATGTCAATAGAGACAGTGTTCCTAATTGGAGGTGATAAAACTTATCTTTGGTTGGATCTTTTTCCAATATCATATTTGGTCTAATTTTGGATTATACTAATTCTCTTTTTTGTCTTTCTCCAGAGAATCACTCTCGACACCTAACTGTGATGAAATTCACACCACTGAGATAGATAATGCATTTGAATGTGATACATTCATCACACCCATAGATGCATCTGTGTTTCGGCCTTGGTATTTGTCATTGTCAAATCGTTCAGGCATCCAATACCACTGTGTTATGCTTTTTAGTTCTAACATAAGAAGCTGCATATTACCATTCTCTATTTGGTGAGATGCATCATTTCTGTTACTATAAATTGAAAATGTGGTTTTAAGTTTTGAACATGTCTTAAAGTAAAATTATTATGTTTTACACATGATACTATAAGTCCTAGAGGACCGGTGTAACATGATTTCTCATGATATCCACACAGCTCCTAAAGTGTTTCATTATAAAATTTTAACACTATGGAAAAGTTCAAACGTCTTCACCTAACGTGTGGAAGGAACCACTTTGAGAAAACCCTTCAGTCCAAATAGCATAGGTGACTCTCTGTGTGGTGCTTTAAAAGCAAGTACATAAAGGATCATCTCCAATCAAATTTATTTGCCATCAAACAAAGAGGCAGCACTTTTATTGTAATCTATTTCTTTTTTATTCATCAATATAGAATTTAAGATTAAGAGAAAAAATGAGAAAATATTTTAAGCATATGTTATGTTTATAGAGAGTTATGTTGACAGTCCTCATCAATTTGAAGGGAACCCCTGCTTGGACGTCGATGACGAAGAAGAGAATCCTAGATTGAATGTCGAGATCAAGTGGAAGTGTCAAGGGCAAGCTCAGCTCCCCCTTCAAGCGACAACGTGTGGAGAGGAACTTTACGGCTGAGCAGAGCATTGGGGAAGATGGCGTTTGGGAGTGGATCTAAACTGAAAATTCCAGCTATGTCTCTATGTTTAGAGTACCGCAGCGGAAATGCCCAGAAAGCCAGAACTCTACATAAAAGCTCCATGCCAAATACGGAGGAAATTATTATAACATCACGCTATGGTCGGAATGATTTGGTGGGAACGACAGACTCAAAGCAGCAATGCAAACATTATCCTGCACACAGAGCATAATCGTGGATGGAATTTTTTCTTTACTTTTTTTTATAAATAGCTTCAAGTTCGTGAGCGCATGCGATCCTGGAGAGGAAACAGTATCCTTTGCCGTCCAATTGGTTTGAAAAACCCAGTTCAGTGAGTCGACAAGTGATTGTCGTGACGCGGACTTCCATGAGAACTTGATCTTTAACCTCTGGTACCTGGTCCCCATCGTCCAACTGCAAAACGTCATTGGCAGCCCCGTATTCCTTATAAATCAATCAGGCCAAGTCTCAGTGTACGAGCGTTTCATTAACTGGTGCGGATCTGCACTGTCGTGTAACGTGGTGGACAGATGACAACTACGACCAATAATCTATTTACCTTTGTCAAGATATTACTCGTTACAAGGGCAATGAGAAAGCCCTCCCATTGGCTGAAAGAACAATCACATTCCGCTAAAGCCGGTAAAGGTGTTTGCCATTAACCACACTTGGCATTAAAAATCTCTTAAATAGAAGAGAAGACCTTAATGAATGACAATGTTCATATGCAAAATATAAATAACTTAATAATAGATCAAAAAATTAAGCTGCTATAATAGAACCGTGATTCTTTGTGCATCAATATAGTGAGAATCTGAATAAAACTTGAAATTTTGTCGTTTCCGAACAGGTTTGCTTGGGACTCGTGAATTTTTAAAAAATCCGACACAGAATTTCCCATCGAGAATCATGTTTCTGATTTGTTAAACTTTGATATTCCTGAGTGTCCTAAGGGGATTTTGGTAGTCTTTGAATCCATTTCCAACCTCAAAAATGGATTTCAAACATTGCAAGTGCACGATTTCTTGAATTTAAGTTGCCGGATCGACAAGCAACATCAGGAGCTAAAACGTTACTGGGCGATACTCCTAAAACTTGTAGCTGACGAAATGTAAGGAAAAGAAGGGCGAAGAAACAAAAATATGGTTGCAACAAATACAGGTCTAAATGCATTCACGACAAAAGATTGAGAGGCCCATTCATGATCATTAATGTCGAATGGAGAAAAGCCATAACTTCCTCGTGTAACTAAAAGGAAATAATTCGACAAGTTGGAACTAATAGAGACTCTGATTTCCCATTTTCAATGCACCGTATTAATACCAGTTGTTAGAGCATGTAGTATTTTAAGAGGCAGTTTTGTGACGATACAAATAGTGAAATAGTGAAGAGATAAAAACTCGTCAGGATGCCACTACCACCCCTCAATTACATTGGTGGACTCGACGTCTTGCTGGATTGACCAAGACCTTTCAGGAACTTCTTAATAAGAGATTATCCAAACAAAGTTATACCAAAGATCCTGATTGTCAGTAAAAATAAAAAACAAGACAAAGAACATAAAAAAAGCCCTCCTTTTCGAGCCCAATGCATCTTATTTAAAGTCCTTAAAACCCTGCAAATACAATGGCAGATTGCCCTGTCAGCTGACAGTGCATTAACTGGCCCGAGTCAGACTGTGCCTTAGTTCCTCTTTAGGGAATTTATGACAGGTCCCATTTCGGTTTAGTTCAGTTCAGTTGAGCATTGATGGGAGTCACAACATGATAACCGGAAACAATCTTCCTTAACATCCGCTTCAGACAGCTTGAGATTATATCAGCTGTAACATAGTAGAGTAGGTTTAACTGCTGTGCTGGCCTGTTGCCAGCATACCACAGAGGAAATTTTTACTACTCACAACATGATAACCGGAAACAGTCTTCCTTAACATCCGCTTCACACAGCTTGAGATTATGTCAGCTGTAAAATAGTAGAGTAGGTTTAACTGCTGTGCTGGCCTGTTGACAGCATCCCACAAAGGAAATTTTTACTTTAGTATGCATTAACTAGCATTGCCAAGCATCGTAGCATAATTCCGCTGAATCAGGTCTTTCCGACCAAGTCATCCGGACAAAAAACCGGTTAGGAATTCGATCCTGCCAAATTTCCCTTAAATTTGGTTTCTATTCATAGGGAAACGCAAACTTGTAAGAAAAAAAACACATCATTCCCACTAGAAGTCAGAAAATACAAATTGTTATTTGCAAATACAAACTGTAATAGATTACGTTAGGGACTATACATCATTTGAGAGAACACGCATGACATTTACACAAATTTTGAATAATTTGTAGGATTTTCCGTATTAGTGTGATGTATACTTTCGTATTTTTATTTCAAATGGGATGTTCCTAATCTGAATTTGAAGTCGTATAAATTAATTATGTGGAGTGTTTTGTGGAAGGAGATAAAAGCATTAAGAGCTGAAATATAAACATGAAAAGCTGCTAAACCAGAAGAAACATTGGCAGCATTGAGTGCAAAGCAGTAAAATATGATGGCACATATCTCAGTTTTTGTAGGGCACTGTAAGCCCACGATTTGGTTGGAGTGCAGCCATCACGTCACAAGGTTTAGCTGCCCACTGTTGGTATGCTTGGATTGTCCACCTTTGGGTCAGGCCCTGGATATGGACGTTTTCTTCCAAACTCCCTATTTGCGACTGCCTGCGAATCTGCTAAGGAAGTGTATACCATGGAAGATCGCTCTTGTGATGGCCCATGAAAAATTTCTTGCAGTTCACACTGCAAGCCCTGACCATTCGAAATTCTGTGGACAATGAATCACTGCAAGAGAAAATACGCCTTGCAGATCATAACTGTCAACAACATTTTGTCTTGCAAATCAAGAATCCCAGGGAAAAATCAAGTAGATTTCACGATAAGGAGAATCTCCCATTGTTCAAATTTGTCCATTCCCTTTGGATTTGCTGCTTGCAGACCTGATTTATTCTGTGTCCACTGATAAAATCATGATGCTTTATGCGGATCTATGGGTTCTTTGATGTCACTCACCCTGGCTTAGGTTGCTTTTCAGTCCCCGACTTGCAAAGAGCGAAGGGCTTTTCAGTCCCCGACTTGCAAAGAGCAGGCGGAAGTGAAAGAGCCATCGATGCTCTTCTACTGAAACAGAACGCTGAACCAAAATCCACAGGTCCAAGCTGCTCGGATTAGATCGAAACTTCCTTGGACAACGCAGAGAATCTCCAATTAATTGACGGCTTGGGCATCGTGAAACAGCCATTCAACTTCGTCCTCAGCTTCTCCCGCAGAAAATTAGTGTGGGCTCTTACCTTCACGCTGCTTCTTCCACTCTCTTTTCTAACTCTGGGTCTCTACTTCATCTCCGCCCGTCTGGTCATCAAAACCAATGAGAGGGAAACGTATTATACTATGGAGGCCAACGCTCTCTCCCGCCAGAAAACTCTGCGTGAATTGACCTCCGAATGGAGCGAATTTCTGGTGTTCGTAACGTTATACGGAGCTTTCGTTTTTGTCTTGCGGATGCTATCGACGGCGGCTGTGGCGTGCACGGTGGCCTCCAACTACTGTAGGGCCAACACCAATAAATTGGAACTCTTGGACAGCTGACAATTGTCAAGATATTACTCGTTAGGAAGAACTGATGAGAACGCTCCCATTGGTCATAAGAACAAAGCTTTCATTCAACGAAACTCCAACAAAAGGAATCGCCTTTCTGCTGTAATCTACATAAATGGTGAGATTAAGTTGAATCACCCATGCCGTATCATTGAATATTGTGTAATATAATTAAAAATAAGCTATGGCAATCGACCTGTGAGTGTGAGGCGAAAGAATATGATTTTCCCTCTGTTGGTGGGGTCCACATATAAAGTTTCCATCCAAACTTGCATAAATGACTATAGTTTTTCATGCCTTAAACGCATTAAAGTATGGCTAACTATATTATTAAGGAGTGAATTGTTACTATAATCGCTAAATATATATCAAAATGATTTTCTGGTTGGTGGGGTCCACATATAAAGTTTCCATCTAAACTTGTAGCAAAGGACTATAGCTTTTTCATGCCTTAAACGCAAGATGTGCATGGCCAACTATATTATTAAGGAGTTAATTCTCGTTACTATAATGCTAAATATATATCATAAGTTCTTTTATAATGCATTAGGTAGGTAAAATAGTGAAATCGATTTTTTTTGTTGGGTAAACACATGTTTTATCATGATTATTTATAGCGACTATAGTTTTTTCGTGCCTTAAACGCACGTATGGCTAACAACTATATTATTAAGGAGTTACATTGTTACTATAATGCTAAATATATATCACACATAAGTTCTTTATAATGCATCAGCAGGTAAAAGTAGTGAAATCTGATTTTTTTTGGTTGGGTAAACACATGTTTTATCATGATTATTTATATTTTCTTTTTTGGATATATATACTAAAATTAATATCTAATTAACGGTTATTTATATTTTTTAAATATATAAATTAAAATTAATATTTAACTAAATTAAAATATAAAAATAATAAAATTATTTGAAAAATAGAACATTTTCATATGTATTTGTGAAATTATTACATAAAATTAAATAAAATAAAAATACAATTATTCAAAAATTACTAACTCCCTAAAAAAAATATTTAATATTTCAAATAAAATATTAATATCATAATTAATTATATTTTTCTCAAAAAGAGAATTATACAGTATATCCACTTGTTAATGAAAAAATAGAATAAAAAATATCTATATTATTAAAATTAAACAACAATATCAATAAAATATCAATATAAACCACCATTTCAAATGTATATTAATTAATAAAAAGTATTTTTGAAGATTATTTATTTATAATTATGAGAAAAATAATATTAAATCAATATTAATATAAATTAAATACAACATTTAATCTCTTTGCATATAATAAAATATGAAATTTAACAATGATTATCAATAAAATACAACATATACCATTTTTTTAAATGTATATATTAATTAATAATTAACAATTAATAAAAAATATAAATTATTGAATTAAAATATAAGTTAAAATTCAACATTTAACTTCATTATTATTGATTTATAACATTATCAGAAAAAATAATACAACATGTACCATTTTAATGTATATTAATTAATAATTAACAATTAATAAAAAAATATAAATTATTCCGAATTAAAAATATAGTTAAAATTCAACATTTAATTTCATTATTATTGATTTATAATGTATCAGAAAAAATAATACAACATATATCATTTTCCAAATGTATATTAATTAATAATTAACAATTAATAAAAAAATATAAATTATTGAATTAAAATATAAGTTAAAATTCAACATTTAATTACATATCATTATTATTGATTTATAATTATCGTAAAAAATAATATTAATATAAATTAAAATGCAACATCTAACTTCTTCTCTTATGATGAAAGTTATATAAACATAAACTCATAAAGTAAATTAACACTACATAAAATACAAAACTAAAATACAAACATCTACAATTATATTATAAAATATTCAAATGTGTATTGATTAATAATATTTTGAAAAAATTAAAATGTCATTTAATTTTATGGTTTGTATATTTTTGAAATGTAAGTTACTTGATAATTTTTGCAAGAAAACAATTTTATTAAATTAAGCATAAATGTGAAATCAAAATACAAATAACATTCAAATTCTAGCAAATGATTTTATGGACACATAAAATTGTTATATGTATACAAACACATCAGTAATACAACAATCATACAAAAACAATATATAAATATTTGCAATTATATATTAATTATTTTGGAAAATAAATAAATAAATAAATATATATATATATATATATATATATATATATATATATATTATTAAATTGAGAATTCAACTCAAATGAAAATGCAAACCTATACCTAGATGAACACTTGTAAAATTTTTTTAAATTTAAATTTATAAAATTGAATCAAAATATAAATTAAAAAATACAAAAATAAGCTCATTTTGAAAAATAACATTTTCATATGGTTTTATATATGCATGAAATTATAGCACACAAACACAAAAAATATAAACATTACAATTAATACAAGAAATAATCAACATTTAAAATGCAACATTCAACTTATCTCAAATATTATTTTCTACATATAATATTACACAAAAATAAACAAACAAAATACAATATATATACAATCAAACAAAACATATAATATGACAAATAAATACGATATATATACAAAAAACAAACATATCAACTTCCATATGATATTGTTATTGTCAATTATATTTTTGAAATATATATTGATTTCAAAGTGTAGATAAAACAAATGATTTTAGTATTTAAAAGAACTATAATATTATTATACACTAGTATTTTTGCAAAATGAATATGCAAAAGAAAACGCTCGAAGGTCACATTGATTGGTCAATGGATGATTGGACAAACCTACGCTGACACCGTTGGAGATTTGGCTGCAGTCTTTGTTGTTTTAGGACGTACTATATAGTGTCGTGAGCTAAAGACCCACAATAGATAACGCTGAGATTTGCTGAGTTTTGTCGTTTTGATTTAATCTGGTTACTGCATAACGCCTTCATGCTAGATAATTACACCGAAGCATGCTCTTTGTCGGTTTTGGCTTTAATGTCACTATTCACTTCAAATCAATGATGCAGAGCTTTCATCATCACCTCTAGCTATGTAAAAAAATTTGACATTTGGCACCTCCTCCTCTGACCAACGCACAGTTTCACCAGCGCGAAGTCTGAAAAATTACAACCTCGAGGGCTTTCTCATGCTTTAGGTTTTGCAAAAGCTCTGAGGAAGGGGTTTGTGAAGTGTGCAGGAGCCGGAAGATCTGAAAATGCCGCAAAAGACGGGAGTTTGCAAAAGACAGGGGTTTGTCTCAGAAGGAGGCAGATATTCAGATGATGCTTGCTGCCAATGTTCATCTCGGCACCAAAAACTGCGATTTTCAGATGGAACGTTAGGTGTGCAAGAGGCGTTCTGATGGTAACCGACCCTTATCTCTGTTTTTCCTTTGTCTGTCCAAGCACCATGTGGTGATGTTCCCGTTCATGGCTCAAGGCCACATAATCCCCTTCCTGGAGCTCGCGAGGCTGCTTGCCAAACGAACCGGATTCGCCATCACGATAGTCAATACGCCTCTCAACATCAAAAAAATCAGACCCGAGATCGATTCCTCTGACGACGATCTGGATATCAGGTTAGGAATACCAAGGATTCAGTTCTGCACTTGTGGGGCTTATGGAACCTCTGTCTATTTCTCTCTATGGACTCATCTGCCTCACAACCAAACCCACGCCGACGAATTTGTTCTGTCGGACATGCCACACGTTACTTTGCAGCGATCTCAGCTCCCCACAAACATAAAAATGGCTACGGGATCTGATCTCTGGTCCTTGTTCACCAATCGCCAGATATCTCGCAACGTGCGTAGTTGGGGGTCAATCTGTAATACGTTCGAAGAGCTAGAGAATAGCAGTCTCCGACACATGAGAAAATCCACCGGCAGACCTGTTTGGGCAGTCAGGTCGATCCTACCCTCTTCGTTGCTCTCTTCGTCTCCTTGAAATACAATGGTCGATTCCAATTTTCTACGGCAGGGCAAGCAGGCAGAGGAAAAGTCTGCAAGGGAATGCTTGCAGTGGCTTGATTCACAGACCCCGTCCACAGTGCTCTACGTTTCGTTCGGAAGTCAAAATTCCATATCGTTGTCAAACATGAAGGCGCTTGCGCTAGGGCTGGAATCGAGCCAACAGCCTTTTATTTGGGTCGTCAGGCCTCCGCTGGAAGCCCCGCTGAATTCAGAATTCTCGACAGAGTTTCTTTTGGAGGGATTCGAAGAGCGAGTGAAGGAAAAGAAGGTATGATTTCTTATCAGAAAGTGGGCGCCTCAGCTGTTGATCCTGTCCCATCCTTCAACCAGAGGGTTCCTTAGTCATTGTGGATGGAATTTGGTGCTGGAGAGCCTAAGCCAAGGGGTGCCCATCATTGGGTGGCCCATGGGAGGCGAACAGTTCGCGAATTCGAAGGTTTTGGAGGAGGAAGTTGGGGTGTGCATCGAGATGTGGAGGGGCAAAGAAGGAGATCTGCAACGCGAGACGGTAGAGAGTAGTGTAAGAATGTTGATGAAGGAAGAGAAGGGCAATCGAGTGAGACAGAGAGCTAGGGAGATGAGCGAAGCGGCTTTGAAGGCAGTCAGTGAAGACGAAGATGGGAAGAAAGGTGCATCTATGTGTGCTATGGAAGACATGATAAGAGAGCTTACAATAGGATACCAGGCCTAGACTACTTCAGGGCGCCTTGGAAGTGTCCGAAGCAATTGAGAGAGTCGGCGGATTTCAGAGCCGTTATAGAGTATTTCAGGGCGTCTTGAAGTGTTAAATAGATGTCATTTTGAGAGTCTGGGAGGATTTCAGGGCCGTAATAGAAGATTTCAGGGCTTCTTGGAAGTGTTAGATGTCATTGAGAGTCTCAGAGGATTTCAGGGCCGTTATAGAGGGTTTCAGGGCGTCATGGAAGTGGTAGATGACATCTTGTGTTAGATGCCATTGAGAGGCTGGGAGGATTTCAGGGAGTCATGGAACTTTCAGTGCCATCGAGAGACTGTTAGGGAGGCTCTGCTCCTTCACAGAGGATTTCAGGGCGTCATGGAAGCTCTCTGTGGTGGGAGAGAATTTGTTTATTTTACAGAATTTAATAAGTTCCTCCGAGTGACAGAGTAAAGTAGAAAAATGCTTCAGGGTATTGTTTTGGCAATCATGAAAGCAACAGTTTCTGAGTTGGGTTGGGATTTTTTTGGCAAAAAATACCCGCTACAATTTTGAATTCATACATACATTCATAGGTCATCGGCATTCCTTCACCTCTCCTCCTCCTCCTCCTCCTCCTCCTCTCAGAGCTTCCTGTGTTGTTGTCTAGTCTCGTGAGGTCTGTGTGTCTGGAGCTCCTTGTAAATGTTGTCTGGTATATCTTGTTATGTGTCATTTGTTTGGTGTGTCTGTTTGCATGTGTATCTGTTTGGTGTGCTTGTGTTTTCTGAGAGGTGCAGGCAGGTAGCATATCAATTTTAGAATCAGTACAGTCCAGGACTTGATCAAGTTCCCAGGGTATCACGGTATCCAGGGTATCACGAGTATGCATGGCTCTTGGGAGTACCTAGCAATTAACTTAATCAGACATGTAGGATCAGACATGCAGGCAAACCTGTACCATAATCCTATGATGGATGACGCTAAATTTGCTTTTGTATGAAAGACCATGATTCTGGTAAGTTTATTTTCAAATTATTTGTATTTATATATAAATAAGATTAACTCAATGTTGAGGAATTGATTTTATTTTAAAAATGTCATCCACACAAACTGATTTGGATTCCTATAAATTATGTTCAGTGCTTTTTTTGTCATATTTTCTTGGTTTTTTAAATCAACCGATTGAGCAGATCTATATCATCTGAGTTGTTTTTTTTTTAATCTGATAAAAGACCGTCTAAAAATGGTTAGAGTTACTCTACCCATGTCCGAGATAACATGGTCGCAACCATAATTGACTGAAGGGCTAAATTGCAGATTAGGAAGCAATACTGGGAGGCTTAAATTCATATAAGAGAAGAGCACAGAACGGAGAGAACTCAGATAAGAGAAGAGCGCAGAAAGGAGAGAAGAACGTAGAACGGATTGTAGCACCGTGCCCTTGAAGGAGAAGAGTCCACAGTCCCGATTATTTCATTTTCTGCATTCACTTCATTCGACATCACCCGGTAATTTTGCTGCACGACTTCTTAGATATTGGGATAGGGATAGCTCAATTGTGGGCGTCCGGTATTGTTTCAAGGATGGCTGATTGAATTTTTTTTTATATCTGATTCATCTCTTAGGTTTTCCATTCCCATTTCATTTAAGAAATACACAGATGAAATGGTTTTATATCTAATGCCTTTGAAGGAGAAGAGTACACAATCCTCAGTATTTCATTTCATTTTCTGTATTCACTTTCACTTCGTCAGACATCAGTGGGTAGACGACTTCTTAGATATTGAGATAGATAGCTTACTTGTTGGTTTGTCCGGTCTTTTTTCAAGGATGGTTGATTGAATTTTCTTTTATACCTGAATCCTAGGTTTTCCACTCCCTTTTCATTTAAGAAATACAGAGATGAAATGGTTTTTGTGTTATGCATTTTGTTGGTTGTTCATCATTTGAGGTGTTTTTGTTTTAATATGATCTCATAACGAGATGAGTATTATCAAGCCAACTAAAAATGGTTATAGTTACTCTACCCATGTCAATTGAAGGGTTAAATTTCCAGCTTAATAGTTATGTGATGTAACGAAAGAAGGGAGGAGAGCGCGGATTTGTGATGTATAAGTTGTTAAGAGTGGTGTATAAGAAGAGGGTTGAAGTCTTCTAGGGTTGTGGCCTTCTTTGTGACCTGGAGAATATGGCCAGCTTGCAACTCTAGTTTGTTTGAAGATAAAATAGACTTGTATTTTTAGGTATTGCCTCTGTTATCAGTTTTTAGACCTGATGTTAGTACAAAGGATTGGAGGGTTGTGGAAGCACTTTCGGTTGATGGGTCTTATGCATAAAGTTTCTTTGGTACGACCTTCCAAGGCCAAATTTAGAGGTGTAATTTGGATTTTGTTTTATTTCTATTAGGTTCTCATTACTTCACTATAAAGGCTACCCTTGGAAAACAAGCAAAGAAAATGAAACTGGCTTTTAACTCCCACTATTCAAGGAATCATCTCCCTTAATTAGTTAATGACTCCCACAGACGACAATTAGATGTTGTAGGCATACACACTTGTTTAGCATATAACAGCTAGATGCTGTCATATTTGTGTTTTATATGACTGATCTCTCTTATGTTCAAACTCTGAGCGGTATATAAACCCAACTGAAGTGGGATTTTCAGCTTAAGCAACCTGAAGGGAGGGCATTGAATGAGATATACAAATTCATTGGAATTGATATACTAATTGCATTACCCTGTCACCTTCCTAATTTGAAGGTATATATATATATATATATATATATATATATATCATTGAGTGGCTGCCACTACATCCACTGGAAAATCCAAGTAGATCAACATGAAGGGATCTACTCGCTAGCCAAACTAGCAAGGCCTAACCCCAAGGGCATTGAGGAGATTTGGCCCCGTGACCTCCCAATAGGGGAGGTACTTAGCAATAGGAACTCAACCAACTAAGCTACAAACAGAACTAAGTGCATGCCAATGGTAATCACATTTAGGGTTCATTGGGTTGAGTCTGTCATCGCCTAATAGCATGAATGCGGCATTGCCTTGATTCAGGTAATAGTATTTGCAGGTTTGTCCTTATTTTCTAGTTCAAGAATGATTGTCATCACCCAATAACATGAATGTGGCACTGCCTTGATTCAAGTAATAGTATTTGCAAGTCTGACGTTATTTTCTAGGTCTGTCCTTATTTGCAGGTCTATCCTTGTTGATTCAGGTAACGATTCATAAAGGTTGGAGTTGGAACTCTTAGTAGTAAGTACTGTATATAATTTTCCTACATTTTATGTTTGGAAATT
Organism: Pinus albicaulis; assembly: GCA_034641835.2. Taxonomy (NCBI): domain Eukaryota; kingdom Viridiplantae; phylum Streptophyta; class Pinopsida; order Pinales; family Pinaceae; genus Pinus; species Pinus albicaulis. The sequence continues at coordinate 1,169,448,075 of CM076570.1, forward strand.
GGTCCGAAATGTCAGTATTGAAATAACTCAATAATCTTACCCTTCTCACAAAACAATCTTCTACGTTAATCTTGAGTAGATTACATATCCTCTATTCCATCTTAAAGCAATACCCTTCTGACAAAACAATCTTCTACGTTAATCTTGAGTAGATTACATATCCTCTGTTCCATCTTAAAGCAAAGACTCTTGTGACAAAAATTCAGAAGTTGATTGTTGAAGCCATTTTTTTTATTGTTGATTCAGTAGAGATCATAAATCCGACCTGTTCAGGGTAAATTCTGTAGGAATTAATTACAGTTTTACCTTCACTTACAATTTACATTTATGCACAATGCATGGTTGGAACGGACAAGACAATGAGTTGCAAACATGATATATTTATACCAAACGCAAAATACCTTATTACATGCCACAACATAATGACATGATGTTCTAAGAGCGACCTACAGGTTAAATCTTTTCTCATAAGTTCAGAACATTTGGTTAAAAGATCTTAGTAGATAATTAGAGAAACTAGGGCCAAATATGTTTTGCTATTACTTCATGAAGAGAGAATAAGTACTTATGTGGTAGTGATAAGTACTTTTCACTATAATATTAGTGCATAGAATAACTATGCTAATCTTTGCTCAGAGTTCCCTGAGAATGATCAACAGTGAATTGCATTTAACGTTTCATTATGTTGTCTAGAGAATGGTGTTTTACTACTGGTCACTGTAATTAAATCTCAGTGCATAGTTGCCTTTCCATTATCACTTTGTATACTGAGTTTATGACTATTAATGAATATGTTACTTTTCTCCTCGTTCAGCCAAATTTGCATTTTAGCATAAATTGAATCATAAAGATTATGTCCAACTGATGAATCATAAAGATTATGTTCAATGAAGTTAAGGTAGAAAAGCCTCAGCTGTTGATCCTGTCCCATCCTTCAACCGGAGAGTTCCTTAGTCATTGTGGATGGAATTCGGTGCTGGAGAGCCTAAGCCAAGGGGTGCCCATCATTGGGTGGCCCATGGGAGGCGAACAGTTCGCGAATTCGAAGGTTTTGGAGGAGGAAGTTGGGGTGTGCATCGAGATGTGGAGGGGAAAAGAAGGAGAGCTGCAACGCGAGACGGTAGAGAGTAGTGTAAGAATGTTGATGAAGGAAGAGAAGGGCAATCGAGTGAGACAGAGAGACAGGGAGATGAGCGAAGCGGCTTTTAAGGCAGTCAGTGAAGACGAAGATGGGAAGAAAGGTGCATCTTTGTGTGCTATGGAAGACATGATAAGAGACCTTACAATAGGATACCAGGCCTAGACTACTTGTCTTGTGTATGTAACCTCTCTTCCTCGTTCAGCCAAATTTGCATTTTAGCATAAATTGAATCATAAATATTATGTCCAACTGATGAATCATAAAGATTATGTTCAATGAAGTTAAGGTAGAAAAATATTAGAATGATACTTATTGTTACAACAGGAAATCCAGAAATCGAAGAAAATCTTAGTGAATGTACCTGGAAAAGAAAGCGTTTTTTGGAATCAAAATATTATGTACCTGGAAAACATTATACGATATGGAATTCTCCAGAGGCCCTTTCCAACTTGTGACAGATCTGATATTAAAATTGTAGCCTAACTAAAATGTTTCAATTTATGTGATCTGTGTCGGAATTTGATGAAACGTATGTGTAATGCAATTCATGCTGTGTGATCTGTGTACGAATTAGAGGAGACCAAACAAGTTGAGTAACTTGATCTCTGTCCGAATTAGATGAAACCAAATAAAGTGTATTGCAAGTGGCGCTGGATAAGAATCCAGTAAATTTTATTTGGATTTGTTTTAGGTGCTTGATAGCAGTACAGTAAATTTGATTTATTTTTGGGCTTCTTTTAGGAATTTTTAATATAGTAAGAAAATATATTATAATTTAGTTGGGGAAATGAATAATCTGTTTAAACAAATTAAATCAATACATATATGAGTTTTTTTCGACCCAAAATTGTTCCCCGTATATGATTAATGTGACAGTCACAGTAACCTAATTTTGAACCAAATCTTGGACTCTTTAATGCAACGACATTAAGAATTACCAAATCTAATTCTGATCTCTGCCTTGGGAAAATTCTTGCAGTATTATGTTTTCTTAATTGCAAAGATATTGTTAATGTTTTGTTAATTGCAAATATATTTTTAATGGGTGATCTCAATTATTTCCATTTACAAGTCATTTCAATCTTCGATTTTTATGCAACAATTCTGCTAACAGAGAGGAAAATTTTGCAGGTAATCGTAATGATATTATGATCTACATATAAGATAACTTCAATAGGAGATTTAACTAAATATTAATAGTAATGATTTGTCATGTCAGTTTGATAATTATATTTAACAGAGGAAAATTTTGCAGGTAACCGTAATGATATTATGATCTATATATAAGATAACTTCAAGAGGATATTTAACCAAATATTAATATTGATGATTTGTCATGTCAATACATAATTCTTTTTGACGATTATATTTAACAATTTACTCTATGGGCAGCCTGCCGCCTTTAAGTTTTCTCAATACACTGGAGCACATGCAATAGGCAGCAGGCACACTCCTGGAACGCTTGCAAATCAGATGCAGACTTCGTTTAACGAGCATCGTTTGTTGATCCTCACTGATCCAAGGACTGACCATCAGGTAATGGCTCTGCATTTTTCTGCTTTTTTGTTCCACACAAGTTCTTGATCCTTTCATGTCTCACGCCTTTTCTAATAATGGGAACATCTTTGGATGTTTGTTGTAGCCCATAAGAGAAGTGCCCCTAGGCAATATTTCAACCATTGCTTTCTGTGACACAGATTCACCAATGAAACATGTGGATATTGGGATACCTGCCAACAAGAAGGGAAAACATAGCATTGGATGCCTTTTTTGGATGCTTGCAAGAATGGTTCTGCTGCAGATGCGAGGAACCATCCTTCCCGGTCATAAATGGGACATCACGGTAAGTGCTTGCATATTTTGTGGTTATAATTCCAATTTCGTTATTAAATAATTTGTGCATATGGATTTTATTACTCGTTCTGTTAAGTCAATTTAGAATCCAATTGTACATTGTATTTGTTACTTGGTATGTTGCATGTTGATTTGTTCCTCTATAGAGAGGCGGACGAAACTAGGGATCACGCAGAGGAAGATGCCCCTGTTGCTGAATAAATCGCTGAATATGTAGCACCTTCTCTCGTCCTTCCAGGAGATCAGTGGGGTGCAGATATTCCAAATGCACAATGGGGGTCGCTGAACCTAATGCAATCCCTCCTGTGCCTGCATTGGCCGTGTCTGGCTGGCCCGGTGCTTCAGCGGCATACCAGGGTATCCTGGTCAAGGCTACGCAACAATAAAAGGAGACCCCACCAAAAGAGCTTGGAATCAGCAAAGCAGTTTTGGATAGTCCATGCAAAAGCAAACTTTTGTAGTGTGTACAATTTTTTAGTGCCAAATCAGTGGTCTGTTCACAGAATTGAATAGGTGGGATACAATATACTGTTGATCTATTAACACTGTCGGTAGAAACAGAATTTCACTGGTGGATTAATGGTTCATTGGACAGTCAGCCCTAAATTCAGTGTGACTTGTGAACAATTATCTTGCTGTGAAGATCTTTTATATTCATGCATTATATAGATGTATGCTTATTGTTTGATAAATAGAAAAATGTACACTGCTGTGAATAATCTGATTTCTTAGAAACCCTAGCCAACATAGAAACCTTAACGACAGAAATCCCTTTGGGATATTACAGTCTCATGACTAAAGAACGATTATGAATGATATACTGGGTTATCTTGGAGATAAATTGAATGAGTCCCCTTTAAAAATTCTGTTATTTTTATGTTGTATGGTGATGATGTATTTTTCTATTGTTCATTCTCTGTGATGCTGGATACCAGTATACAGATCGGATAGTTGTTATGTTTTTAAGATATAATGATAGCTCTTGATATGGCAATGTTTAACTCTTGACTAGATATATAATGGGTGCAATTTTATGGTTACATAAATGCATAATAGTTGAAGTGAAAGCATGAATAACTGGTTAGGTGCTAGTCTCAACAATCACACTATACGAGCCCTATACAAAATTGAGTTTTAACACAGTGCCTGGACTACAGCAGACCACCTTTATTGAACATCAATGTGGACCCTAGTATAAAATAAAGCCAGCAATAAATAAGCTATTTTCACCCACTGGCCACAAATAGCCCACACTAGTAAATAAATTTCCCATTAGCAAGGTTTGTCTTGCTCAGTGGTTTCAAACCGATAGTATAACGCTAACCATGATTTTATAACTTGGTTTCTACGTCCTCCTGTAACTTTTTAAGGGGTGTAATGTACAATGTAGACTATTACCCTCAGAGCCATCACTGAGGAGGTGAGACATCACTCTTCAAAAATACTCACCTGCTTTATCAACTTTTAAAGCATGTACAAAATGGCAATTTGTTGTGTTCTCTTTCATTCTCCCTCTCGCTCCCTTCTTTTTCTCTTGTGTTCTTTTTCTCTTGTGTGAACATCACAAATGTCACTGCCAAGCCATCACAAACTTTCTTTATACATTAGCATTAACTATCAGCATTCTTTCCTTGTTCGATCTTTATCATAGGTTAATTCCACCTTCATTGTATATGGGTTCTATATACTATTTACTCTTTATCCTATCTTTAAAAAGTGGATTAACTTCCTTTTATATTGGTGTTCAACTAAGGTAAAAGCGACAATTGCTATAAGCTTCATATGGTAGTGTTAAATCATTGACGAGACAGATAATGGCTGCAATGTGATGTATAATAGTTAAAGTGAAATTACGAATAACCAATTGGGTGTTAGTCTCAACAGTCACTCCATATGAGCCCTATACAAACTTAAGTCTCGACATAGCACTTCAGGTGAGACCTTCCTCATGGGAATTTAAAATATTGACACCTAGACTACGGCAGACCCCCTTTGTTGGAGAACAATATGGATCCTAGTCTAAATAGAGCCAACGATACATAAGTTCTTTTCACCTACTAGCTACAGTAGCCCACATTGGTAAATAGTATATTGTATTCCCATTAGCAAGTTTGACTTGGCCAATGTTTTTGAACCTATAGTGTAGGGCTGAACAGAATTTTATAACTTGGTTTCTACGTCCTCCTACACCTATTTAGAGGCATGTAATTATAGTGTAAAGTCTTTTGCTGCTTTGTCGACTTTTAAAGCGTGTACAATCTGGCAATTTCTTCTATTCTCTTTCATTCTCTCTGTCTGGCTCTGTTTTATTTCCCTTGTGCGAACATCAGGAATGTCAATGCCAAGCCACGACCAGCTTTCTTTGTACATTAATATCAACTATCTGCATCCTGTCCTTGAAGTGTTGACCATAAATCTGTTTGGTGCTCTGAGAAAACAATATAACCCTTCTAAGAGTATAGTATATTAGAGAATTACTTTTGTTTCAAGAGAGTTGAAGAGAGTCAGATTCAATAATAAATTTGCCCTCCGATTCGTCAAATAATATGTGTCCAGGTTCTAGAGATAAAACTCGCTTTGATAGTTTATACACCACAGTTAAGTTCGTTGTTAAATTTGTTTATTGATTTATTTTATTAGTTGATTTTTGGAAAACACCATTCTGTTTTGTTTTCCTATTGTAAATTTATTGTAAATTTAAGTGGCGTACCACATGACTTAACAGGTTCAAATGGTGTCTTATGATAGGTTAAAAAAGGCTAATTATGGGCTCTTACTTAATTATGGTTTAAAATAAATAGAAATATCTAAAATTCAAATTATAAACTTTGATCATTTGGTTTAATTTTTTAAAAATAAAATAAATTAATTTTTATTATTTGAGGCAACTTAGCCATTATTATGAAAACTAAATTATTAGGTTTATCCATCTAAAACCACCCTACATAATTCATCATCAAAAGAAAAATAGGCAGTCTAATCCAAAACTAAAATGGACAGTCTGATCTAAAAGTTTATGAAACTCTCCATCTTAATTTTAATGATAAATCAGTAATTCGGTGGTTAACCTCCCTTACAAAATTGACAATTTTACTGAAGGAATTTTTTTGAAAGAATATATCTTTCATTATGGAATTACCTCAATTGTGCCTCTTTGTTGAATAATGAAGGCATTATAAGTATTGCCCGAAACAGAAAACAAAACCAGTGAAGACGGTAGGTTTTTACGGAGTATACTCCATTACCGATCAATTCCTGCAGTTGGTCAATTTGGGTGTTAGTACTGGGTAGTCGAGGCCATGTAGAAAAGACACCGATCCCGCCAGTTGCAAATTTCATGCCAAAGCGAAGCATGTTCGAGTTGATATCCCGCTGACTGTGTGGTGCTGGTATAGGGATGTTAAAAGCTGAAGCTGCAACATTAAAATCACAAATTAAAACCCACACATGAAACGAATAATTGATTGCGTAGAAATTTGAAATTATACCTATGAAGTCCGTGACAACCTTTCCATCCGACTGTCGCCCAGATGGTTTTCTAGGAAAGCTGATACCATATGGAGGTCTCCAAGCAACGACATTTGATTTTTTTTAGATTTCTAGTGTCGACATAGGAGTCCCCAAATACAAACATTGCACTTGGACGAGCACTCTCCACATTTTTTGTCACGAATCCAAATACACAAATACCAAATACACTAAGAATTGGTTAGAAATTACACAACGGTTGCAAATAAAATTTGAATAAAAGAGTAAGAAATTACAATGGATCAAGAGAAATCCACAACACATAGTAAACCAAAGCTTGTGTAGCCTGTCCATTCTGTTTTGTAGGCACAACTTCCAAACACAAAGGGCGATTCACCCCCCTTTTAAAATAGGAGGTTTCCATTTGGAGTAGATATGCTAGTCCTTAAATTTATTCACTCCTGGCCACACTTCACCTTAATTTGGAGTATTTCTTGATTTGCAAGAGAGGAAGCAGAAAAAATGTCATCACATATCAGGTAAAACTGCCTAATTGGAACAATGTTTTCAAGCCATTTCCTTTGTTCTCTGTGTTCCTCTACCAATTGTAAGCAATTATCACATACAATTACAAAATAGTGGAACCTAAACTTTAACCAAGTAGTCCAAGCCTATTACAATGGTAAAACTGTAAAAGGAGAAGAAAGTTGTTTATATATCCAGGGCCCAAACTGCCACGCTGACTGTCTGCTTATAATTGTGAAATTGTTCTCGCATAGATAAAACCATGATTATTTTGATGGATATGAGTCAAGAAGAAAACAAACTTAGTGATACAAAAAAAATGATTTGTTTATATGGCAGTGGCTGAGAAGAGATTACGGACTTAGCATAATTAAGAATAAATGGCCTAATCAACCAAATTCACTATCATGCCGTCTCTGGTAACATAGCAATGGAATGTACAGTAAAAAAAAATCAAATTTCAATGGTAATGATGGGTAGGGACCATTGCATGCATAGTAAGAATCAACAAGAAACTAAGAAATGGCAGTTGGTTGATTAGAATACACAAATACAAATTTGACGCCCCAAGTTGGTTCAGAAAAGAAACCTTATCAAGGATCATTACTCGTACATTACATGAATGTAAGATTCAAGCAATAGAATTTTCACAAACCAAACCCTTAACAAGTGAAACCGACTGACTCCACAAATTTCAGAAGGCATATTTCCAATTACCATTTGAAGCATTAATAAGAAAAAAATAATACAGCTCTATCAGGGCTTGAAGCAAAGTAGATAGACTCAATTCTGCAAATGGTTTGGCAAGGTCAGAATAAGAATTCTCTGCTATTATAACTGACAAGCACCTCGACAGCCCCATATCTGTTACTGCAAACCTTTGAAAACCCATATTTTACAAGCGCAGTAAGTCTACAGAGAGCTGTTTGGTGACCGATTCTACAAATGACAGTATACCCTGCAATTTCAATTTCAACCCTCCCATGTAAAAGTACAATGCAAACCCTTGAGTGTGGAAAATATATTTCTGAATTGAAGCCTACGTGATTCATATTATTTCAAGAAAGTTTCAATAAAAACGACATTAAACTAAGGTTTGGTCAATGCTTATTAAACTAAAGTCCGTCGTGAGCCTTTCGAGAGGGCGTATACTTGTTATTGCTTGGGGTTATGGTCTAAGAAGTTCGAACATCAAAATATAATGAGAGTATATTGCCTTTTAATACAGTTTACAACGGGAGGATTTCTATGGATTTCTATTAATATTCAAGCGCTTTATAAAAGAGGGAAATAGCCTCGGTGCATTATTCAAAGGATATTCATTTGTTTTTATTATTATCGAATAAATTAAATGTTAAAAGTAATTAAATAATATTTAAAGTTTGAATTTATATATTTATTTCATTTTTAATAATTACATGCTATGATAACAAAACAAAACAAAAAAATACAACAACAAAAAAAAGAATAAATAAATAGAAATAAAATAAAATAAAGATAAAAATAAAATTAAAAATAAAATACATAAAAAATTTCTTAACTACAAAAATAAGAATCAAATAAATAAATAAATAGAAATAAAATAAAATAAAGATTAATAAATAAATAAATAAACACGCGTCAACCTAATCTATTCTAATGTGATTTTCGCAAAGACATTTCAATCTTACTCTCTCTACTATTTAGTCTTTACTTAGTACTATTTACAACTTCAATCAATGTTTTTCTTTTTCTGTATACACTTACGTTTCAAATTGTGATGTGCATATATCATTTCAAATATGATTAACAATAATTTCAAAAAAAAAAAAAAAAACACTTAGAATATTACAAATATGCACTAGCAAGTCACTCTTTACTGATCTTAGGCAATTTTAATTTGATGTTTCAAGCTTCAGTATCTACTATTTAGTGTTTACTTAGTACCATTGACAATTCCAATCAATCTATTCCATTTGCTTATACCCTTACATTTCAAACTATCATGTGCATGTGTCATCTCAAACATGATTAGCAATGAGTTGAAAAAAAACTTGGAATATTCAAGATATACAATTGCAAGTAGCATACTTCAAAAACTAATTTACAAATATGGTTATTTGACATTACTATTTCCTTTCCTTTTATACCTACAAACCAACATCCTCTCCTAACCTATTTTGTGCCTATGCCTTCTTTACCAAGGAAATAATTCAACAGGCCCTATTCCAAAATATATGTTCCATAGGGAAAGCCTTTAAACTACTCATTGTCAGGAACGTATTTGCAAAAATTGCATTTGTAAAATTAGTCAAGACTAATAAGATTCATCTTAATATCTAAACTTTAAATCAAATTATTCAAGAAAGTCATTCTCAAGCAGTGTTTCTTAAATGCTCATTCACACAACGCCTCCTTTCGGCGTTCCTTTGCACCACAGGTGCAATTGCTAGTTATGTATTTAAGAGGTTTGGTTCACTAGACAATCCCAACATTGAAAATTGAACACGAGTCAAAGGTTAACAGATCAGAATCTAAGATATGGACAGATGAGCACAAACACAAAGGCCATCGTTGACCCATATATGAATTCAAAGAAGCCAAATATGATTTATTTCTTTTATACTTTGGGGAATGTGTGGTTACTTTTGCTTGTAATGTTAATTTCAACTTTTTAGGTTTGGACTTAAACAGTTAGCACATTGAGATCAAGTATTATAGTTGGATGCATGATATTTTTGGGTTTTAAAAAAAAAATCTTTTAGTCACAATTTAAGAAGTGTTTTTTTTTTAATAATTAATTAATTAATTATATGTCTATATATATATATATATATATATATATATATATATATATATATATATATATATATTCTTTCTAGTATGTTATAAGATGTTATTTTTGTTTTGTTGGATTATGTAATAGAAAATTATTTTAATAAGAATAAAATCATTTTAATTTATGAGGTGCAAATTAGTTGGTTTGAGTGGGATTTAGGTTTTATCAGGTCTTACTTGAAATTTTGTGGGAGAGGTTGAGGATGGAAGTCACATTTGAGAAATTAAACTATACTAAGGGGCATCCAAACTCAATTGAACTTTGCGCAATTTTGGTGATAGCATCTCATTGTCGATAGATCGTTCTCCAATCCAATAAGATCTCATAGTGGATTAATTATTCTTACATCCAATAAACAGGTTAACCCTAAGCCAGGCTCAAACTAGTTACAAAAAATAAATTAGTCATTTTAGGGATTGTAATTTTGGATATACTTTTGTTAATTAAGAGTTAAGATTTTAGATCCTCTAATATATATTTGTAAAGTCATATATTACTATCTTCATATGTTTACTGGGTGTTGATATAAATTGTGCAAAGTATTATAATGGATATAATAACATTCAAATTGTTAATAGTATAACTTTCACATATTAATAGTGTTTTAGGCCTTATTTTTCTTAGTGAAAATCTTTTGACACAAACTACACTTAATCATTAAAAAAAAAAACAAACAAACAAACTATGTGATTTTTGTTTAAAAATTTGACCGAAATAAGGCATTAGTAGGAAGGTTTTACTTTTAACTTTGAATTGCAAAATTTAAAGTTTATCCTAAAATAATCATGAAAGGAATGTAACTCTTTCTCACTCTATATGAAAGTTAGAAAGAAATGTATCCATTTTGGAACAACTAATACAACTTAGACACTTTTAAACATGAAAATTTGAGAGTATATAGGTGTCTCAAAGCATCATATGTTAAATATTTATTTGCATAAGGCGTTCTAAGGATATTTTTCTCTGTGTGTGTGCTTTATATGTTTTGATTTTTTTCTAGGTATATTTTCTAATCAATTTTACTCAAAATCTATTTAAAGTTTGTTAGTATTGCATATTTAAGTTGTCGAGTCTATATAATCTCTACCCCATTGGCTTTTCATGGTGCTAAATCTATTTTTATATTTAGTAATGCAATTTAAGTAATGGAAACCTGTGATTTCACCAAGAATTGTATCATTAAATTCTAGTGAAAAAATTTCAAAAGTAAAACATTTAGACTTCACCTAGATAGATGGATGGATGGATAGTCATTTTCGAATAAGTAACACAATTTGAGACTTTTAGATATGAAAATTGAATGTGTGTAGGTGTCTCAAAGTATCTTGTGTTAAATTTCTAGTTGCATAAAGATTTATTACTATTGGGGTCTTTCCTAGGGGTGTAATGTGGAGCATAAGGACCCATTATAACAACAATAATGGAGGTCATTTAATGTAAAGTTGACTTTATCTATTATGTTTGTATTTATTAATTAAGGCCCACCATGATAGTTACTATTGAATAAATGTAATGTGGTCTCTTTAAAAGAATGTTCAGTGTTAGGAAGTTATCATGATTGAAAACCTCTTATTAATTATAAATAAGGTGGAGTCCTCCTTATGGAAAGTGTAGAAAAATATTGTATTCCGAACTCAACTTAGTTTGAGATATTTTTTCATAAAAACATTATTATAAAGTGTTGTATCCCTTAAAAAATTTAATATTAATAAAATGTAAAACATTTATGATATCTTGTTTGTAACTCAATTCTTAAACACAATACTCATATATTATACTATCCAAAAAGATAAATAAAACATACACAAAATAATATTTTTACAATAATTCCACTTATCATACAAATAAAACATTATATACCATACACACATCTTATAAGAACCACAAGCATGTTATGTAAACAATTAAAATTTTAATTATCAATTTCATATCAAAAGCATAAGATTAAAAGGGTCTTCATTATACAATCATTACATACATAATATTTAGACTAATATTTACATAAAATAACCTCATGGATTATATGATATCAAAAATATATAACTAAGCATAAGATTTACTTCCATATGCCTTGTCTTTCCCATATCAAAGTGTAAACCAAAAAACCTACACAAATTAAAAATTCAATAGTTACCCCATTTACACATAACCACATCAATTTGTCCCACTTAATATTCAACTTGCAAATACTTTATATTGAAATTTCAAACCACAAGCATGTTATGTAAACAATTAATTTCTAATTGTTAATTTCATATCAAAAGCATAAGATTAAAAAGGTCTTTGTTATACAACCATTGCATACATAATATTTAGACTAATATTTACATAAAATAACCTCACGGATTATATCATATCAAAAATATACAACTAAGCATAAAATTTACTTCCATACCCCTTGTATTTCCAATATCAAAGTGTAAACAAAAAAAGCCTACACAAATTAAAAATTCAATAACTACATGATAAATGAACAAAAAGGATATCCCTATTTGCTAATAACTACATGATAAATGAACAAAAAGGATATCCCTATTTGCTAATAACTACATCAATTTGTCCCACTTAATATTACAACTTGCAAATACTTTATATAGAAATTTCATATTCACATGAGTTCTATTACAAAATGAATTATTAACTAAATAAATCATTATCTTATAGAAACGAAAATGAGGTTAAATTTCATATTTTTATGTATACATGGAAAATTACAAATAAAAATATTTATAATAAATAATTTGATATATAAATTAATGTGAAAAAATAAATAAATTATTAAATTATAATTAAAATAATTAAGTTTTAAAATATTGTTTATTTTTCATAATATAACAAGTGTAATATGCAGTGTTACTATTTAGTACATACTTCTTATGTAAAAAGTAGAAAATGTTTATGGGGTAAATGTGATCATATAATTTAGTTATATTAAATGTATGATTTAAGCACTACAACTTTGGCGGAGGGGGTCAAATTGTTAATAATCTATTGGTACATGATAATATAAATTTATAAAAAAGATTGACGACAATTAAATAATTAAACTATCAAATTATGATTAATAAAATATATTAATGGAAAATTGTGAAAAAACATTGTTATTTGAAAGAATACAACAATTAATAAAAAGCAAGAAAAGAATTATTATAGGTTAATAAATTTATATTTTTGAAAATAAGTATGATAGTGAATGGAAAGAAAATATTAATTGTGGAAAAAATCATATATCTAAATGGATAATTAATTTACGAGGTCACTACTTTATTGGAAAAAAAAATAGTTAAAGCAATCAAAGAATGATAATATGTTAATAAATACTTATTGTTAAAAATAAGTGTGATAATGAATGGAAAGAAAATATTAATGATAGAAATATGCATATATTTAATTTTTTATAACACTTCGTAATTAGAGATTTTTCTTTAAATTTTTAAAATAATTTTGTGACAGATTAATTTTAAACCACATAAAATTAATCATCCACTAATTAAAAGTTCAAAAATTAATTTTCAAGTTCTAAAACAATAAATTTAATATTTAATTTTATCAAAACTTTAATAAATTTTACAGATTAATTAAAAATCAAAATATTTTGAACCAAATTAATTGCAATATACTCTACCACAATTATAAAAATAACATAGTTTGTGGGGTCTTGGTTAAATGGTGGTGATGAGGCAGGCTATTATAGCACTTATCATAGGTTCAATTCTCTTTCCCAATCGAGAAATGTATCTGGACATATTGATGAAAATGAAGTAAAATAAGTGAAAAAAAAGAGAAAAAAATGAAAAGTACTACAAAACTTTTTAAAAAATAAAATTATATAAATAAAATAAAAATATAAAAATAGAAATTAAAAATAATCAATGATTAAAATTTAAAAAATTCAAATATGATATAAATAAAATATAAAAAAAAAATTAATGATTAAAAAAAAATCAAAACAGCAATTATTCTTCAACAATAATATTAAAGCAACTAAAGGAATTGAGCAACAAAAAAATTTAACTAGAAGTATAGGATAGCAAAACAAAAACCATTATCCAACATTAAATATCCACATCTGTCATCAACAACCAAAAAGACAAAGAACATGCCAAAAAATAACAATACGCTGGGTTTACAATAGCTTAAAATATATATATATATAAACCCACATTTGTCTTCAACAACCAAAAAGACAAAGAACATGCCCAAAAAAAACAATAATGTGGGTTTACCAGAGCTTAAAATATATATATATATACCCACATGCCCCTTTAAGTAATTGCCACTTGCAATTATAATAAAAAACACCCACATGTCTAAACAATTGCCTCTTACAATTATGATAAAATAAACACCCACATGTCTAAACAATTGCCTCTTATAATTATAATAAAAACTTTACAGTAAGAAAATACATTTACAAAATAATTGTCTCTTACAATTATAATAATAACTTCACAGTAAGAAAATGCATTTAAGACTCCAACATATACACTTGTCAAAATTCAACAACCACAAAATAACTCAGGTCAACATATTCTCAATCTAGCGTTCCCTAATAATAATAATTATTTAAAAAAAATGGTATAAGCGAAATAGGTCACAACCTTAATAATTTAAAATTTTTAGGACATGAAAGCAAAATAAGATTCCAACATATCTTGGTTTGTATTAATTTTGACAATATCCACATTTTATAGTAAAGAAATTATAAAAATAAAATTATTTTAGATTTATTTTAATTTTGGTTCTATAAGTTTAAAAAGATTAAATTTTTTGTCAAGAAATTTGATAGTAAATTTTAAGTTAAGATGGACTTAGACTAGTTTAATTTGTCCATTTAAATTGGCTATATTCCATATGAATGTCATGGGTTCTCAATATCATTGGTCATTTTTAATTTTATTATTATTTTATCTTTATAGGGTTATTTTTATTTTTATTTTTACTTTTTTATTTTATTTTGATTGAGTAAAAATGTTTACATTAAAGTAAAACTCTTCTGCATTAATCACATCTAACCCTATTGAAGTTCATCATGAGGACAAAGATGGATAGTGACATCAATATATTACATTACATTAATATTTTTATTTTCATGTAATTTGACTTAGTCAAAATATTAAACATTACATTACAACATTTCTACCATGTTGGGCTTAGAGTGCAATAATATTATTACTAAATAATTAAAAATTAAATTTGTTGAAATGGCAACAAGAAATGGCAAGGGGCTTCTCATTTAATTTTTCCTTAATTAAATTGGAAGAGTTCTCAGTGATTTTAGGGGGTCCAGTTATAGTTATTTGTGATTTGTAATTAGTTAACTCAATTAATTGAATTTAAATCAGTTTAACTAGTTCTAACTGAGAGATGAGTTAGAGATAGGTCAAGTGAATGAAATCTAATAAATAAATAATTATTATTCTAAAAAATATATAAATAGTAAATGTTTATTTTATTCTTTAAAAATATATTAAATTAATATTTTTTTTTTGAAATAAATATAAATATATAAAATTCAAATTATAATCTTTAATCATTTGATTTACTCTTTTTAAAATAAAATAAAAATAAAATAAATTAACTATTATTATTTGAGTCAAACTAGCCGTTATTTTACAAAGTGGGAGCTTTACTTTCTATTTAAAGGGGTTACTTGATCAGATTTTCCATATTGTCCTGATGATGAACCACACTGGCTGGTTCGAAACGCGTCGACCAAATCTATTTTGATGTGATTTTCACCGAAAAATTTTAATCACAAATTAAATCTAATTTAATTCACAATGAGTGGTCAATCAGTTAACTAATAATTCACTATAAATAGTTGTTGCATGTCAGTTCTAAGGAAGACCCAGTTGAGCCTAAGATTAAAGGGATGATAATTATCAGTTGTATAGTTAAAAAATTGTACAGGTCAGTTATAGAGTCATGTGGAGGCCAAAGATGCATTGCATAATCAATTCAAGGTAATTTCCTATTTAATAAGGCAACAATTCCTCCAAGAATGCATGTGAAAGGCAGGTTGAGCAAAGGTTAAGAATTGGTTAAGTAATTGACAGATTTTGCCTAAATCGGAGTGAGACTGTTGGCAGAGTGCAGGAGTTTCTCTGTGAGAGAAGGCATTGTATTGTTTCATGGTCTTGATTTTATACAATATACAGATAGCGGGGTTTTAGGCGGTGTGCTTTCCCCAGATACATCTTGTGTTGTGTGATTGATTTACTTCTTTCTCTTACTTGTTATGTGATTGTGCGATCGTGTTTTGTTTCCACAAATTGTAGAAGATTCAATATATTGTTTTAGTATATCATAAGATCATATTGAATCCCATTGGTATAATTTCTACATTGTATCAAAGCACCAGGAATCACATTAGAAGAGAAGAAATTGAGTTTTTTTTTAACATGTACATCGACTTTGCAGATTCATTCTTCAAGACCATCAGCAGATCAAGATGTATTTCAATGGCTTGAGACTTGAATATGCACTCGAGGAAATTCGAATTACATAGCATGGAAGGACAGGATTGAGGTAGTGTTGGATGACAACGGACTAAAGGGATTCATTGACACTGATATTCCTCAGCCCGTTGTAGCAGATTCTCAACAACTTGATGCATGGAAGAAGAATGTGGCAAAGGAGAGAAGGATCTTGTTAGAGGGAGTTCGAGATCATATTGTCTCGAGTATTCATGAAAAGGAAACTTTGTATGCAGTGTGGAAGGCCTTGAAACATTTTTTTTAGAATAGCAGTGACCATAGGAAGTTGGCGCTGAAAGACAAGCTCAGGAAGATCAAGATGGAGAAGGGTGACACGATCCAAAAAATACTTAATGAAGTTCACTCAATGTCGAGATGAGCTTGGAAGTGTTGGTATCATTATTGTTAATGATGATTTGGTGAGCCTAGCTCTTCTAGGCCTTCCCAAGAGGTGGCATAGCTACCAAGGCTCTGTGAATGCGAGCGAGAAGCTACCAGACTGGGAAAATTTGTGGTTTGATTTGGTACAAGAAGAAATTCAACGGAGCACCAGAGATGGATCCTCATCAAAGACTAATGATGAGGAGAATTGTGCCTTGGTTGGCAAGAAAAATAACAGAAAAGGGAAGACATCCCATTCCAAATATGAGACTGGCAAGGCAGGCGAGAAGCCAGACTTGTCAAAGGTAAAATGTTTCAATTGTTATGAACATGGACACTATGCCACAAATTGTCCACAAAAGAAGAGCAACAAGAAGGCCTCAGGAGGAACAACAGGTAAAGCATTGGCTTCACAGTTCGAGTTGGACTTCACCCTCATCATATGCATGGCGTCATCAGCGATGGTTTCTGTGTGGTACTTCGATAGTGGAGCTTCATTCCATATGATTGGAAACAAAGAATTCTTCATTAGCTTGGAGGACAAGGATCTCCAGATGCACATCGAGATAGGTGACAACAGGAGGTATAGCGCTATTGATGTTGGTACAGTTACTTTTCAGAGAGAGTCAGGTAATCCACTCACATTAATAGATGTCATGTATGTTCATGGTTTAAAGAAGAATTTGGTTTATGTTTTTATGTTAGAAGATCGCGGCTATGTTGTGATCTTTAGTGAAAGAAAGGTTTTCCTTCGTCAGAAATCCACGGGACAGGTGAAAAATATTGGGGTTCGAGTAAAGAATCTCTACAAACATGATGTAGAATATTGTGCATCATTGAGAACTAAAGCAGAGACGGTGGAGAGTTGAGACATTGGTGAGTTATGGCACTAGAGGTTGGTCCATATATACCACAACGCTTTGAATATCACGCAACATATGGCGCAAAGAGACACATGCAAAGGGTGTACATTGAGGAATTATACCAAGGCCACCTTTCATGATAAATAAATCCGAGCAGCGGAAATCCTTGAGAGAGTTCACTCAAACATGTGTGGACCATTCTCGACAGCTTCCACAACAAAACACATGTATTATGTATTTTTTGTTAATGATTTTCCAATAAAGTGATGGATTTTCTTCATGCGGGAGAAAGATCATACATTCTCCAAGTTTTTTGAGTTGAAGGCACTTGTTGAAAAATATACAGGGAATAAGGTGAAGGATCTAAGGAGTGACAATGGTGGAAAATATATCTCTAATGAATTCAAGAAGTTATGTGCCTCAGAAGGAATTCGAAGAGAATTGATAGCACCTCATAACCCACAACAGAATGGGGCTGCAAAAAAAAAGAATAGAACAATTTTGGGAGAAACATGAGCTATGTTGCATGATCAGGGCCTACCGTTGCATTTGTGGGCGGAAGCATGCAATACATCAGTATTTGTGCAGAATGAAAGTCCTCGTCGAATACTTGGGATGAGTACACCAGAGGAGGCTTTTTCAGGTAAAAGACCAGACGTGTCGTATTTTAAATTTTTTGTTCATCTATTTATTTCCATGTGACCAACGATTCCAGGAAGAAGCTATAGCCAACAGCAGAGTTGGGGATATTTCTGGGGTACACTGATACACCTCACAACTATAGGTTGTACTTTCCAACACACAAGATGAAAATGGTCAAAATATATGTGAAATTTGATGAAGAGAAATCCATGAAATTTTCCCTTGAGGGGGAGCTTGAGTTGCATGCAGTTGAGGAGATCTTAGCTCCAAAGGATGAACCTCAGCATGTGGAGAAACCATAAGTAGAGGAACAAAGAGTGGTAGAAACCACTCATGCGGAGCCATCCACCAAAGATGGAAGGAATCGCACCAGAGAGGCTGACATATTATTGCTACATGTGAGAGAGAATATGTGTTACACAACATTTTGTCACCATCCCTGCAATCCCCATCCCGCACATTGGAGGACCATTTCTGTGACTAATAAGAAGTGTCATGCCTTGCAAAGACCATCATTGCATCCCTTGCCATGAGGAAAACATTCCTTCTATTGACAATTCCTGGAGTAGACCATCAGAAACACATGTTTTTTCTTTGGCGCTGGTAGACCGTTATGCCCTCAAGCCAATGAGGAATATTAACACTGGGCCCCATGCCCATTGGCGCTCTGTCCCAATGAGCTACCCGCGCCAAGTTGTTTTTGGATTTTTTTTTAAAAATAAAGGTGAAGTTTCCATCATAACAACTTCATGGGTGAGTCAGCCTGAGTGGTTCGACTGAATAACTACAACTACCCTCCTTTGGCCTCTTGTTTCCACCTTTTGGGAAAACCTCCCAAAGGATAAAGCCTCCCTTCCATCATTGTAGGGATCCCAACCTCCTCCTCTCCCTCTATAAATAAAGCTATCTCCCATTGATACACTAGCTGAACAATCATAATTGAAAGGTTGAAGAGAATCGCTGAACATTTTTCTAGGGAGATAGAACAGAAAGAGACCTTTGTTGAGAGAGAGCTTAGGCTTGTGTCCTCGCCTCATCCCAATTCCTGACGATCCTTCCAGACACGCTTCGAATGAACCCGCTGAAGGAGGTTGTGATGTCAAGGCTCCGCTTGTAATCTATTTCTTCTATTTATATATACATGACTATTGTCTGGTTCCCATCTTGCGTTAATATGGTTTATTTTACGCAATGTGTTTAGTCCTTTTTGACTGACTAGTTAGCTACGAATGAAAGTATTGTCTTATATGTTGCTCTTGTCTTTTATCTTTGTGCAAGAATATGAGTACCATTGCTGAAGGACTGCGACCTGTCGGTACAGAGATCAAGAGGTTGTCATTACTATAACTGCAACAATCACGTTGGACTCTACGTAGGATAATCTATCCCAACCTATTTCATTTGTTAGCTAGGAAGATACACCTTAGCTTGTTCCCTTGTTGCTAGACCCACTCTAGGGCTAGAGGGATCGCCTCTATCCGCAGAGGGGATTTGCCTTTCCAACAAGTTGGCGACTCCGCTGGGGATCAGTGTGAGTTTTGTCATTTCATTTCTCATTTGGAATTAGCCTTGATTGATTGTCTATCTTTTTTGGCTTTCTTGACTGTTTGGAATCCTCGTGTTCAACTCCAGAGTGTCAAGATTGACCTCTGCTCACTGGTTCTTCCCTCCTCACATGGTTATTCGGCTTGGCGTGGGTTTGAATTGAACAGTCGCGCCAATTGGCACTAGTTGCTTTTGTCTTAGTAGTTCCAAACCATGTTTGGCATGGATTACCACCTCACAATCACGTCAAATCCTGTAGGATTTGGATTGACCCTTTTGTTGAGTTTTTGGTTAGTTGTGCTTGACTCTGGGTTGTTTTTTGATTTGCAATTGGTCTTTTGGAGTTGTTTTGACTGTTATAGGATTTCTCTTCTCATCTGTTTGTCTATTCTCTCATCGGTGTAGTTCATAGCCCTAGGGTTTCTAGGTGTCTTTCGCTCACTGAGCCTTCTGATTGAAGTTCAATTTTTTTTTTATTTCGTCAGCTCAATTCCCTGATCAGTTGTACTAGTATTTCTTGATCCTTTGAGTTTTTGGTTTGTTGAACTACTACTTTTGTTTTTGTTTGAATTTCCATCTCTTCACTACGAGCATAGATCACATTGCTCGTTTGGGTCATTTTGAAAGCTTTCTGTTTCTTTGAAAGAGTGCATCATTAGTCTGAGTAAGTTTTAATGTCTGTATTTCTTTTGAATTATTCATTTTGAGATCTCTACATTTGCAATGCATTAAACTAGCGTTCGATTTGATTTTTAATGTAATTGGTGCATTGTGTGCTTCATTCATTCGAAAAACAAAAATTTGCATTCTTTCGTTTGCATTGGAAATGAAAATTTCTTTTGCATAATTGGCTCTTGATGGACTAGGAAAGAGTTTTTCATTTTTCTTTTAGTTGTATTAGATGCATTAGTGGACCTCTTCGTATAATTTCATTGTTTTCTGCTTTCTGAAAGATCCCTATCCTTCTCTTAGTTAGCATTCATTGAACGAAAAATGGTGTTCTTTTGCATATAGTGTGCATTTAGGAATTTGAGATCTCATTCGGTAGGGCCTTGAAACTGAAACATTAATTCAAGGTCAACTTTAAAATTAATTCAATTAATCTAAGGAAGCATTGGAACCTAACGCAAACATTTTAGATGTCTAGGCTAGTGACGTGTTCCGGCGTCGTTAAACCTAGTAGCTATCGTTTTCCACCTGGATTTAGACAGCACTAGCACGGACTTGTGCTCCCCATACAATCGAGTATATAATGGGAGACCCTCATAGGTTCAAATCCTTTATCCATAGGAAGCCGAGTCTTCCGCCCTGTGACCGTGATACACCAAATACAGCATTCGGGGAGACTACCTGCACGTACGTCAAGTCCTTGGTCATTTCTCTTTCATTTGATCACCAAGGTGTATATGGCAGTTCAAGGAAACTTGGTACACCCTCTTGCTTAGATTACGTGAGTAGTCATTTCAATATTTTCGTGACTCCTTAAAAAGAGAAGATATCATTGAGCGCTTGTCCTTTCACGCTCGTTTCAACCTGAAAGTGATAGAGTTACCTTTTTCCTATTTCTTGACTCTTAAAATATGAAACGGCAGATTTTTGTTTCAGTGTCTTAAAATATTAATTTCCCACGAAATATTCCTAGTTAAATTTCTCTTCCTCAACGTTTTATTTTACAATTGTTTCCAATAGCAACGTTTCCGGAGTTTACCAACCAAGGAGTCCCCTTCAAAGGGAATCCTGGTCCTTTTCCTTCTTTCGGGAATGTTGGTGCTCTTTATATGGCAACATTGTCCCTGCCTAGGTTAACTGTTGGGTTGTCGGTTTGGTTATTCTCGACCTCTGTGGTCTCGAGCATTCCACCCACTTTACAACCATCCCCTCCACATGAGCAACATCATGTTGATTCTAAGGTGGACCTCTCTGCTTCTTCGCCTGTTCTTCGTCCTCCTCTTCTACTTCGCCTGGTGAAAGTTTGGATTCTAGTAACCAGGTGGCTAAGAAGAAGAACAAGAAGACGAAAAAGAAGAAGTTAGATATAAGAGAGGCCAGTTCTGTGGATATTGCGCCTCATACACCTTCCCTTGATAAACTATCCAACCTTCCACGGAAAGTCAAATTCTCTTGCATGTTGTGCAAAGGTGACCATCTTCTTCGAGATTGCCTTGGCATTCCCAAGGTACTTGAAGCATGGTCCGACGGTCGTCCGTCGTTGCCTTTGGCTTCTGGAAGTCATATTGGTGGCACATCTTCGACTAGCCATGATAAGACTCATAAGAAACAGGGTAAGATTACCAATCCATGTAAATTGTGTGAAGGGCATCATCCTATTCACCTTTTTCCATACATGGATGAAGCCATGAGAGTGTTGGACAACCCTACTGTTTCTGCAACCTACCTTCTAGTTGGTTACCAGAAGCTTTCTTCGATTCCTCCACTGGTTGATTCCATGATCGGTCAAGAGTCATCCTTGGTTGATCCCGCTCCCTCAGAAATTCAAATTCAAGAATTTGTTCCCAACCAACCATTGGTCGTGAAATCGGTTGATCTGATCCCGCCTATGGTTCATCAGGTATTTTCTGTCGAGAGTGGATCTCATCCCCCTCACATTCTTCTTATTTCTTCAAATTCCTTAGACTTTGAGAGAGATTCTCTCATCCCTGTGACTCAAGAAGTTTCTCTTCCTGCTCCCATTTTTGAGGTCCAGGAGGATGCTCCTCTTGCTCCCATAACGCAAGCGAATGACCATCTCAGTTCAATGGTACCCCCTCCAAGTAGTTTAGTCGATTCCTTCGATTGGAGTTGATTTGCAGGATACCTCCTTCCTTCTTATGTTCCTTTTTAGATCACGATACAAACCTTCGATGTGCCCATACCTAGAACAATTATAGATGAAGGCGTGCCTGTTAGTGTTCTGTCCTCAACTACTTGGCAAGCTTTTAGTTCTCCACCACTTGTGCCTGTTACGTAGAATCGGTTAGCTTTTAACAGAGGAACAAGTCAACTATTAGGGATCCTTCCGAAGCTCCCTTTCACTTTGGGAGGGAAAACCATCTGTATAGACGTGATATTTGTTCCGGGCCCCTTGGATTTCAATTTACTCTTGGGGCGCAACTATGCTTATGCCATGGGTGCACTTGTCTCCTCCCTCTTTCGTGTGATATGTTTTCCACACAAAGGTTGGATTGTGACCATTGATCAACTTTCATTCTTTGGTCCTGTGGTGGCAGCTAGCCCACCATCATCTCTATCAGATCTTTATCCTCCGTTTGTATCTTCCTCGCCACGGGTTAATTATGTGGCCACTTGTTCGTTGCCCTCATTCAGTGACTATGCTGTCGAGTACCGTCTACTGGGGGCATTCGAACACGATTTCCAAGATGTTTTTCTCCCATCCGATGTGAACCTCTTGGAAGCCATGACCTTTTATTCGTTATGGTAAAAGGTCGTCGGAGCATAATTCGTTTTATTGTGTCAAGCTCCTTAAAAAATGAAACAAGCTCTTACAAGGATGGTTCGTCTTCTATGTCAACCTCATTAAAAAATGAATTAGGTCATGAGTATAGTTCTTTTAATGTGTCAACCTCGTTAAAATAATGAAACACATCTTCATTCAATTCGAGTCTTTGATTCGATCTCATAAGATCCCAGTCGAGTCTTTCTCTGATCTCGCAATTTGAACCTTCACTCCATCAGCTTTTATTCATTGCAGCTGGATTGAAGCTTGGGGGGCATGTACCTCGAATTGAGTCACTATGCTGGGGGCATGCCCGTTTTTCGAGCATAGTTTACCTTTGTTTCAATCTTGCATAAAAAATGAAACCAATTTCAAGCATAGTTTACTTTTGTTTTCAAGCTTGCGTAAAAATGGAATATTTTGGCTTGGTGTGCTTTGTAAACGTTTTCCTGCCTCTTGGGTCATTTCTTAATATGCTGACACATTAACTTATATAGTGGCTAACATTGTATTAGATAGACATTTGCATGATTTGTAAAAATCATCATCACATGAAAAAGATCCATATAGGAAAATAGATGTATATCTATCTATATATATATATATATATATATATATATCGGATGTTTGCATCAATGTGCATCATAATTTAGAAAAATATGTGTGTTTCTGTTACATCCTGAGATGCCTGTCTCTAAAAAATATGCAGAAATGAAACCTAGGTGTCTACTCAGCGTGACGCTCATGATAGCATGTCACTTCTTGTACATGCCACCTCAGTAAGCGGTGGACTCGGTATGACACCCCTAGAGTGTGTCTCTGGTATGCATGAGGAACACCATCGAATCGCGCATTGTTCGGGATCCCACGGGAGATTCCCTCCAAGTTGCGCACGATTTCCTCCTCCTCGCCCCCTTACCATTAGGGGCAATATCAAAGTTGCAAGGAACTCACCTCGCTATCGGAGACATGCATGCAGGTCTCTTTAGGCCAACATCCGCAATTACGCATGGATTTAATGTCAGAACATGCATAACACAAAAAAATCATAATACTCATGAAAATAAAAAATGAGTCTTACCAAGTACTTCATCCCAATCCTCTCCTTCTGGGAGTGGGAGATCTGCATCACCAGTGAAATCTGTGCCAAAGTAGGGCCAATCCTCCACGACGATCAGTTGTCAGCGAAGCCAATCAAAGAACTCTGGTCTCCAGGACATCTATTGGCCACCCCTTCACCTTAGCATCAAAGCTGCCCAATGGGCCATCCGTGGCTCTTGATATGGTGGTGTCGGGACTATAACCTCCTGGCACTGAAAGATTGGTAATCGTTCCAAGATGAACGATACCATAATAGACCCATAGCCAAACTGCTTCAGCTTGGTTTTCTTGCACTTTTTCAATTGACGTTTCATGTTGATTGTCACTGCCTCTGCCTAATTATAGAGGGTCAGTGTCAGATAGTCTACAGCAAGAAGCAGTTGTGTCTTTTTCGCTTCATGTGGTGCTTGCAATCCCGCAACTCGCGTGATGGTATGTAGCACCACTCTTAGTGCCAAGTCTGGAATCGTTTGGATATCAAATTTTTCACTTCCTGATCCTTTCCTTGCCCCCGAACACACCCTATCGATCACCATACTCATGTTCTCTATTGTGGGCTAGGTGCCGATCAAGATTGGTACTGCTCCCCTCCGCGATAGCCCTGTTATGAAGTAAATGTATGAGACTTCGATCTCGAGTTCCTGATCACGAAGAATGATTTTTTCTTGATCCTCATCCCAGATACTGATTAAGTATTACAGCAGCTCTGGTTGAGCTATGAGGCATGGTATCATGAAGAATTTCTTGAGCCCACAATCTCTAACAGCTTCCATGCATCTTTCATTTTCCATGGCAAGTTCGTCTTCTTCATTGTGTTCTTGTTCCTTCCATTTGATCACCATTTTGCTACTTCACACCTGCAAACATGTCCATATGAATATCATTAGCCAAATTAAAGGCTTTTGACTGGTGAAAATGGGCCTACTTTCTTGCATTATAAGCATAAAATGGTTTCCGCAGTTGGTGCGACTGTTTTAGAAACAGTCGTGCCAACTGGCGCGCCCTAGTTCAAAATATTGGGCGATTGGCACGAGTCTGTGCCCAATACTTGCGCCAACCGCCGGGCCCTAATTTTTACAATTTCCCCCACATATTTCCAAATTTGGGGTTGCAAGCAATGAAACTACAATCAAAATTCAGGGAGGAATGATAGCTCTTACCTAGAACTGACGGATTCGAGATTGGTTTGTCAGATTTCTTGCTATCGCCGCCGCAAAATCACAGTGTAAAATGGGTATCTATTGCTCCACAAGAGGTAAAAATGAAAAGTAATTATTTTTTACCATTTTGGCATTTTATAACTTTTCATAACCCTAATTAGGTTTTAAGACATATTTTTCGATTATTTCACCATGTTATTTCGAGAAATTGGTTTTACGTACGTCTCTTGTGCAGTGACAGGTTTTTAACGTAACAGAAATGAAGTAACGAGTTGTATTTTATAATTTTTCGGACTCAGTAAAAACACGAAAAATTCACTGTTGGAGTCATCTTTCAACTCTTTTCTGACTCTCTAAAATTGAAAATATTGTTGAGACTCTTGTCATTTTGAACTCGTTAAATGGCTGCGAAATGATATCTACCCAGTATACGTTTACCCTTTTTTCGGGCTAGGATAGATTATTTACGAAAAAGTAATACCTTAGCCTATCGTAACTAAGAGGTTCTCTCGGATATTTTTTTCTACCATTTCGGATCTGAGGGACTATTTACGAAAAGGGACCTGCTGGAGTTTTCTTTTCTGCTTCTTTTCAAACTCTCTAAACATGAAAAGATGTCGAGTTCTTCCTTTGTCAGACTCGCTAAACTCTGATGACATCAGACATCATCACCATGAAATTCACTGAGTTCCTCCTTCCTAAGGCTCTTAAAATGTGCTAGGATGGATTTGTCCGAAGGACAAACTTACAGTACAAGCATATGTTATACCCTTCAAGCTTTTTTTTCAAAAATAATTGGGGTACTCGCCAGAAATAGTGGGACAAAATGGAACTAGTCGACAGTTGTGTCAGCAGTATGTCACTCTTGAACATGACACTCATCTACATTCGTGTTAGGATGGGGACATCTCATTTCGTCATTTTTGCCTCCATGGGTTTGAGTAATCTGTTTTGGCTGCTCTTTTGCTCTTTGCCACGTCATCATGACCTATGATCCCTTGATGTCAAATACTGTCAAATCCAAAGTCGTGTCATTGATATGTTCAAGAAAATTTTGCCTCTGTAGTTTTCAACCTTCCTCTGAT
This sequence comes from Pinus albicaulis, assembly GCA_034641835.2. NCBI lineage: Eukaryota > Viridiplantae > Streptophyta > Pinopsida > Pinales > Pinaceae > Pinus > Pinus albicaulis. The sequence goes on from CM076570.1 coordinate 1,169,474,591, forward strand.
CCTCTGTTTGGTCCTGATTCACTATCATCATGTTCCTCTGTCTCGTGTTGATGATGTGGGAAACATTATGGCCCTCCTTCGACCGGGTCACTTCTTGTTGACTTCAGCTAATTATCCATGAAGTTGACCTAGAGACTCCCTTCCGGTACCTTGGAGCTTGCATGCCTTAATGGCAAGTTCTTCACATTCGACAACAGGTCCACATCATTGGCCTTCGATCGAGTGATTTTGCGGGTGTTCGACGCTAGATCACTGTTCACATTCTGTGGATTGTATCTGTTGTACCTTGAGAGCCATTGTCATTATTGGTGGTTTCTCTCATGTCTGTTAATAGGTTTCATCATTAGCTGGTAATCAGGTGATTTTCTTGCATGTTCGACTTCAGCTCACATATTCGCATGCTTGAATTTGTACTTGTTCGGGTCTATATAGAGTGCAAGACCCTGGGTTTTGTCTAATAAGATCTAGGCTGTGAAATATTGTGGTTTATCATGACTTATTGCATGAATATTTTGATTGGATGGTTGCGACCATACCAGAGTCTATTTGTTGATCCTTATTGTTGGATGGCTGCGTTCATACCTTGGATCTCAATTTTTATATACTCTATTATGGATGGCTGTGCCCATGCCACATGTTCATGTATCAGAGATATCAGTTGTATTTGTACTTGCAGGTCTTCCGACAGTGGTGTTTTGTTCAAACGTGTTCTCGTAAAGCATTTTACCCCTCTCTCTCTCAGACCTCGTGCTTTAGGGGGCATCTGTTCCATAGCATTTTGTCACCGTCCCTAAAATCCCCATCCCGCACATTGGAGGACCATTTCTGTGACTAATAAGAAGTTTCATGCCTTGCAAAGACCATCATTGCATCCCTTTCCATGAGGACAACATTCCTTTTGTCGAAAATTCCTTGAGAAGACCATCAGAAACACATTTTTTTACCTTGATGCTGGTAGACCATTATGCCCTTGCGCCAATGAGGAAGAGTAACACTGGGCCCCGTGCCCATTGGCACTCTATCCTAGTGAGCTACCCACGCCAAGTTGGTTTTGGAATGTTTTTTAAAAATAGAGGCGAATTTTCCATCATAACAACTTCGCAGGCGAGTCAGCCTGAGTGGTTCAACTGAATAACTCATTAGGGGAATTTTGAGGTCTAAAATGGGCCTCCTAAGGAAATAATAAAATAATATCTAAACTAATAAAATAATATTTGTGAATTTTCAATTCACTTTTTGCACCATAATCCATGTAACCATAGTTAAATTCAATTCAAAATTTGTACCAAAATGAAATTAATAAAAAAATTGTACTGATGTGACTATAAATAAGAATGATTTTTTCAAGAAAAAATCGTTATCATTGAACAACTAATGCATTTGTCCTTTGCACTTAAATAACTTAAAATAAAATATAAATATAAATTTATAAATTATTAATTATATTACATGCTATTAATTAAAATTTACATTATTTAAATTGTATAATAACATGTAATTAATATGCTATATAAAAATAATGTAATAAATGTATAGGGATATGCATTGTTTTTTTCAAGAAATATGAAATGACAATAATATATTTTTATTCAAAAAGTATGAAATGACATTTATTATGAGTACTTTACTTTGACTTTAAAAGTTCTTAGAACACTACCATGGTTAACCATGAATTTTTATCCACCATTGAGAATGTGACAAGTAAGTACCTTTAACTCAAGCAATGCCACCTCAAACATTAGGGATGATGTCATCCCCTAAAATGTGATTGGTTCTCATAAAGTGAATTTTAATTGTACATTTTCCTTAGGAGGCCCATTTTAGACCTCAAAATTCCCCTAATGACGACCACCCTATTTTGGCCTCTTGTTTCCACCTTTTGGGGAAACCTCCCAAAGGATAAGGCCTCCCTTCCATCATTGTAGGGATTCCAACCTCCTCCTCTCCCTCTATAAATAAAGCTATCTCCCATTAATACACTAGCTGAAAGGCTGAAAAGAATTGATAAAAAAATTTCTAGGGAGATAGAACAGAAAGAGACCTTTGTCGAGAGAGAGCTTAGGCTTGTGTCCTCGCCTCATCCCAATTCCCAACGATCCTTCGAGACGCACTTCGATTGAACCCGCTGAAGGAGGCCGCGACGTCAAGGCTCCGGTTGTTATCTCTTTCTTCTATTTATATATACATGACTATTGTCTGGTTCCCATCTTGTGTTAATATGGTTTATTTTACGCAATGTGTTTATTCCTCCTTGACTGACTAGTTAGCTACGAATGAAAGTATTGTCTTGTATGTTGCTCTTGTCTTTGATCTTTGTTCAGGAATATGAGTACCATCGCTGAATGATTGCGACCTGTCGGGACAGAGATCAAGAGGTTGTCATTACTATAACTGCGAAAATCGTGTTGGACTCCAAGTAGGATAATCTACCCCAACCTATTTCATTTGTTAGCTAGGAACCTACACCTTAGCTTGTTCCCTTATTGCTAGAAGCACTCTAGGGCTAGAGGGATCGCCTCTATCCACAAAGGGGATTTACCTTTCCAACAATATCGCAACGTAGGAAAAGAAGGTCCCCAAAGCGGTACACTCAATACATGGCTCTTATGACCAAAGGTATTGAGATAGAACCATCCTCTTTTGAGAAATCATCACAGCAGCTAGTGTGGGTTGATGATGTGATTAAGCAGTATGACTCCATTATCAGAAACAGTGCATGGGGAGTTTTCCCAAGACCAGTGGGGAAGTTAGTTGTGAGATCCAGGTGGGTCTATAAGGTGAAGTAGGAAACAAATTGGAGTGTGGAGAAGCACAAGGCCATATTTATGGCCAAAGGGTTCTCTCAGGTGGAGGGGATTGACTATGATGAGACTTTTTCACCACTCACAAGGTACTCATCTATTATATCCATCCTTGCACTCTTAGCACAGATGGGATGTAAAATACATCAAATGGATGTAAGGACATCCTTTCTCAATGGATTTATTGAGGAAGAAATGTACATTGAGAAGCCATAAGGTTTTGAGACCATAGACAGGGAGTCACATGTGTGCAAACTCAAGAGAGCATTGTATGGGTTGAAGCAAGCACCTCGTGCTTGGTACACCAGGATTGACAGATATTTCACCAAGTTGGGCTTCACCAAGAGTGAAGCGGATGTGAAACTATATCATATTGTGGTTGATGGTAAGATTTTGATTATTGTACTTTATGTCGATGATCTGATACTGACAGGTGATGAGAAGCTCATTAAGTTTTGCAAAGAAGATATTGCAAGAGAATTTGAGATGAAGGACATGGGGATCTTCCACTATTTCCTTATATTGGAAATATGGAAAAGAGATGGGGAGCTATTTGTATCTTAGGGAAAGTATGCCAAGGATATTTTGAGGAAGTTCCACATGGAGGCGTAAAACCCATGGAGACTCTCCTAGTAGGAAACTGGAGGAAGGGGGATGCTACTTCGGGCGAAGTAGTGGATGCTACTGTTTATAGGAAGCTTGTGGGTTCACTCATGTATTTGGTGAAAACATGACTAGACATATGTTACACAGTCAACCAGCTGATCCAAGCTATGGTTAAGTCGACCAAGCTCTTTTGGAAGGTAGGGAAGCATGTATTGAGATATCTTATAGGCACTATAGAGTATGGATTATGGTACAAATGGAAGGAGGGAGTGAAGCTTCAAGGCTTCACCGATGCAGATTGGGTAAGGATTCCATCCGACAGGAAGATCACATCAAGGGGCATCTTCAACATATGATCAACAACATTTTCCTGGTACAACAGGAAATAGAGATCAGTTACACTCAGTTTAGCAGAGGCAAAGTGCATGGCATCTAGTCAGGCAGCCTGTGAGGCCATATGGATGAGGAAGATACTTGTTGGTTTGTTTTGTCAACACATGGATCCAATGGTGATACATTGTGATAGCCATAGTTGCATCAAACTCTCGGTTAATCCAATATTCCATAATCGGTCCAAGCATATTGATATCTAGTATCACCATCTCAGAGATTGTGTTCAGAGGTGGGTTATGTTATTAGAGTACATTCCCACAGAGGAGCAAGATGCAAACATTTTGACGAAGGCGCTGGAAAGAATAAAAATTGAATTCCACAAATACAAGATCGGGGTAGAAGATAATCCCTTTCTTGTTTAGAGGGATTTTTGAAATGGAAATAATAAATGGCACCCAAGGGGGCTTCTGATTTAATTTTCCCTTAATTAAATTGGAAGAGAAATTGTAATTTCATCTCATGAAAACTTATATTAGTTAACTAAGTCAGAAAGACTTAGTTAGCTTAGTAAATTAGAGTTGAGGGTCAGAGAGGAGGCATGTAGAGTTCTCCCATGATTTTAGGGGGTCCAGTTACAATTATTTATGACTTGTAATTAGTTAACTCAATTAATTGAGTTAAAATCACTTTAACTAGTTCTAACTGAGACATGAGCTAGAGATAGGTCCAGTGAATTAAATCTTATTTAATTCACAATGGGTGATCAATCAATTAACTGATAATTCTCTATAAATAATTATTGCATGTCAGTTCTAACGAAGGCCCGGTTGAGACTGAGGTTAAAGAGATGATAACTATCAGTTGTATAATTAGAAAATTGTGCAGGTCAATTATAGAGTCATGTGGAGGCCAAGGATGCATTGCATAATCAATTAAAGGGAATTTCCTATTTAATAGGACGACAACTCCTCCAAGAATGTGTGAGCAAGGCAAGATGAGCAGAGGCTAAGAATTGGTTAAGTAATTGACTGATTTTTCCTAGATCAGAATGAGATAGTTGGCAAAGTGCAGGAGTTTCTCGATGAGAGAAAACATTGTATTTTTTCATGGTATTTACTTTATAAAATATATAGAAAGCAGGGTTTTAGGCAGTGTGATTTCCACAGATACATCTTGTGTTTTGCAATTGATTTACTTCTTTCTCTTACTTTTTATGTGATTGTGCGATCGTGTTTTATTTTCGCAAATTGTAGAAGGATTCAGTATCTTGTTTTAGTACATCATAAGATCATATTAAATCCCATTGGTATAATTTCTACAAAATTTATAAAAAATAAATAAAATTAATTTAAATAATTTAAAAAGTCATTGTCAGCTTAATGGTTATTGGATAGTGTGCCAACAGAGGGAGGGGAGAAAGCCAGTCTCCTCGAACATGAAAGAGGGGATGGTGTGGCCAATTCTCCCATGCGATCACACATGTTACAAGTTATGATGAACCAGTGAATTGATATGGAAACCCATGTGACCTCTACGTCTTCCTCACACAGTTGGAGTTACTCGGTCATTTTATGGATCCTTCATTATATCACCATGTTGTTGGTGGTTTTTTCCCTCCTAGTGCTTGGATTTGTGGCACTCATGTTAAGGGAGGTTTTGTCCCTCCTGGTTTAGCTTTCCAACTTCCTTTTTTCATTACTGGCTAGATACTCTACAACTTTCTCACAATCATGGGGATGCATGCTATGGGTTTGAGCGACATTCAACGAGAGGGACGACACCAATTCTTAGTCAAGAGCTTCTGGAAAAAGCAGACACTAGGAATGCAGGTAAATTCATTTAATTATGTAATCTCTTGTTGGTATTGCTTATATAGTCACGAGGCTCTAATATTTTGGTCCAAGAATTTAGTTTTGTCTATTTGGGTAGATACACTTACAATTGGCTCCTTGGAATGATGTTTTTGGCTCCCCTTCAAACCCAGGAGGACACCCTATTTCCTAACGTGGTACCATGTTCATCGATGTAGTTCACTTGGCTCATTATCCTTTTCTTTCCACCCCTAAAGCTTTCCCTTCTACTAGCTCTATGTTGGAATCCCTCTAGTTATCATTCCCAAGACCTGCACTCATATCTCGAATCATCTCTTGTTGGGTTTTGGCCCTCCCTTAGTGCCATGTCGCCACAACAAATGCGCATGAGGTGCGATTTTGGTGGCTAAGGTTTCCCAAGAAAACCCAAAGCTAAGACTTAGGCCCAATATATAGCAGAAATTTACCTTTCAGCCACCCTTCCTAAAATATAGAACGAAATTCATCAACTTGAATCCTATATTACAAACGACGAGAACACCCATTTTTAATCAAATATTTAGGTGGAATTTTTTTACTAGGTCCTGGTTCTTAGCAATGTTAGGGGTTAGGGGTTACATGAACCAATATTTCCACTCCATCACTCTACATTGGAAAATGAAAACAATGTTGGGTCGGGTGATCAAAGAAAAATAGGAGGACCACAATGAAATCATAGCCCACCTCTACAACATCCAGGGGATCCAGAAACACCAGTGCTCTTATATTTTCAACTTGGATGCTTGGTTGGCTAACATTGAGAGGCATCTTCAGTGTGGGAGATATCCCCCAATAGGTCCAAACATGTAGGATCCCACCCTTTCCACTTATTTTAAGGACTAATGCATGCCTATGTCCCATATTATTTCATGTTTATGTTTGACAAACTTATTTTACTTTATTATATGTTTCATAGTTGTGGCTTGTTAGCTACACCTAGCTAATTGTTTGTAAGCTTTCTGATAACTTTACGAAACATTTGTATCGATGTAGCGATAAACATTTAGTACGTTAATTATGGTTTTTTTTGTAAGCTTGGAAACTCCTTTCTATTCCATTTCAAAAAAGAAGGCAATTTTTACATCCATATCCATCAGCACTAGATGACTTCAAATTGCCCACGGGAAACTGGGGTTGTCAGCCATCTAACCGCATTATATGCCATCCAAAATATGAAAAGTATGAGGTTGTCTAGCAGCACTATATAAGTCTAATTGTCTTTAATTCTCATACTAGCTATATCTCTATAAAAAAACATCAAATCTTGTCAACCAACCATTTATACATATCAATATTTAAGAAACTTGATTATGCAAATCATATAATTACTCATCTGATGAATATATGGGCGTCGGATATTTTGCACTGGACCCTGGTAGTTATTTCTGAGGAAGACCAGGGATGTGCTTCTTGATGCGATTGAGGCAAGAATTTTGTTGTTGAATCTGACGTTGAATGAGTTGAATTTCCTACAGTTCTATTTCAAGCTTGGAAGAGCTTGTAGAGGAGGCCGTCATAGCTTTTGCCACAATGTTTTTCATCATCTAATATAAATAAAGTGTTTGTTGATATTGGGTATACCGGCCTTTAGAATTGCTTGGGTCCCGGACCAGGGGCTACTAGCCATCCATATCTAGATTATTATTTTCAGCTTGTTGTTTTAATTATCACTCCCACCCTGAAATCAACTGATAGACCTATGGAGGTGTGCTGAATTGATAGGCTTGGGCAGCCTCCTGAGTTAATCAAGTGATACTCCAGCTTCCTCGACCCTTTGTCTAACGTGGATGAGGTTATCGACCACCACGCCCCTTTCGACTACTCTGGCTTTGATCTTGGGCTCCTTGACCTATTTTCCCTTTGCTCGAGGAGGGTTACTACATGAGACTATACAAAAAACCATACATCTGCAATAGAAACCAATATATGTGTACCACAATCACTACTACCCAGTTCCTCGTTTGAACTAGAGACCAACTCACAGAGAGACGACCTGGTGTGGTAGCCTTACAAATTCGAGGGAAATGTAGTCTTTGTTGGGTATGTGTTATATTCTTTCCACAACTAATCATGCGCGGGGGAGCCCCCCCTTTGTGTTGGGCACAACGGGGGGGGGTCACAGGGGGGGCGGTAGCCCCCCTGTCGGGGTCCAAGGTAGCGCCCCAGCGAAAATTTTTTGGTCCTTGATTTCCGGTGGGCTGTCCGCGCCCATGGTTTTGTGCATGGTTTTTCACATGGTTTTGGGGTACGATGGTTTTCAACCCCTGGTATTTTTGTAGATCCGGTCAAGGGAACTACAGTTATGTTCTAAACCAAGGTTAATGGATTAGGGTTTATGTATGCTTCAGCATGTATATATGTGTTGTAACACTAAAAGGAATATAATGAAATATCAAGCTGGTCGTCCCAATTTGGGATCCAGGGGAAAATTTCTGTGTTTATCTGTTTTATGTTTTATGCTCTCGCTATTGTTTATTTTCTGTTATAAGATTCGTGTGTAGATAGTTTATGTTCAGGGTTAAAACCTACATTTGGTATCAGATATGTTTTGGCTTCAAGGGGATGTCATTGCTGCTGAGGGTTTTTTGCTCGAGCCTAGGGTAGACCCTGTTCTATGGGAGATCTGTGGGATCGATTCTTGCAGTGAAAGAAGATGGTGAGCGGTGGAAAGATAGAGATCGAGAAATTTAATGGTCAGCGTTTTGAGTTGTGGAAGCTCGAGATGGAGGATCCGTTGGTGGATAAAGATCAGTGGATCACGGTAGATCCAGGTACTAAGCCAATGGGAATGTCAGATGAAGACTGGAAGAAGCTGGATCGGAAGGCTAAGAGCACAATACGGTTGTGTGTCTCAGATTCAGTATTGTTGAATGTATCTGGGGAAGCTACGGCGAAGAATTTGTGGGAAAAACTTGGGACTTTGTACCAATCTAAGTCTTTGGTGAATAAGTTGTTCCTGCGGAAAAAGCTATATAACCTGAGGATGAAGGATGGAGACTCGGTGACAGAGCATCTGAACGCCTTCAATACTGTGGTAAGTCAGTTGTCATCTGTTGATATTAAAATCTCAGATGAAGATAAGTGCATCAGTTTGTTGTGTTCTCTACCAGACTCGTGGGATAGTCTGGTTATTGCAATAGGTAGCAATACAACTACCTTGAATTTTGATGACATTGTCTCAGCCTTGCTGTCGGAGGAAATGAGACGGAGAAATATGGAGGGCCGGAATGGAGATGCCTTATCTGTACGAGGAAGGTCCCAAAACAGAAACAAGAATAAGGTTTCGAGTGGGAGATCCAAATCTAGAGGGAGATCTAAATCTCCTGGAAAGTTTGTAAAGGTATGCTGGAAATGCGAAAAGGAAGGGCACTACAAAAAGGAGTGCAGATCTAAAGCTCCTGAGAAAGGAAAGGGATCTGATGATGCTCCTTCTGCAGAGGCAAAAACCACCTCGGATGAAGGTGGGGATGTGTATTTGGCTTCTTCCTCAAATACACATGTAGATCATGAGTCATGGTTGATTGACTCAGGTGCATCCTTTCACTTCACTCCCCATAGGGAGTGGTTCTGCGAGTATGAGAAATATGATGGTGGTGATTTCTTCCTAGGGGATGATAGGAAGGCTATAATCGTCAGACGTGGAAAGGTCAAGTTGAAGTTGCAAGGTGGAAGGATTAGAACACTTCCTGGTGTTCTGCATATTCTTGCATTGGCCAGAAATCTGATTTCTGTAAGCAAGATGGATGATGCAAGTGTAAAAACAGTGTTCGAGAAAGATGCCTGCAAGATGGTTCGGGGAGCACTGGTATTAATGCGGGGAGTTCGGATTGGAACTCTGTACAAGCTACAAGGTAGCACTGTTATTGATGGGTGTAACAATTCTGTGGTTCCTGAAAGTGGAGCGGAAAGCCTAGCTGTCTCTGGAGAAAAGACCATGATATGGCATCAAAGGCTTGGACATATTGGAGAGAAGGGCCTTCAGATACTGCATAGAAATGGTATGGTAGAAGGTATGTCTAATTTCTCATTGGATTTCGATTTCTGTGAACATTTTGTATATGGGAAGCAGAATTGGGTGAGTTTTTCTTCTTGTGCTAAGAGGGCGAACAAGATATTAGAACTTGTGCACAGTGATGTGCTTGGACCTATGTCAGTTCCATCACTGGGAAATTCTGTGTACTATGTTTCATTCATAGATGAATTCTCAAGGAATACATGGATATATTTCTTGAGGAAGAAATCTGAAGCCTTTAACAGATTTAAAGAATTTAAGGCTCTGGTGGAAAACCAAATAGAGAAGAAGATAAAGGCGCTAAGGATAGATAATGGTGGGGAGTTCTACAAGAAGGAATTTGAAGAGTTATGTAAGAAGTGTGGTATAGCACGGCAGAAGACTACTCCATACACACCTCAGAAAAACGGAGCTGCAGAAAGAATGAACAGGACACTGATGGAAAAGGCAAGAAGCATGCTCAGTGGTACCAGGTTAGGACAATAATTATGGGCAGAGGCAGTGGAGACTGCATGCTATCTGGTTAACAGATCACCTTCATCAGTGTTGGAGGATAAGACTCCACATGAGGTATGGACTGGTAATAAACCCTCTCTTTCGCATCTAAGGGTATTTGGATGTGATGCATATGTACATGTTCCAAAGCAGAAAAGGACCAAGTTGGATAATAAATCTGAAAGGTGCGTCTTTATTGGGTATAAGGATGGTTTAAAAGGTTACAAGCTTTGGAACCCATAAACAAGGAAGGTTGTGTATAGCCGAGATGTGGTGTTTAGAGAGGTGAAATAAGTTGTTAAACATGAAGTCATACCAAAGGAACCTGAGAAGATAGATTTTGAGATAAAGGTGTATGAATCAGACTCTACAGCAGAAGAAGATTCGGAAGAGGAGGAGCCACAAACTCCAGCTATGAGAAGATCAATTTGGGAAATAAGGAAACCAGAAAGGTATAGTCCATCTACTTACTGTTCAGTTTTTGCCTTAACTATAACTAATGATGATCCCAGAACTGTCAGGGAGGCAGTAGATTCAAAGAATGGAAAACTCTGGAAGGAAGCCATGGTTTATGAAATGGCATCCTTGCACAAAAATGAGGCATGGGATTTGGTGGAGTTGCCGGCTAGAAGGAAGCCCATCGGGAGAAAATGGGTGTTTAAGAAGAAGATGAATGTAGAAGGCAAGGTGGAGAAATACAAAGCTCGGTTGGTAGCAAAAGGTTATTCCCAGGTGTTGGGAATTGATTTTGGTGATATTTTTTCTCCTGTTGCCAAAGTTACTTCTATTAGATTACTTTTATCTGTTGTTGCTGCATTTGATTTTGAGATAGAACAAATGGATGTGAAGACAACATTTCTTCACGGGGATCTAGAAGAGGAGATCTACATGAAGCAACCTGAAGGCTTTATGGTGAAGGGTAAGAAAGAACTGGTATGCAGGTTGAAGAAGTCTCTGTATGGGTTAAAGCAGTCACCAAGGATGTGGTATCAGAAATTTGATACCTATATACGGGGACTTGGCTTCACCAGAAGCAAGGAGGATCACTGTGTTTATTTTAAATTAATTGGTGACCGAGTTATTTATTTGGTCTTGTATGTGGATGATATGTTGTTGATTGGAAATGACAAAGAAATTATCCAAGATTTGAAGACCCAACTGTTCTCCAAATTCGACATGAAGGATCTTGGTGCCGCAAACTATATTTTGGGCATGGAAATTAAGAGAGATTGGGCAAAGAGGAAGCTCTGGTTAAACCAGAGGAATTATGTCGAGACTATATTGCAGAGGTTCAATATGCAGGAGAGTAAACCGATGAATGTTCCTATTCATGTAGGTGTAAAGCTGTCTGCTGAACAGTGTCCCAAGATACAAAAGAAGAGGAGGATATGTCCCGTGTTCCATATGCAAGTGCAGTGGGTAGCCTGATGTATGCAATGGTATGTACTAGACCAGACATTGCACATGCAGTGGGAGTATTGAGCAGGTTTATGTCAAACCCAAGGAAGGAGCATTAGACAGAAGTGAAGCGGGTTTTCAAATATTTACGTGGTACTAGTGATTATGGCTTGTGCTACTAGGGAAGACCAGGATTGGAAGAATGTTGGACATTCGTGGTTTTGTTGATGCAGACTGGGCTAGAGATCTGGACCAAAGAAGATCTACAAGTGGGTATGTGTTTAGCCTATTTGGAGGCGCAGTTAGTTGGATGAGTAAAATACAGTCTATAGTGGCTCTTTCAACTACAGAGGCAGAATACATGGCAGCCACTCATGCAAGCAAGGAAGCAGTTTGGTTTCAGAGATTGTGTTCGAGTATGGGGTTGGTACATCAAGCTATAAGGATATACTGTGATAGCCAAAGTGAAATTTTCTTGGCTAAGAACCCTGCTTATCATTCAAAGACAAAGCACATTGATGTTCAATATCACTTTGTTAGAGATATGGTTGAGGCTAAAAGAGTGTTGTTGGTAAAGGTGGACACTTTGAAGAATGTTGCAGATGCATTGAAAAATTCTGTGAGCACTCGGAAGTTCTCTTGGTGTAGAGAAATAATGGGTGTTGAAGAATTGGACCTATGACTAAGCTCTCTTGTGGCCCCTTGCGGAAAGAAAACAATAAGTAGGAGAATTTTGGGTATGTGTTATATTATTTCCACGACTAATCACGCATGGGGGGGTAAGAGTGGGGGCGATAGCCCCCCCTTTGCGTTGGGCGCAATGGGGGGGTCATAGGGGGGGCAGTAGCCCCCCCTATCGGGGTCCGAGGCAGTGCCCCAGCGAAAATTTTTTGGTCCTTAATTTCCGGTGGGCGGTCCGCGCCCATGGTTTTGTGCATGGTTTTGGGGTACGATGGTTTTCAGCCCCTGGTATTTGTGTAGATCCGGTCAAGGGAACTACGATTATGTTCTAATCTAGGGTTTATGTATGCTGTAGCATGTATATATATATATGTGTTGTAACACTAAAAGGAATATAATGAAAAATCAAGTTGGTCGTCCCGATTTGGGACCCAGGGGAAAATCTTTGTGTTTATCTATTTTATGTTTTATGCTCTCGCTATTGTTTATTTTATGTTATAAGATTCGTGTGTAGATAATTTCTGTTCAGGGTTAAAACCTACAGTCTTGTAAAAGTGAAATAACATAATACAGGACGATAATAACCCATAAACCCATAAAACAAATTATTCCTCAAGGAATTGACCTAGCTCGACGAAATAGGCCACCAACATCCGCCCTCAGTTCACAAAACCTCCTTAAGATAAGAACCAGTATCAACTCGAGGGTTTTCCTCTCCAAATTTCCCCATATCAAACCATGGAGATGGTTTATCACAAAGATTACAAATTGAGAAAAAACCCTTATGCAATAGACACAAACCAAAACCCAATGTTCCTTCCAAGAATACATAGACATCTAGGAAAGCTTAATATTGTAATAGACAAAGGGAACTCAATTGTACTAAAATTGCTTATCAAAATAAGAATTTCTTGTCTCCCATACTTCCTAGGAGGCTTCATGATTGTTCCATGTCACCATCTTAGAAACATCCATCCGAAGAATTAAGAAATAACATTGAACACAAGGATAAGGGTGTGGTTAGAGCAAATGAAATGGACATACCAGCAACAATTGCTTACAAGTTGGAGGGCGATGTCGTCAACATCTGATTTTTTGGAATGGATAATTCCTTTCGCGGTCACCCTTAAGGCTTCATAAATACGGGTTTCTACAGCACCAGACCAGACGAAAGTCTTTGAATCAAACCCCATAGGCATTCCTTATGGTCGAAGTCAGCGCCACACTTGAATTGTGATATTGTTCCTTGCCACCTTGCGTATTTAAATATATGAATTAGGGTCATCATTCAGCCACCCACCATTATATCTCCTAACTCCTCTGACCATGGCACGGATCCCACTGATTCCGTTTCATCGGCTCTCACCCTAATCGGAAGAATTTTGGTTAATTTTGATAGACAAAAGAACATTATATTATCTTTACTACCATTAATGTAGTTTTCATTGTAGCAAGCCACAACAGTAATACTCTTATATGATATGTTTCGTATATTTAAATTATTATCTAATGAAAAAAAAAGAAAAAAAATCATTTAATTTCAAGTAAATTAATAAAATAACAATTTTGCAATTCAAATTATATATATATATATATATATATATATATATATATATATATATATATATATATATATATATATATATATATATATATATACATATATATACATATATACACATGTATGCATATGTGTATATATGTATATATATATATGTATGTATATATATACATATATATATGTATATATATACATATACATATGTATATATATATATATATATACATATACATATGTATATATATATATATATATCTATACATATGTATATATAGATATGTATACATATGTATATATATATATATATATATATATATATGTATACATATATATATATGTGTGTGTGTGTGTGTGTGTGTGTGTGTGTGTGTATATATATATATACATATGTATACATATGTATATATATACATACATATGTATATATATACATACATATGTATATATATATATCTATACATATGTATATATAGATATGTATACATATGCATATATATATACATATACATATACATATACATATACATATACATATACATATATATATATATATATATGATGGCACAAGAATACAAATTAGGCCATCAACATAATCATTCTTTTATAAATGTTTAACTGAACATTATTTCTAATTACCAACAACAACAATATTGCCTGCATGGCAGCTAGCCCTTGCCTTAAACGAGGAGCCGAGGGAGCCAAGCTACATATTGGTGAGATATACTAAAAGTTGCATATAAATTTCACATAATAATACAAATAGAAAGACCAGGAATATGAAAGTGGTATGATGGCAGCAATAAGTCTCATATTACAATGGAAAAATACATGCATCCATGCTCTCTGTTACTATGAAAGATTATATTTTTAAAAAGAGAATTGATCCATAATTCTCCCTTAAAATTTAAAAGAGCCTCAAAAAAGTCCACACTACTACTATGAATTGCAGAAAGCTTGTAAAATCCATGTTGCTTGCAGTACTAGCTTTCCCAGAAGGTCAATATCGTAGTGTCACCAAATTTCGTTTCACAGTTTCAGTTTCAAAAAATAGTTTGCAAACGTTATATTTTATCAGTAAATCTATACCTTACATTTTGTATGGTCTATAAATAGTTTATTGTGATTAACTGACAAAAACTTCACCCTAGTCTACACATCTATCTCGTATTGAAACCAACTGCAATGCGGAAGAGATAAAACAATTTGTATGCATATTAATATTGCATATAAGAGCAGTGGCGGTTGATTTGCAAATGAAACAAGAAATTTTGGATCACTAAATGAAACAGTGAATGATAGAATTTGTAATGAACACTCTGATACTCATCCATCATGATTACAATTACATAACCCATAAATAAAAGCTATGTCAATGTTACTTGGGTTTTATTTGTGAAAAGTAATTTTAAATGTTTTTTTTATAGTTTTTGTGAGAGAATTAAGTTAGGAATTTCAAATATGAAACCACTTTCAAATTTGAAGATTTCTACAACTTTAGTGCTAATTTTAATCTTTTTAATGTTAACCGTCAATGTAAGTGATAAGAAATTTTCTAGTAAAATTACATCACTGGTGGCGAATACAAGGGGGAAATATAAATGAGCTTGATAACTCCATGTAAACACCCCCATATGCCACCATAGAGATATCCAGTTACCACAATATGAAATGCGAAATCTTCAAATTTTCATGTATTACACATGCCCTCACCCTGAAGAAAAAGAGATGGAGAAAATTAGATGGAAAACACTTTCACTCAACAAATCGAGTATGCATCTCTACGTATGCACCATAACCCCTTGGTCATGCCAAGAGAAAAGGTTTACCCGTTCCATCAAAGGCAAAGGGCACAGAAGCGCGGGTGGGTAGAGGAGAGACCATAGTCAATAGAATTTAAAGGACTATATGCAAAGCCATATCTAGAGGGAGACCCAGTCCCAGCCACAAAACCAGTAACAAATATAGAAGCATCAGTAGTTAACAATAGGAAAAATTAGCAGTAATAGTAGAAAGTTCATTGCTAAAAATGATAGTAATTCCAACAAGATTCAGTAGTACATCTGCTAGAAAATTCCAAGGTACTAACAACATTGGAAAAAGTTCAAGTTGTAATGAGAGCCTCGACACAATATAAATCACTGCGATCTCACTAGCATGTTTTAGGCGGCCTATGTGTGCACTTTTATGTGACTGGTGGGCTTTCCTTAGCGGTAAAGAATGAGGTAAATAGCTTTGTGTAAAAACTCGTAAGATGTCCTCAGATGTGATATTATCTTTGAAGTTGTTCTCTAAGTAGTTGTTATAGTAGTTCACTTATAAGCCTTACTGTTTATGCCTGTATATCGGACTCCGCCTTCCAATACTAAATGGTGAAAATAGCCTTCATTTCACGAGAATTCCTTACATTACCGAGAAAAGCACGGGAAAGAGAGATCAACCATTGCTTTCAGACTGACTTAACAATCTTACCAGCCCACTAAGTGGGGAAGGCCATAGTCCATCTATCTCTCTCATTCGGTGTTAGTCAGTCTCTCTCTCATTTGGTGTTAGGAGGGGCAGTTTTTCATGCATGTCTTTAGTCATAAAAAAACATTCGCTCCCTATTCCATTCATAAATAAATGTTTGGGCCTACTCTTGTTTGTTATGTCTGCATTAGAATCTAAGTAATTATTCATCCATGGTAGTTGACGCTACGCACGGTGTTATGTATTGAATGTCACCGGCAAGAAACCCCTATCTCTTTCTTGACCTTCCATTGTTTAAATTATTTTTTTGTCTTGATTCAATGTTATTTTTCCTCCCAGCTTATGCCCCAACCCCCCTAGTGGGCTTCATGGATATCAAATATCAATTAAGGCCCCCCTCATCATGTAGTAGACAAACTCTAAAATCGAGGATAATCGGGCTCCAGTTATCTTTTCCCCGCATCAGTTGCAAGATTAGGGTTGTACTGCTTTAGAACATTAACTATGTAGCCATGGGTCTTGCAAATCGATTCCATATTACCAGGTTAATATCAAGAAACAAATTACCGAGTTTGAAGCAAAATGTGATGCCTTATGCCCCCATCATCTCCATATTGTCTCAAAGTCCAAGTGTCAGCCTTCAATCATCCAATCAATTCTCACAACAAAGCAATTAGAGAAAGGTAATTATTTCAACCTTACAGATCTTAATTCTCTAGCAAAGAATCCCTCTTTCAAAGTGGTGTTCCTCCTCCCTCCGGTTGATGTTTTAAAAATTTTCATAGTTTTTAGACTCTTTTTACAAGATCACTTTGCTAAGATTTGAATATTGCTTAAGACTATGTAAAACGAACACAAAATTGGTTTTTTTCTTTAAAAGGAAATCATAATTCTCTATCTATATAGTGTTGTCCAGTATTCCTATAGACTATATCATACATCCCTGTTGAAATCCAATCTCAAAGATGATTAAAAATCAGAAAAATCATAAGACTGACCATCCCTTATCATTCAAATAGGAAAATTTGTATGCCTATGGGATATATGCTCAATCTCTCGACATAATTTAAAAAACTTTTGAGATATGACCGCTTCCTCGAACATATAATTAAAGATTTGAAGTTTGCGAAATATATATATATATATATATATATATATATATATATATATATATATATATACAGCATCCAGAGATGAGACAGAACCTAGAATGGTAAAGCCACCCTTGGTTTCAGACTTCATCCAGCTTCCTGTGTCACCTGTATTGTCTCTTTCTTCAAAGAATATGCTAATAAGTCTAGTAATAAGTCTATTCATCTTCAAAAAAACAACAAGAAGAAGCATTTACACTATAACTAATCTTCCATACAGGTCTGCAGAGCATCAAGATGTTCTTGTTTCCTCAACATGTTCTTGTTCTCTTCTGGTGTGAGGGACGGCAAAACAATGACAACATTGGCAAGTGTATGACATATGTTAGCCCTGCATGTAGAGAAGCAGACAAGTGATTGTAGCATACATGTAGAGAAGCAGACAAGCGTAGGTGGAAAATGTTTTCGGAGTACTGCACCTATGAATTATGATACCTTTGCTAGTATTTCATATGCTAACATTAATTTCACAGCTCCAAAATATAAATGACTAAAAACAATATACTATTTGCTTACTACCTCTTTACCTCAAAAAAATGCCAAAACCAAAAGAAATAAAAAAAATAAAAAATAAAAATAAAATTAAAATTAAAATAAAAAATTAAAATTATTCAAAACGCATAATACACATAAAAAAAAACCTCAATAAATCTTCACATGAATTAATACTATATCATCTATTCTAATTACTATAATCCCATGCCATACCACACAGAGTAATAAAACAATATTAAATAAACCTTCAACATAATCATTATTATATAAATTTTATCCTTGGGTGAACAATATCTCTAAACTCTTGGAATGAGTACTTCCATAATAAATATAAAAGTATTTTTTGAAAAAGCTATATTTTAGCACAAAAGCCTACTTTCAAAAAACATCCGTACCCAAAATAACTTAGATACTTCAAAATCTGTACTTGACTTCTGTGGCCAAAACCTATTCCCTTTTTTTCACACTTATTTCCATGATAAATATTAAAATAACTTTCGGAAAGCTATATTTTAACATAAAGCCTACCTTCAAGAAACATCAATATCCAAAATAATTTGTATACTTGAAAATCTGCAGTTGACTCCTCTGCCCCATTTATTTATACATGTCACTTTTAAAATGTCCACACTTTGTCTTTTTTATCTCCCATTTTTAAATGTCCACACTTGTTTTTTTAATCTTTTCCAATATAGGTTGTCTTTCTCTTTTATAAAACACCGCATTAATTTTAATTTCAAATTAATTTATTATATATATATATATATATATCAAAATTACTTGTTGATTATAGCTTGCTTTAGATATATAATAAAAATGGTATTTGAAATAAAATTTATAATTTTAATATATTATCGAATATAATTGAAATTTTGATAAAATTGATCCTTTTCACCATTTATTTCGATTACATCCAACTAAATTTATTAAAATGACATTTAATTAATATATGCAAACATAATTTATATATACCATTTAAACAGCAGCTTACTTATCCTAATCAATCTGCAATATTATTAAAAAAATAAATCGATTCACCAACCATCTACCCACTTTCATATTCTTAAATAAGTTAGGTCCACTGGCCATCCAACACGGAAAATGAACGAGTACATAAAAGTTACAGCTCACCATATAAATCCAAGCAAAGAAATCGATGAAGATAAAGTCAAATATGATGGATTATTGCTTTTGTCATGCTCAATTGTGGACTTGAATTTCAACGTTGGATTATTGCTTTTGTCATGCTCAATTGTGGACTTGAATTTCAACGTTGGATTATTGCTTTTGTCATGCTCAATTAACTAGATTTAAATGTTCACACTTACTTTTGGACTTTTTGTGCCATCCCTTTTGGACTTTTATAAAGGTGATATTCATAAGGTTGTATATGGTAGGTGAAAAAGGGAAATTTGATTTATTAAATATAATTATAATTATAATTATAATTTATAATATGAAATAATTGATGCAATAATAATTTGGATTTATTTTAAGAAATAAGTCTTTTTTTTCTTTTTCTTTTTCTTTTCTTTTTTAATAATATTTGATAGTATAAGTTATTTTTGGTGATTATTGGTTGAATTTGCCCTTTCAAAGTAACTTTTTTATAACAAGAGATTGGATGGACTTGAACCTGCAACTTGCATTGGGGTTGATTATTTGCAATCTTTGTTAAGGGTCAATGGTGCCCCTGTGGGGGGGAGGAGGAAACCCATCCTTTAGCAACATTGTTTCTGGCAAGAACCTTCATCGAGGCATTCGAAAATCTATTATTCAAATGTAATGAAAAGGAAAACAACAAGCCCCAAATGCTCCCAGAGAAAAAGGTGTAACTAATGAGAACAAGACAAATCAAGTGATAACCGAAGTTCAATCAAATGTGTGTCTCCTGCAAGCTAAGGAATCCGTAACCTATGAGATTATATCAGAGAAAATTGGGGAAAGAATTCAGTGTATGAAAGATCAAGAGTTAATTTGGAAATTCCTAGGCATTTGGCTAATAGAGAAAGTTATCCTAGCTTGGATATGGAAAAACTGACAAATTAAAGGCAACATGGAACTCAAACTATGCTCAAAGGGAATTTTCACAACTATTTTCAGCAATGTTGAAGACAAGAATAAGGTATTTCAGGGTGGCTCATATTTTCTCAACTATATAAGGATGTAAATGAGACCTTGCGTCAAAATATTCAACCCCAACAATGAGAATTTTAGCTCAACTCCTATTTGGCTGCATCTTTACTCTTTGCAGCAGGAATTTTGGGAGTTGGACATCCTGGAGGGTATAGGCAATTCCATTGGCTCCTTCATGATGCTCTTGGAAACTACCAAATATGGTTGATACACTTCCTACACCAAAATCTAAGTCTATCTGGACCTCACCAAATCCTCCAAACTAGCATCAACATCAATCATGATGACATATGAGAATGGCCCATATATTATGAACAAATCCCTTTTTGTTGTCGAAAATGCCATGAGTATGGGAACTTATTTAGGGAATTCCCCTATAATCAAGTCGATAAAACAACCCAAATTATTTAGCAAGGAACTGAATATGGATTTACAAAAGTTTTAAACATAAGACAATCCAAAAATAAGGGAAACACAGACCCCTCCTCATCTAGAGAAGAAATTAACAATAGATTCTCAGCTCTACACAGAAAAGAAGAAATGTTGCAAGATCAGGAGCCAGACCCAGTGAACATAGAAAAAAGTCAACACATGCATCCAATGCCTTAAGAGATGTTTGAAGATGAATAGGACGAATCTAAGAATGAAGACCTGGAAGGCCTTGACTTAAGAAATGTAGTCTCTTGTATATCTCCCAAGAATGGAAAACAAAAGGCCATGTCAACATTACAGAGGAGTAAGTGTAGTTGATCACGAAAGTTTACTTTAACCAACAGAGGAAAGCATGCAAACAAAACTTAGGTAACATTTCCAAACCCACTCATTCTTATACCTTAGGAATAAAGAATATCATAAGTAAGGACCACTCCAAAAATGGAAAATAAGGAACAAAAAGAGAGGCAATATTTGGTCAATTCGGGCCAGGTTAGACTAATGATGAATACCTACCCCCCCCCCCCCCTCAACATCTTTATCAATGAAAATCACCTCATGGAATATATGGGGTCTTAATGGAAGAACTAAACAAAGGCTCCTGAAAAATCAAATTAAAGATGAAAACCCTGATATCATCATGTTGCAGGAAACTAAATGCACAACTACCACTCTCCAAACCCTCTCCCGCAAAATCTAGGGAAAATTCCAAACCATAGCCAATGATGCCTCAAGTTCCTCTAAAGGCATTGCAATTCTTTGAAACCCAGAGACTATACCTTTGGAAACATTCCTATCCACCTATCACACCCTCACTTCTCAATTTCAACCGCTATGATCCCCCAACAAAGGATATATCACCAATTTTTATGGCCCTACTTCCCCTAGAGACAAAAAACCCTTTCTTGATAGCTTACAAAATCTATAAAAGATTGTTAATACTAACCACTCGATTATTAGAGGAGATTCCAATATAATTAAATCCCTGCAAGAAAAAAATGAGGAATAAGAAAGCTTCAGGAAGACTCCCAACACTTCTTAAATCTTCTTCAATCCTCTAATATTATTAACATAGAAACCAGCAATGGCCTCTACACTTGGAACAACAGAAGAAGTGCATTGGCTCAAGTAACCTCACTCTTAGACAGATTCCTAATTTATGAAAGTCTTCTCCTCATTGGTTTAAATATTCACGCCAACATCCTACCAAGTCACACCTCAAACCATTGGCCTATCTAGGTGTTCATATATTGTGGCTATACTCCCTAAAACATCCCCTTTCACTTTGAGGCATTTTGGATTAGGAACCCAGCCTTCAAGAACAACATCAAAAAATGGTTGGCAATAAATTGAATCCCTAGAGAGAAACTCTATGTACAAGTTCCACCAAAATTTTAAAACCATCAAGAAAAACCTTAAGATATGGAATGAATAGGAATCCTACAACATCCAAGTATACAAAAATCAACTATAATATGAAATGAAAGTAGTTCACCAAGAAACTATGGATAGAGGAAAAACAGGAGGCCTTACCATAGAAGAGACCAACCTAAAAATATAGTTGAATGAAAAGTTGCAACAAGATAAGATTTTGTGGAGGAAAAAATCAAGGATCCTGTAGCTTAAAGAAGGAGGAAATAAGACCAAATTCTTTCACAAATATTTGATACAACACAAGCATAGAAATAGAATCATTTGCCTCAAAAACTACCAAAATCATAGATTGGAAGGGCATGAAAATATAACCCAAGAAATCCACAACTACTTCCATAGTCTTTTGGTAGAACCCACTAAGGACCTAAATCCAACTATCATAAAATCATAGTCCACATTCCCAATATAGTAACTTAGGAGCAAAAAAAAATGTTGATAAGGGAAATCACTACAACAAAAGTGGAAGAAACATTCATGAGCATGCTTAAGAATAAATCCCCATGCCATGATGGGTTCACAATATAATTCTTTCAAGAATGTTGGGATATCTTGAGCAAAAAAAATTCTCAATTAGTAGAAGACTCCCAAAAATCACAAGATTTTCCCAATGCCATAAACTCTATTTTCTTAACTCTCATACCCAAGAATTCCCAGTCAGAATTCCCTGTAGACTTTAGACCTGTCTCCCTTTGCAGTGTCATTTACAAAATCATCACAAACCAAATTAAGCCTCTTCTACCCCCATTGTCTCCCAAGAGAAATCCAGTTATCCTGAAGGAAGGCAAATTCGGGACAACATAATCATTTCCAAAAATAAATCCATTCTCTCTTTACCAAAACATCTCAGGGCATGATTATCAAGTTGAACATGTTAAAGGCTTTTAACAAGCTCAGTTGGCAGTATATATCTCAAATTCTAAAAGCCTTTGGTTTTTAGGAATCATGGGTCTCCTAGGTCTACAACCCCATTTACAAGCCTTCTACTCCATCCTTTTTAATGGATCACCCTCCCCTACCTTCTTCACATATAAAGGCATTCAATAGGGAAATCCTATTTCACCATATCTATTTCTAATCATGGATGAAGGCCTGGGAAGATATATAAAGCATGTCGTTTCCACTAGCTCCTTGAAAGGCCTATCCAATAGTCCCAACTTCCCACCATCCCCTTACTAACAATTTGTTGATCATACCCTTCTCATGGGTCAATCATCCATCAAAGAAGCCTCGAATTACAAATCCATTCTCTCAGATTTTACTAATTCCTCAGGAGTTGACATAAACCGGATCAAATAAAAAACAATTTCTTCAACACCCTTGCACCTATCCAATCCCACTTTTTCAAATTTCTTGGCTTTCAATAGAGCTCCATTCCAACCAAATATTTATGCATCCCTCTTGTCAAAAACCCTTTGTGCATCAAGGTTTGGGAAGACTTGCTCACTCAACTAGAAAACAAATTATCTTGTTGGAACTTCAAAGCTCTCAATCTCGCCATTAAAACCATCCTTCTTAAATATTTTCTTCATTCTCTCCCCCTATAATCCATCTCAACCCCGGTTTCTCCTAAAAACATGCTTAAAAAAATTTGCTACATCCAAATATTCCTTCTTTGGGGTGGAGCCAAGCAAGAAAAGAAATGGGCTCTAGTCGTTTGGGAAAAATTATGTAAGCTTAAAACAACAAGAGGTCTTGGCCTCTAGGACCTGGAAATCCTAATAAATGAAATAGGAACAAAGACATGGTGGAAGTTTCTTAAAAGCCTTGATGATCTATGAAGTAAAATATGGAAAATAAAATATGTTCCTGATGTAAAAAACAACCAAATTATCATATTGTAGGGTCAAATAAAGGGGTCTTACATTTAGAATTAAGCATGGAACAACAAGAATTTGATATAACACAAGCATAGAAATAGAATCATTTGCCTCAAAAACTACCAAAATCATAGATTGGAAGGGCATGAAAATATAACCCAATAAATCCACAACTACTTCCACAGTATTTTGGTATAACCCATTAAGGACCTAAATCCAACTATCATGAAATCACAGTCCACATTCCCAATATAGTAACTTAGGAGCAAAAAAAAATTTTGATAAGGGAAATCACTACAACAAAATTGGAAGAAACATTCCTGAGCATGCTTAGGAATAAATCCCCATGCCATGATGGGTTCACAATAGAATTCTTTCAAGAATGTTGGGATATCTTGAGCAAAGAAATTTCTTAATTAGTAGAAGACTCCCAAAAATCACAAGATTTTCCCAATGCCATAAACTCTATTTTCTTAACTCTTATACCCAAGCATTCCCAGTCAGAATTCCCTGCAGACTTTAGACCTGTCTCCCTTTGCAATGTCATTTACAAAATCATCACAAACCAAATTAAGCCACTTCTACCCCTCATTGTCTCCCAAGAGAAATCCAGTTATCCTAAAGGAAGGCAAATTTGGGACAACATAATCATTTGCCAAAATAAATCCATTCTCTCTTTACCAAAACATCTCAGGGCATGATTATCAAGTTGAACATGTTAAAGGCTTTTAACAAGCTCCGTTGGCAGTATATATCTCAAATTCTAAAAGCCTTTGGTTTTTAGGAATCTTGGGTCTCCTAGGTCTACAACCCCATTTACAAGCCTTCTACTCCATCCTTGTTAATGGATCACCCTCCCCTACCTTCATCACATATAGAGGCATTCAATAGGGAAATCCTATTTCACCATATCTATTTCTAATCATGGATGAAGGCCTGGGAAGATATATAAAGCATGTTGTTTCCACTAGCTCCTTGAAAGGCCTATCCAATAGTCCCAACTTCCCACCATCCTCTTACCAACAATTTGTTGATCATACCCTTCTCATGGGTCAATCATCCATCAAAGAAGCCTCGACTTACAATTCCATTCTCTCAAATTTTACTAATTCCTCAAGAGTTGACATAAACCAGATCAAATAAAAAACAATTTCTTCAACACCCTTGCACCTATCCAATCCCACTTTTTCAAATTTATTGGATTTCATTAGAGCTCCATTCCAACCAAATATTTATGCATCCCTCTTGTCAAAAGCCCTTTGTGCATCAAGGTTTGGGAAGACTTGCTCACTCAGCTAGAAAACAAAATATCTTGTTGGAACTTCAAAGCTCTTAATCTTGCCCTTAGAACCATCCTTCTTAAATATTTTATTCATTCTCTCCCCCTATAATCCATCTCAACCCCGGTTTCTCCTAAAAACATGCTTAAAAAAATTTTCTACATCCAAAGATTCCTTCTTTGGGGTGGAGCCAAGCAAGAAAAGAAATGGGCTCTAGTCATTTGGGAAAAATTATGTAAGCTTAAAACAGCAAGAGGTCTTGGCCTCTAGGACCTGGAAATCCTAAGAAACGCAATAGGAACAAAGACATGGTGGAAGTTTCTTAAAAGCCTTGATGATCTATGAAGTAAAATATGGAAAATAAAATATGTTCCTGATGTAAACAACAACCAAATTATCATATTGTAGGGTCAAATAAAGGGGTCTTACATTCAGAATTAGGCATGAAACAATAAGAATTTGATACAAAACCACAACTTTTTGGAAATACGCAGTGGAAATATTACCTTATTTTAGGAGGATTCGTGGCAAAAATGGCCTATAGTAGAACAAAATGTAGACATAATTGTTCTCAAACCAAAGCTACAACGACAAAACAAAATCTCTATCCAATATTACTGGAAAAATACCACATAAAACCCCAATGGAGGCTAGGGGAAAAGGGAATCCAAGTAGACTCCAACATCAATGCAACTTCCTAAAGAGCCTTGTATAAGGATCCAAACCATATAAATATTAAACATTTAAATGGGATAGACATTCTCATATAGGGACAAAACGACAATGAAGATTTTAATCTTAAGGAGGCCTGTAACATATTCGCATCTCAATAAAACACTTAGAGGAGAATACATGGATAAGGCTATGGAAGGTGCACCATTGGCCCAAAATATCACTCTTTATTTGTTTTCTACTCAATAACAAAACATTACCTTGGGATCGGCTCCAAAAAAGAGGCTTTCATGGCCCCATGCAATGATACTTATGTTACTCATATAATGAAACAATGGAAAACTTGTCAAATGATTGCCAATTTTCCATGGAAATATGGGATCGGGAAAAATCACCCTTAGGAAAAGTGATAGAGACAAAACCAAAATAAATAAAATTTTGGAATACTAGATATTTGCACCCTTTAAAAATTCAATAATAAACAGAGTTTGACAACTCTTTCCAGGATTCATAGTCTGGGAAATTTGGAGGGAGCGCAACCAAAGAGCAAGGATACCACAAGGCCTTTGAATTTTGTTTGGCATAAAATATTGGATAAATTTAAAGAAAATATTCTCATCTCCACATGGAATGCTCATGATTGAGACTGTGAGCCAGTTGAAGCTTCCATCCTCACTCTCATATGATTTCATTGGTCAATGGCAACAAATCATGCTATTATCACTCCTTGCAACCAAACAAGCTCGAACCATTGGAAACCTTCACCAAATGGATTCATAAAACTCAACTTGTATGGAGCATCTAAAGGAAACCCATGTCCTGCAAGTTATGGTCGAGTGTTCAAAAGTGAAATAGGAGAAATACAACATGTTTACATTGGATTTATTGGCCATGAAACCAACAACACAATAGAAATCATGCAGTTGAACAAGGAAAAATAATTCCAAAGAGATTAGGTATTGAAATGTTGATTGTAGAAGGGGATCCAACCATAATCATCAATATGCTCAACAAAATCCAACATGGCTCTAATCCAACCAAATTTGCAGAGAGTTGGAGACTATTGGTTAGCCTGGAAAACATAGCAAAGTAGATGAAAAATTCCAATGCACTCATCCTCCAACACATATTAAGAAAGGAAAATATTTAGGTGGATAATATTGCAAATGAGGCCCTATCACAATTCAGAAAAGTTAAACTCATGCTAGACGTAGCTCACATCGTAGCAAATGAAAGCACGCTACCATGGTCTAGCGTAGTAAGATATGATTCCCCACGAAGAGAATGCTTCAACATACCATCTAACATAAGGTGGATCCAAAGTGATTCCCCATATATTGGCATGTGCTCCAATGCATCTCCATGTACCTTACAATGAAATGACTCAATGTGGCACCAAGCACAATCCTGGAATCAAGAACGATCACTGCAACAAATCCACTCGAGCATGGAACCCAGTGATTTGCTTGTGTCATCGATCAAACACATCAATTTTGAAAATGTAACTAGTTTCGGTCTTCATAATTGTTGTACTCATTTCAATATGTATCCTATGTAACAAACAAGAGAAGAAAAGAAAAAGGTTATTATTATTAGAGCATGGTTTTCATGCTCATTATAGATGGTCTTCTAGGTAAAATCATGTTCTTCGTGCTTCTATTATTTGTTAGGTCTTAGGATTTATTGTCATGAGTCAAAGGAGACAACATCATGTTTATAAGACCCTTCGGGGAAAAATATATTTGTAAAAAGAATTATTGTTTTTAATCTAGAAAGTCATGTAAACTCCTAAAGTACAAGTCAACCCTCGGAACATCTAGTTAGCCTAAAGGAGAGAATTCAACCCCTTGAGAAAGCTACATAAAGAAGTATCTCGACCTCATCTGTGACACACTCACTCTACAAGTTCGATCTATCAAGAAGTAGTTTGATCAAATGCTGGGAAGTAGGAAAAGGAGAGTGAAGTTCTAGGAGAAGGAAGAAGGATGAAATATCTTGTTTCTCAGCTCTATCCCTCTCACACGTGCGAAGAGATAGGGTTTTTGGTGTTGTAGAAGGAGGCCAAAATTGTATGTGTGAGTTGCAATAGGACAAAGTGAAAAATATTCTATTTGGAAAGGATAAAACCCTATATTGACCTCGTTGACCTTGGGAGAGTTGTCTTTCTCTAGGAAGGTCTCAGGAGGAGACTTCATTAGGGTTTCTAAAGAAGCTACAAAGACAAAATTGTAGGGTTGAAGTAGCAAGATGAGTTGTAGTATTTAAGATGGCAGATCAAAGTTGCAGTATTGAATTTGGTTGGTGTAGCATCAAGGAAGGACTTGAGGAATGGATGACTTGGTACTGGGAGGAGGAATTAGTCTATGGTTTAGGTCTTTGTATCTCATTTGAAGCAGATTTTAAGCAGGAAGAGTTTTCAGGTTTTCCCCTTGGAGGGGTTTTTCCCCAGCTAAGAGCCTAATATGTATGCCCTATATTGTTATTATTGTTATTGATATTGTTTGATGAAAATATATCACTAAATAATAGAAAGAAAATAAATAATATTCACAAGAAAATATCAAGGTTAAAGAAAATAAGACTAA
This sequence comes from Pinus albicaulis, assembly GCA_034641835.2. Lineage (NCBI taxonomy): Eukaryota > Viridiplantae > Streptophyta > Pinopsida > Pinales > Pinaceae > Pinus > Pinus albicaulis. The sequence continues at coordinate 1,169,502,796 of CM076570.1, forward strand.
CAGTTTCCACTTTCAATTTTCCAACATGGTAACAAAGCTAACGTGAACAAGGAAGGAAATTGGAAGGACACCAAAAGGAATTACTTGTCATGGGGAAGGAAAAATTAAACTCTCAAGAAAAGACTAAAACAAAAGACTTCAAGAAGGATTGAAGACTCATAGGTAGAATACCTAGAAGGAGGGTTTCTACTGAAGAAGATCAAGACTACACCAAAGGAAAAGTACAAGAAGGTTGTTGATCTCTCTTGAAAGAAGATATATTTGGAAGGCATATTTGAAGAAGGCATCAAGGATTTTGGAAGTTGTTGTTGGAAGAATCTCAGGAAAAATCCTTCAAAGACATTTTTGAAGACTCTTCAAGGACCTTGAAGGCATTAAGAAGGTTGAATACACCATTAAGAAGAATCTTTGTCATCAAGTAAGTATCCTATTATTACATCATGGTTGAATCTTAAAGTCATATGGGTTCTTTCTGCAAAGATATCAATAAGCTTGTTTGGGCATCAAACTATATAGCATGGAATAAAATAATTGACTTGATACTCATAGAACAAGAAGTAATGGAATACGTTAGTGTGGAAATTACTGAATTTGAGAAAGTTAAGACACAAAATTAGAAAAATACATGAAAGGGGAAGTAAGGGCACAAAGGATCATACTGGAATACATTAAATATTCTCATGTTCCATTTGTTGTAAATTTGAAGACATCCAAGGCTATGTATGACAAGCTAGTGAATTTGTACTCAGTAAGTACAACAGGCCAAAATATGTCATTAAGGAACAAGTTGTATAGAATAAAGAAATCAAAGGATGAGGACATGGCATCCTTTCTCATGAGATTCTCTCAACTAAGAAACCATTTGCAAGGACTTGGGGAACTAGCAATTGATTTAGAAGTAACCATTTGTGTATTGAATGCATTGCCACTAGAATGGAGTAGCTTTGCAACAAGCATCTACTTCAAGAATGATTCAACCCCTTTGATGAGTTGTGGGCGCAGTGCATATTGGAAGAAACAAGGATCAATTTCTAGGATGATATTGGATTAGATGATTAATCTCAAGCCTTTCTAGCCCGATTCAAGAAGTTGAAGAAGGGAGATTTTGGTAAGTCCAAGAAGAAATATGTGTCTAGGGTTCAATGCTTCAAGTGCAATGAGTTTGGAAAATTTAAAAGGGAATTTCCAAACCAAAAAAACAGCAAGAGATAGGAAAGGAGTGAATTTCATGTAGCTGAAGCAGTGGGAGAACCTGAGAAGAAGGAAAAGAAGGAAGAAGTAAATTATTTTTACTACTAAATAAGCTTCAATGACTATTAGGGTCTTTGTGAAGATTAATCTTTCTTCTAGGATAAATTATGTTTTGCATAGCATCGTAGAAAGAAGCATATGATAGAGGTTTGTTTAGAATTTACATGATTAATTTTCTTTGTAGATGTCATCTAGATAGATAGATAGACCATTTCTGCATAATGTTCATCCAAGTATTATCTAACGCTATGTTAGAGGTTGTAATCTTGCTTAAGTGGGTCGTCATTATACTAGAAGAACCATCATCTTGGAAGGTTCTTAAGAGAAGCACTATGAAAAATATAGTATGCATTCCATGTAATGTGGAAACAATATTGGTAGATAGGTGAAGGAAAGCAATGGGCCGGGTTGAAAAATAGCTAGATGATTGGATGGAAGCATAAGAATTCACATTAACTTTGGATAAGTTTCATATGTATAGAATCTTGTGGAAAGAAAGTTAGTCATAAATATATGCTTAAGTATATGGAAATATGAATGATTGAATATACAATGAATATCAAAACATGCACTAAATTGCAACCAAGATTTTCACACATGCAGGCACAAATTTACACAAATAGAAATAGGTTAGCGTAACCATAGAATTGCAGCCACTTAGCCATTTTATTGATTTTAAATATGGAACTAAATAAAATGGAGTGAATAGATAGAACTCGGGCTTGCTATTGCAAGCATGCAATACCCAGGTGAGAAACTAAGTGAAAACTCTAATTGAAATGGCTCAATCTATCCAAACGCATTGCCCAAAAATTGTTGTTGTTGTTGCTAGTGGATGAAAATTTTGAAATGAACCCTCAAAACTGCTCCAAAATTTCTGAAAAAAATAGAGAGAGGCTCCTCCCACCCGAACCAATAAAACCCAAAAAAAATTTTAGCTAATTCTAGCTAACCCAGAATGCCCAAAATAGTGTGAAAATCCCATCTAAATCATAAATTCACTCTGCTATAAGAATGAGGATTTAAGTCATGAATATCGCATGAAAAATTCTAAAATTTTAACCACAGAATCCTCTCATAAACCCCAGAAAAATATCAAGTTGAATCCAACATTCACTGAAACCATAAAATCAATGTGTGGTCCTTCACAGTGTGCTAGTGAGCTATAGAAATCAAACTGCAGCAAGAATGCACAATTTTTGCAAAGGGAAACTCCTACAAATCCCAAAAAAATTCTTTCCTCTATCTACTAGCCAAAATAAGATCCAATACCCGACAAAACACTACTACTAAACCCATGCGCAAAGAATAACCAATAAACCCCAACACAACTCCAAAAATATAAATTGTGGCCCACAAATCATGTTAAACTCACCCATGCAAATCCTCTACAAAATCATCAGCATCCATAGGGAAAATCACCTACAAAATAGTTAGAACTCCAACCCATAATAGTTGATTCCCCAATGAGCAACTCGAACTGCCTTTGTGCCCAAGGAGTGGAAAATTGAGTGAATACATGCAATGAAGCTCCCTGGAAATCCTGAATTGGATTCCCCACATTACATCACTAGGGAGACACTTGAAGTTCTCTAAAATGAAGGTGCAATTTCCGCTTGGAAATTCCTTGTGCTAAACTACACCGGTTGACTTGGCTAAGCAACTCAAACAAACTCTCTAATTCTAAAATTAAATGCCAAATAGAATAATCAAAATGAGGCTCTAGCCTTCCTTTTATTGTTGCTTTCCCTTCCTCATACCATGGGTCAATTTCTCTCACACTGTGCTTTGATACCATGGTTGGATTCTTCCCATGGTTCGATTTCCATTTTGGTAACCTCCACAACTTCACTTTAATTTTTATTTTCTCCTACGTTTGGCCTTGTTTTCTCTCCAAAAATTATATTGAGCCCTCATAACCCATTTTCCTATGTTTTTTTTTCCAAACAAAATTATTTTTCGCCAAAATTGCAAAATTGACAATTTCCCTTAACAAAATTATTAATTGGGGACATGACAGTCCTCCCCGCCAAAAATTACTTGTCCTCAAGAAATGCATGAACAAGTGCCCTCTTTGACTATCGATTACCATTGTAACCAAAAATAATATGAGGGTCCCAAATGTGCCATTGATTCATCCCCAATATTAGCATCATCCTGACATGAAGGAATCCCTCGATACCAAGATCCCAAGCCATCCTGATCAATGTGAAGCACACCTTGCTCCATTTGTTTCCAACCAAATACAGGTACCATAATTTCTCTACATACTATAGAGAATCATGATAATGTAGGAATATCTCCAACTCACCATGAATATTCCCTACCGATTATTCCACCTCATGCACTTCAAGAGTAAATTCTTGAATACATCACATAATCCCTATGGGGATGAAGACTTTCTTGCATGTACTTCCCCTAGTATCCTCTTGTTGACCAACCTGCCATGTTGAGGAAGTCCCCCATGATATTAGTGAGTCACTAAAACCCCAGGGAAGATATGAGTGGTCTCCCCATATAGTAGCCAACTCATTCCTAAAGGTTGTTGACCTGTCAAGTATTATGATGCCAAGGTCCCATGCCCATCGCAGTAAGAAAATGGCTTTCTAGCCGTGCAAAACTCTGGTTATGACTAACTACCTACTTCATTTGTACTATAACCTCTTCTCCTATAACTCTCGGTCATAATATATTTGATAATCGAGGCTAAGTTAAACCTACCATGGTGACTCGACAATGCTCGTGCCTACCACTCCATGGTTGGCCCCAATCCTAAAAATCCACTTGCCTCCACATATGATGAATACCTCAATGATCCCCCATGTGTCAACCTAATAACGAACTGGATATCTTGTTATCCTGACTGTATGTAAGTAATGGAGATTCCTGCCAATCAACTGGATCCCTAGATCCCATAACCATACTGGAAGTCCACAACTCTGAATCCTCATTGCCTGATGTTGTGACATGTTGTTAGCTGTTGGGGCCCCTTTGTGCCTCATCTCTAACCCCTATATGTATCCAATGTATGGGCACCCAACATCAAGAAATTTTCCCACGTATGACAAACTTATCTGCTCCTGCCAGAACACACAACGAAATTTGTTATCCCAACTCCTGATGATGTACTCGGGTATTGCCTAGAGTTTAGGCATCCTCTTGCTAATGAGGAATATCATCCCATGTACCTCATTATCACATAACACCTCGTATTGTCCTTCTGAAAGTGCACCTTACAACTCACTCACAGTCACCTCCCTAAGTGTGAACTCAGGGGTGGAGCACACGCTACCTCTGCAACAAACCATGTACTCCCCAATCTTGTATCTATCAACTTGTGCCCTAATTAAATGCCACCATTGATAAGTCTCTCTCTGGATACTTTCTATCCCAACTGACTATCTTGAGTGATTCTCTCATGTCCTTTTTCTCACGATGAAGCCATCGAGCGACAACACCCAACTCCGTTGTGCCTGCAAACAATGTGGCAGCGAGAAAGGCATGCAAGTCCCCATGGATAACATCTAGTGATGCTCATCAGTATCAAGTGAGCTACACCCAAGGGTATGCATGTCGTCCCTATTAGGCAGTCTCCCTGGAAGTAAAGCTCCAAAATCCCGCGGGCTAGCATCACACACCACTACTTATGACCAAGCACTCCTCTACATACAAGCATGCACCTGTGTGCCCCTTGGCACACAACTACACCCAGTTGCACACCTCTGTGCACTGTTGGACACCACTACCAGCCTCCATATCATCTTGAATCTGTAGGTATCCCTCCTGTGATGAATACTTTGTCACTGCATGTAAAACCTCAAGGTGGGGTGAATTTCTCCTCCTACTCCATAATGCAATCCTGCATAGCATGACAATCCTCCATACACCTTTGTGCTCCTCTGCATAACACCGAAATTTGTGGTAAAACTCTATGCACCATTTAACACCTACACCAACTATTGCACCACCCTTCATCATCGACCATCTCACATGCATCAATGCATACACTACTCTGCTAGTGAATCCACCATGATGTGGGATACACCTCTTCCTCTACCCTTGTAGACCTGAGTGACCTAGATATTTACATGCTAACTGAAATGACACTATTGTACCTAACCTCAGTAGCTCCTGTGTCCAATACATCAGTGGATGAAAATCATCCCCATATACTTCCTTATCTAGTGGAATACAAATTTCATCCCATATGAATAACTCCTATCATGGCATGTTGGCCACCTTTCTCCGAAATTGTATTTGATTCTTTAACGTTATCTAAAGTAACATCTCTATCTGAAGTTGTATTCGACTCTTTAAATCCTGAAACTAGTTTATCATCCATAGAATCCAATTCAGAAGCAGATTTTGATAGGAAGGTTTGGATTCAATTTGATAAGCTTCAAAAAACAACAAACCATCTTCAATATACCTCCGAGAAGGCTTTCATACAATATCAGCAGGAGCTCTTGTCCATTGATCCTCTTTCACTTTCATCTATTCGCATCGTTGTTTCTTCATCATCTACACTTCCTCCTACACAACCACCTCTTATACTAGCACTTCCTGTTCTGACTACAAGCTTACCTCCTAGGACAGCTATGGCCAGATTTTCTCCATTAGTTATGTCGAGACAACTCATTGATTTACCTTAGAACTATGGATAAAGGCTACCTCTTTTTTATGGAACCACTGAGATTACAGCAAGGCAGCACATTTACAAGATGACAGATTTCATAGATTTAGAAGAAGTACACAATGATGATGCGAAGATGAGAATTATTTCTCAGAGTTTCTCAGGAGAAGAGAAAAAATGGTTTAGAGCTTTGGCAGTTGATTTAGTGCATAATTCACAGTAGTTAACATATATTTTCCTTACTAAGTGGGAGGAAAATAAAAATCCACTTCAAATATGGCACATCATCTTAGAGAAAGAAACCTTGCCTCATTGGAGGAGATGCATAAAAATGCAGTCAGCGTTGAAGCCAATCTGTTGATCAAGAAATCAAAAAGCAAAGTTGAAAAGAGAGTCACAATTAAGGAAGAGCCATCAAGTTCATACGAAGAAAAGCTGGATCTTTTGATTAGAACTGTGGAGAATATGGTAGACATAATGTCCATTTCAAAAAGGTAGCTAGACAATCAAATCCGAAATCCCAATTTCTGAGGACAGCATCAACAACCACAGTTCAGGATTAAGCAGAGAGAACAGAGAACTCCATATCAGCGAGCTCAACAACAAATTCACACTCCATTACAATAGAACTATGCCCAAGGACATGAAGATGAATATGTCATTGTTGAAGAAAACCTTCTCATTTCAAAATATCAAGGACATTTATCTTACAGAGGATAATGAGTATACCGAAGAAACATATGTTCCAGATGACCATGAACTTGTACTTGCAAATGATGAGGTTGGAAGTCCTATCTGAAGACTATCAAAGGGGGTACCTTAATGTTCTCATCTCAGCATAGAGACGGTACAATTTGAGAAACCGTGATGTTCCTATTACTTCTACTCAAAAGGGGACAACTCAACAAAAAGATATTCAAACCAAACAAACTTCCCAAGCTAGTCCAAACAAGGAGAAGGAGCTTGTTTCCATAAATTAGAGCAAGAAAAGTGAACCATCTACAAGTACATCAAATAAGGATAAGGAAGTACAAAGGAAGGAATCTCCAACAAAAGAACAACCTGAAAAGCGGGATACCATTGTAAAAGAGGTAGAGAAACAAACTAACTTACTTAGCTTAGAGAATGAAATTTATAAGTTCAAGGTGTCTATTCCCCTCAATGAGCTTGTAAAAAATGATAGATATAAATCTCAAATTTCCAAGATGTTAAAATTAGATCACATTTTAGACATGGTAAATGTCAGTGATGACCATCCCTAACTTCTATTTGGTCTAGTCATAGATGGAAATCCTGAAGATAGTGAAGTCCCTCCCTTTTATCTCAGCTTGAGGATTCATGATCATATTATCCATAATTCCATGTTGGATTTCGAGGCCTCACATAATTTAATGTTGAAGGCTATCATGTATAATTTTGGGTTGGGCATTACCCGACCCTATCATTACCTCTATTCTTTTGATTATGGTATAGTTTGATGCCTTGGTATTATCAAATACTTAGTTGTCTCTTTGGATTAGATTCCTGCCAAAAATGTGTTGATGGATATTATAATTGCTGACATACCTCCAAGGTATGGCATGGTGCTTTCACGGACTTGGGGAGCCAAATCGAGGGGTACTCTACTACTTGATTTATCATATGACATAATTCTAGTATTTGGCCTACTTAGGAAGTTATACCGAGAAGTGAAAATGAAATACATGATCACTAGCAAGAATAAGCCTAAAAATCACCCAATTCACTCTATACATACTGATTTAGAATCCTTAATATTGTATAATGATCATAGTACTAATGATTTAGATAGTCAGCTTGTAGAAGGTGAAGAAATTTCAGAATTGTCAAATAATGTGCTAGCGGTCTTGAATGCAGAAAACAAAAATCAAAATTTTGAAAGCTTACAGCCAAGAACTTCAGAGAAAAATTCAGTAGAGTCACAAAAAAGATCAGTAGAGTCACAAAAAAGATCAATTGAGTCAGAGAAAGGTAAAGAACAAGTTGAGACAGCGGGTCAAAAAGAAAAGACAGATCGGCCCACAAAATTTCAACTTCCTGATGATGAGGAGGGTCTTTAGACCATGGATTTCGATGGTGCTTTGGGAAAATATGGAGCTGGTATCAGATCTAGATCCACAGCCCTATACATCAGTCATATAAAGTCCCATGGAATGTAAGATTATGTTCTTATAAGCTATCTTTTGATTGTTCAAACAATGAGGCTTAATATGAGGCATTGCACCAGTCTCTAAATGTTGAAAAGGCTAAGTGCAAAGAGAATTATAGTATATGGCGACTCTGAGTTGGTGATAAAAAAAGGTAAAAGGGGAGTACCAGGCCTAACATCTTAGGACTAGAGCTTAACATAATGATGTTCTTGATATTCTTAAAACTTTTCCAAAATACACAGTGTCTATGATTCCTAGAAGTCAGAATTTTATGGCTGATTCACTTGCCACAACGGCCAGCAATTTTAAGATTCCTATTCATGCTACTAAAAATTTTGAATTTCACGTGAAGCATCACTCGGATGTCCCTAAAAATCTCAGATATTAGCAAGTATTTTTGGATCATAAACAGATAAACAAATTTCTGTAGATGGAAGAGGAGTTTTCTAACTCCCATATTGATGAGGTGTATAAGGAAGATGATCAGGTAATTGAAGCTGATGAAGTTGAGTTGCTGCAACTAAAGGAAAATAAAATTCCATGAGGTCTAGTACCTTTGGAACAATTATTCGATCATGATGATGTCACCAAAAAGCCAACAATGGTCCCCACAGAAGCAGGTGTTGAAGATGTAAACATTGGTACAAAGAATAACCCTAAGATGGTCAAGTTATCGAGGTATTTATCCCTTGAGTTGAAAGGTAAATATACAGCTCTCTTGAGTGAGTTTTCTGATGTATTTTCTTGGGAGTATTCAGATTTAAAAGCGTACAAAAAAAACATCATCCAGCACACCATCCCAATCAAGCCGGATCAAAAGCCATTACGCCAGAAGCTTAGGAGAATCAATCCTAAACTATTGCCCTCGATCGAAAAAGAGGTAAATATACTTTACAAATATGGTATTATAGTTCCTATTCGATTTTCAACTTGGATATCTAACCTCGTGTCAGTAAGAAAGAAGACAGGGGAGATTCATATTTTCATAGATTTCATAAATCTGAGCAAGGTGTCCTTAAAGGACAACTATCCTTTTCTGAAGATGGACCACATCTTGCAGAGTTGTTGGAGCTTCAAGGATGTCACTCCTCGATGGATATTTAGGATGAATATTACCAAGAGAAAACAACATTTACAACGCCATGGGGTACCTTCATCTACGCCAAAATTCCATTTGGGCTCAAGAATGCAGGGGCCACATTTCAGCAGGCTATATACATCACTTTCTCGAATGAGAAGGATGTATTTCTTTTCATTTACCTTGATGATGTTATTGTCTTCTCACAGTCGGACAATGAGCACCTACACCACTTGAGAATAGTGTTTCAAATATGCAGAAAATTTGACATCTCGCTGAATCCGAAGAATTAAAATCTTATTTTCCATTGAGGAAGGAGAACCAATTGGGAAAATCATCTCAAAATATGCCATCCGCATTGCTCCCTCCAGGATCAAAGAAATTCAGCAGTTAGACTTCCCAAGGAACAAAAAGGAGATCCAGTCATTCAACGATAAGATAAATTTTTTAAGGAGATTCATCCCCAATATCGCTAAGCACCTTAGAGATATGACAGATATGATGAAAAAGGATGGCGAGGTAATATGGTTAGAAGATGAAAATAAATCATTCAATTCATTCAAATTTTCTTTAACATGTGCTCCCACATTGATCAGCCCTGATTAAACTTTAGACTTCATTATCTTTTCATTTGCTTCTGAGCACTCTTTGGCTTCCATACTAATGCAGAAAAAGGATTCAAAGATGGAGCAGCCAATTACCTTTTTCAACCGAACCATAAGAGATCTTGCGTTGAGATACAACATTATTGAAAAAAAAAAACTTTTTTTTTAGTAAAAGTATTGAAAGACTTTCGGGTATACATCCCACACTCTCACATCATGGCTTATGCTCCGAATGCAGCGGTGAAATATATGTTGATGCAAATTGATCCCAAAGAGAGGCGAGGGAAATGGATTTCATCCATGCTTGAATATGATCTGGATATCAAGCCGACAAATCTGATCAAGGGACGGGGTTTGGAAAAGCTGATTGCAGAATCTAATTTGCATGCCCTAGACATAAATATGATTTTTGCACTTTTTGAAGAGGAGATTGATGACTCGTTGACACAGGTATCTCAAATTTAATTTCATCCACCTGGTATGCTGATATAGTCTATTTTTTGCAACATTTAAATCCTTCCTCATGTGTGTCTAAAAGAAAAGGTAGATCACTCAAATGTAGGGGTTCAAAATATTGTATTTTAGATAGTGTTTTGTATTGGAAAGACCCAAGAGGTGTTTTGCTGAATTGTATTGTAGAAATTGAATTGAAGGAGGTGATGAATGACTTTCACAAGGGTGATTGTGATGGTCACTTATTCTAGAAGGCCACATCCAAAAAGTTTTGAGGACTGGTTTCTATTGGCCACTCTTTTTGCTGATGTGTACAAGATCATGATGAGCTATCACGAATGTCAAATTTTCCAAGCGAAGAAGAATTTTCTACCACTATCCTTGCAGCCCATATCAGTCCAGGCACCATTTCAGAAATGGGGTCTCGATTTCATAGGTGAGATCCGTCCTTCATCATTCGCCTAGCACAAGTAGATTTTGACAGCTACATATTATTTTACAAAGTGGATTGAAGCAATCCCAACCAGGCAAGAAACTGATTTGGTTATCATTCAATTCTTGGAACCTAATATCTTGTTTATATTTGGTTGTTCGCAGAATATCATCACGGATAACGCAACTACATTTAAGTCTAAAAGGATGGTGTAATTTTTTGAGAAGTTCAATATCACATTGGGTCATTCAACTGCATACTACCTGCAAGGAAATGGATTGGTCGAGTCTTCAAATAAGTATTTGGTCAATATTATCAAGAAGATACTCGAGTTAAATAAGAAAAATTGGCATAAGAAACTCATCAATGCCTTGTGGGCAGACAGAGTAAGTAATAAGAATTCCATAGGAATGTTTCATTTTGAGTTAATGTATGGAGTTGATACAGTCTTTCCTACTTCTCTTGTTGTTCCAATTATGAAGATATTGCAGGAAGTTGGCAGTGAACCGAATGATGTTCAGTGGTGGATAAACCAAATGATTCATTTGCAACAAACCAAGGAGGAAGTGTTTGAAAACATGTCTAAGCTTCAAGAAAGAATCAAGAAAGTGTATGACCGAAAAACAAAGGCGAATTACTTCAATATGGGTTATGTGGTCCTCCATTGGGATGCTCGAAATTAATATGAATGAAAGCACGGTAAGTTCGAGAACTTGTGGAAGGGACCGTACAGGATTTCAGCTTCAAGAGAAAAACACGCTTACTTGTTGGAGGAAATGAATGGACAAGACTATGGAGGAGGATCAATTAATGGTAGGCTTCTCAAACACTACCTCTTTTGATCAAATTTCTGAAGTTTCTCAGCATCATTGTACATATCATTTTTACTTTTACGTCGAAATAAAAGAGTTAATCATGGAAGCTTGAAGCCCGATGTGAAGGACATAGGACACATTGGTTCTTTGGTTTAAGTACAATAAGTTTTGTTTCGATCTAAGTGAGTTCAGTTTAACAGTCAGTTTTCAATATTGAGTTTGGTCTCTTGATTTTTTACTCCATGCCCAATGGATAAGGCTACTAGGTCTACAATGTTACTTACGGCTCCTAATTTGCCATCTGTTGGAGCTAATGTTAGTGTCTTCCAATCCTGCAGTCACGAGTGATCAAATATTCTCTTACAAGGTTTTTGATAGGGTTCTCTTGCAATTTTTTATGGTTTCAATGGGTTTTCAAATAAAAATTTGGTCATTGGTTAGTGTGTCTAGGTGTGTTAATACTCCTTTCGAGTCCATGTTTTTGTCAAGCCATCACTCATTGTGATGAGTTATCATTGAAATTTATTCATCACCATCTCAGTCCATCACCATGGTCATCATTCATCTCATTTCATGTAGTGTCATTATTAGGTCATAGGGTCAAAATGATAAGAATCGGTCATTTTACCATTAAATTCAACACTGAGGAGTAGTAATAGTAAGAAATGCTCAATAAAGGTTTTAAAGTGTAATTTCATTTCTATTATGATGTAATATGTTTCAAAGGTTCTAAAAGTTGAGTTCCAAATCCAAAAGTGAAAGAACATGGTAGGGCCACTACACCCTTTATGAAGAAAAATCGATTTTCCAAGCAATGAGAAGACCAAATAGAAAATAAAATGCTCATTCCACCCTCATAATATATCACTCCACCATCGAGAATCAATTCCATCCTGCGAGAAACAATCTCTTGCATAAAAGTGCTAAATTTCTAGCGGTCTTTGCGCTTTCACTTCAGCGACCTTTGCGATTTTCACCAGTCTTTGCGCATTTCTCAAGGGAAAGAAAAACTTCCATTCCAGTGGTTTCTACATCAACAAGTAGGAAGTTCTATTTTATCGAGATACAAGTAAGAGGTTCCTAAATTACCTCTTTAATGCACTGTTTGTGCTTGAAGGATCAATTCCCTCTTCTAGGGTTTTTGGATTGTATTTACTTGGTCTCATAATCTCATTGAAAAATTCTTGAGAAAACCCTAATTTTTTGCTCTAATAAGTCCCCCACCTTTCATACACGTTCCTAATAATTTCCCATTACTCCTATCCCTCATTTTCACTATTTTCCTGCCAAACCTAGCCTAGACTACACTTTCCCTAGGCTGATACATTTCAATTTGACACCCTTCCCCTCACTCATTCCATAATATTTCACTTCTTCCTACTCCCTAACATCTATCCCTACCCCCCTAAATTTTTCCAAGAATTTAGGATACCCCTAACCCCTTCATCTCCCTTCATTCCTAAAAAACTTCCCAAATCCCACCATTTTTTCCCTACACTAAACGTAATTCCCTTCCCATTGAGCTAGGGTTAGCTATGGATTACGAAACCGGTGAGAAGAAGAGGCACAAGGGAAGGTCATATTAAACGGTATGAGATCACACAACTTGCAGCAGAATCATGTCTTCACCCTTCCCTTAAGAAATTATTTCGGGGATGTTGGTTGGCTTGCCTTTTGCCAAAGGTTGAGGAACTAGGTTTTCAAGACACTTACCGTCTTTTCCACCATTTTTGAGGAGAGATAAGGTGACTATTGCGGTGGTGGTGGTCACTCTTTTAGTAGAGACCATTTAGAGCAAATACGGGGATTCCAAACGAGTGGAGAAAATTGGTTCAAGAGTAGGGACCTTGACCTTGAAAGTTACAAAATGTATTTGAAGCCAGCATACAAAGCAAATCCAACACACATCTTTCCATTTAGACGATTCTTGGACAAGTATTCCCCTCTCATGAATTTTATCATGAGATATTTTAAATGTGAGGGCGGGTACTCGAGTTACCATCAATGTTGTTAGCCACACAATAAAATTTGATTATACCAAAGGTGGCTAAATTTATTTTGAGCCTTCAAGGAACAATTTTTCCCTATCAAAAAGCTTGTTGGCTCTTGAAGACTCTTGAAGGCCTCATGCCTCTTTCAGTTCCCTGCTTCTTTGTTTTACATCTAAAAAACCTCTCAAATCCTACAAAAAATCCAAATTCAAACAACTGCGCAAACCCCTTTCCCCTTCCTTCTCCTCAAAACTAACCTCTTTTTCTATCCCTCCATTCCCCATGAAAATCCCTCATTTCCACATTTATACTATTTCCCCTCATCAAAATTCATTTTATAAGGTTAAAAACCCACTTTTTAACCTTACGCAACCTTCTTTTCCTTTGAAAAAACATTAAAAAACCATAGAAAACACATACTTTCTATGTTCGGACTACCTAGCCCCTAAGACTAAAGCCTCTAACCCTTTTTCGTCCATATTGACGCCGAAGGCTTATTTCTTGAACCATTCGGGCACTTATGCGTTTCAAATAAAATTTCTCCACAAAAATGCAAAAACCTTTGTTATTTGAAATTTTCGGTTTTAATTTTATTTCCAAAAAGATTTCATCGTATAAACTATGGAGCAATCTCCACCGTCGATCTTCTCCGCGGATCAGACGGTGCGGACTACGACTACCTTGTGGTCCCCGGCTGGTTCAAACTTTAATTGTCACCGGGTCCATTCTTGCTCCACGAGATCGGACGGTGCGAGGCAACCGCCATTCCTTTTGTGGACCCCCTATCAGTGTGTTGTTTTTGAAGCCCGCGTGGTTTCCATCGTACCACTCTTCGGCGGAAAGGCGGTTTTCCCGATGGCTGATGATTCCATACAACGGTTGACGCGTGTCCCTTGTACGATTTGAAAAAGCCGTACAACGTCATCCATCGCGCGTTATAGTTCGGACCGGGATGCCCGGCGAAATTGACCTTCGCCGTACGTATGGGCCACTCATCCGACGAGTGGCAAGCTCTTCGAAAGTATCGATGGATAACCAAAGTGGCCCGCGTGATAAACAAACCATCGTACCATGGCAAAACAATCTCCGCACGTCGATCTGATGCGCGGATCGACGACCCATATTTCATCGCTCGATTCCATTTCCAGGTCAACGATTTTACCGTGACTTTCCATTACCCAATCGACCGTTGATCTCTGCGTGATCCGCGACTCGGATTCATCCTTCTCCTCGACCACCTGGATTCACTCTAGACCGTCGATCTCTGCCGCACGATCGACGGCCTACGGTTTAATCTTTCCATTCGCTGATATATGATATCTCTCGATCAATCCCATGTTGTTGGATGATGCCATCCAGCGACCCTGCCTTCCTCCACGCCTTCCAATGCGGTCGCGTCAATAAAACGGGATTTTTTTATGGGGTTTCGCATTTTGTAGGGTTTACGCTTGATTTCATGATTTCGAAGAAGATTCGGAGAAGGAGGAGTGGCAGTCCTCATTTCGATTCATCGAGGAAATCACCCACGGGGTTGAAATGCACGTTTCATGATGTTTTCTCGAGGCAGTGATGCCTTATAATCACCTAACGCGGCCAGGCACGGCAATGAAAACCATGAAACGAACACGGTCAGATGTGGATTAGTGTTACGGACCGGGATGAACGAATGAGAGGATTAACGGACGGATTTGTGGGGATTATGTCTAAGATACTTATCAAAGCCTAATCTGGAAATAGAAGCAATTTACGAGAAAACCTAAAGTGTTTACCGGCGGGAAAAACTCTCCGCCACAAATGGGGGCAAATTGATTCCTCCCGGCGACTAAACGCCACCTGTGCCTCAAAGTATTCAATCGAACGGGAATTTATTGATCGGGATCAAATATCTACCTCAGCACCACCAAAAGGGTAAATTTTGCCCGGGGGCTAATGATGGGATGTCGGCGGAATAGCCTAGCATCTGCCTAAACCTCAAAGGTCAACAAAAGGGTTCCCATAGGCTAAAATGTAGTGTAAATCAATTAATACGGTGGCTGCAACTATAATTTCTTCATTGAGCCCCCCGAGGGCCAAAGAAACATTAACTGTTTGTATTGATTGTATTTGAGATCTTTTATCGAGATCTCACTTCACCATCCTTCTATAAATACTTGATAGAAGATGAGTGAGGGGTTGAGAGTTGTTGATGTAATTCTTGACATTGTAATTGTAAGCCCAGTACAGAAGACTCCCCGATTGTAAATAGTGATTTCAACGGCTCTTGGAGCTCTACTTGTAACGGATAAGTTAGGTTATTAAAGAAGATGAATTAACACCACTTTGGACTTGGGGTGTAGCTGGTTTGGAGCATCAATGCAAGGCTGATTTATGGGATCTGAGTCTATGTTGGCGTTGATGTTATTCTCATTGTAACTTGTAATTTTGTTTTGTTTTCATTATGTTTCATTTTCTACTATAAAGAAACGAGTTTGAACGGGAGGTTAGGACCTACTCTATACCGGTAACCCTTCTGCGGCTGAAAAATCTTTATTTAAATGTTTTCTTCCAAACACGTGTTATTTGAAAATGATTTAATTCGGTTTAAGCATAGGAATCTTTGGCGTTCCCTCATCTTATTGTCTTGGTAAGATATTATTTTTGAATGTTACTTTCATTTTATGTTATGAAAATAAGTGAGAGAATATGTTGACACGATTATTTGGTCTGTTTTATATTCATTTGATTGTTTCTTTCAGATATATGCAAAAATTTAATAATTCAAAATACTTGAATCTTCAGGCAGTATGTATTATCTTGTGATTGTCTTGGGCATTATTAAAAAGACTGGAAGTTTGTGGTGGCTATAGTTTTCTACTCAAAATTTTCCCTCAGTTCCACTATGTTTTTATATGTTTTCTATTGGAAGTGTATCAAAAATTTGGATAGTTTCAAAGTACTTACGGATCTGGTTGCTTCTATGTTTTTCTTAAGTGCATTTGGTCAAGAGACTGGTTTTCAGTATTTACCGGATCACAATTTGCTCTTTGTTACGCATCTGTTTATTTCCCCTTCTTAATGTATCATTTCATTCCATGAAATCAAACTTTAAGAGATCCTTGAACACGCATAGTATTTGCCATGGACCACTCTTGCCCTCTTCTTTGTTCCAATTAAATCCTCTTATGACTCCATATTGATGGGTAAACCTTTACGTATATTTCATCTTGCTTCAAAAAGCTTATTGGTTGCTTGCAACTTCTCACTTTCCAACCTCTTGCCTTTAGGACTTTTCACCTCCTACTTGACAATCATGTTCAACTCATCTCAAACAAACAAAACCCTTGGACTTCATAACTATCCTAATATGTTCACCCAAACTTCAAAGACAAATCCATCTTGTAATTATTGGAGAGATCCCTCTCTAGATTCGGGAGGGCTAGATCCTAGAATCCCAAGTTGGTTGAAACGATGTTGTTTACGTAATTGGACTGCGGCAATCTTGCTAATAAGTCTGATTCCTAAAATTTCCGGAGACTCATTTGAGGAACTCCCCAAATCATTTCATTTTAAAGCTAACCATCGTGTAGAGATTTGGGTTCATAGAGCATCTAGTTTATTAACCGACTGGAGCCACCGGTAAAATTTACGGCGACTCCAGAGACTGACATAGGACATCGGAGAGATTTGGTTTCCCCTTAAAAATCTTTATAACACCTGTGAGTAAAAGAAGATTTTTCAAGCACTATAAGAAATGGTAATCATGATGAAACTTGTTTGAATCGGTATTAATCTAGGTCAACCCTAGAGTTTCTCATAAGACTTCATCCTAACCTTGAAAAATCAATGGCTTAGCCATAGGTAAGTATATTTCTAGTAACTAAGTTTTGAAGAAAAGTTAGGACATTCTTAGAAACCACACAAATAAAAAATAACTCAGAGAAAATGCAAAAAACGACTTGAATTGGTAGTAAAAGAACACTTACTCATTTCACTTTACCTTTTGTTTGTGTTTTACCTCATACTCTTAGACGATGCAAGAAGGGCAGGTAACCTCCGGATCTCATCCTCTTGCTGAAGTCAAATCTTGGTGAATGCCCTCCCAGTCAATCTCACAGTTTGAGTTTGTTGTGTTTGAATATCTTGGAATGTTTCCACAATATTGTGGTGGATAGTGTACCTCTTTGAAAACACTCTAAACTTTCCCTTTGGTGACTCCACAATCTACGAACAGACTGAAGACTCCCTTCAGGGAAGAACCCTTATCATTTTAATATCATTTTCAAATCCCGGTTAGAGAATTGTAGGATTAAAATTTATTATGCATGAATCGGTTAACCTCTCAAATATTGTCATACTTGGTTGAACTTTCTTGTTATTTGGGTCTAAAAAACACAACATAGTGGCTCTGAGAAAGATCCCTAGAGCCCATCCACGACCTACTGATCAGTGAGATAGTTGATAACTGAAAAGTATCCGCTAAAGTCTCCTAAGATTAAATTTTCAACTATTTTCGGATCACCCTTGAGAGCTAATTCGGTTCACAAAAATCTTGCGGCTCTATAAGAGTCTTATGGTGGTGGAACCATAAACTTTTACCTCCTTAGGAGCTAAAAATTTTCCACACGGCGACTCCACACTCTTGTAACTCCCAGGTAAATGACTCACGGTAGAAGACACAGGCGGTGACAGGACACGGTGACCTCCTTTTTGATTTACAAACATGATTCCAAGAATACAATGAAGATATGCCCCAATGAGTAGAGATCATATCCACAGGTTTCCACATAAGATGCCCCGGAGTGGGTAGGATGACAACCTACTTTGTTTTCAAGGTGAAAAGTTTGATGACCTCTACTACATCTTATCTGATTTTAACCTACTGTGTATGGAGGTTAAAAATTGAATGGCATGAAGACTACCTAATGAAAATGTTCATGTTAACATTGAAGGAAAAGCTAGGGATTGGTATGAATGCTTAAGATCTAGTAGTTTGTTTTCTTTAAGAGAATTTGAATATGTGTTCTGAGAACTATAAATAAAGAACTACATCATTATCATGGTGCACAATATATTATGATCCATCACAAAACATCACCCAACACATTCACATAGATAATGAGGAATCTTTGGAAAAGAGATGCATCTCTAAGATCTTTTAACAACCATTCATAAAGTTTAATCTCCTATTGAGAATTTTTTTAAGAATATGATGAATCGGTTGAGGAAGAGATAGATCAAAAAATAGAACATTCCTCAAGATATACGAAAACTCAAATATTGACTCATCATCCCTTATAGCCGAGGCTCAAGAAGACATCCGGCCTCAAAATCGGTCTTCTAAAGAGACGAAGCGCGCTATACTCATGTTCAAAGGAACAGAGCGTCCTCCCCTTTGACGAGAGAAAGAGATAGATCGGACTATTTATAAACAATCGATCTTTGAAAATTCTTACAAAATAAACACTCTTTCCCATTCATGTAAACTTTGTTGTCTGATTCGAAGGATTCTTTTTGTGATCAAAATGAAGATGGACCCTCGGTATCCCAATATGTTTGAAGTGATGAAAATGTTTATTCTAATAAATTTTTCAGAGCTTCAATCAATCTTATGATGATGATGATTTCCAAGCGAGGAAAAACAATCATCATGAGGAACTGTGACATTTGATTGGTGTTATGAGTTTCACCATCATCAGCTTGAAAACCCATAATCATCTTTTTCGATCCATCATAAAAAGCTTTCACTTTATTGGAATCGACAACCTTTCAACGCGAAGGTGAAGAAGAGTAATGAATAAATTTTTGAGCAAGAGGAAACCATTGAATACACCCCCACTCAAGAATATAATAACCTCTTCACGAGTTTAGTTCAACGAATACAAGCATACAAGGGCCATAAGAGGGACAACACTTTATCGGAAATATGATGAGTCACTCCGATTCGAGGAGGATGATGAAGATGAGGAGAAAAACAAATAGAAGACTATCACATTGTGGATATACCATCTTCCCAAGAAGAAGGGAACTCCCTTCATTAATGTGTCATTCCGGGAGCCATGGTACATATCGAGAAGCAAGCATATATTTAGACAAAGAAAATATTTCCTTTGTTTGCTATTGTGCGGGAAGTAAAGATGACGATACTTTAAGCTACCCTGCGATACTCTTCCAAGCTGAAGCAGGCAGGACAATCTACCGGACATGGAGGCCAAAAAGAGAACCTTCACCTTTTCTTTGTTGATCCTTTGGAAAAGTGTGTGGGATCCCGATTGGCTCCAATTATCAAGTATTGATCCTTTGCAGAACGAAGACATGGCTTGTCTGCTCTGTGATAGTTTTTATTTTGAAGATTAATCTTCAAAACATAATATGGATACCTTTGACAAGTAGCCAAAGTTTCTTCTTCTTCTTGACATTACTCGGTGGCTGCATTGGCACTTTTGTGTCATATGAATATGTAAATACTCCATGTTTAGAATAGGTTAGATAGGAATGTCAATAAGGCTCGATTACGAGCATATAGTTAATTGTTATTTTCTTCTTTGAAGAGAAAAAATCAAAAAATTCAAAAATAAAAAAACAAAATAAAAAGAAAGAAAAGGGTAGAAATGAAAACAAGGAAAGGCAAAGCCCCATGCCAAAAAAGAGAAATAAATCTGAAAGTGTACAAGCTCAAATGCCATCCTCCGAAACCTGCTTGCTAGTTAGTCAAAAAACGTTTAATGTTGACTACTTAGCTTTAAATTTTTACGTAGGATAGTGAATTGATTTTCCAAACTGTTCAATCTTGGCTTACCAGTGGAAGATAGATTAGGATAGAAATTGAAGGTTCAAACAAACTCAAAGGCGAACCAAAGTTTCCAAAGGGAGATGACTCAAAATTGTTTTATCTTCGAGTCGAAAAGAGAAAAATTGGTTCTAATTTGCCCAAAATGCGAATCGAGAGAACAAGGAAGAGACAACTCAAACAAAGCAAAAACGAGTTATGAAGAAAAGAGGACCATGATGAGAGACTTTCGGATCTTAAGCCTTCCATTTTGTTTTTAATTTTCTGCAAATAATAATCTATGTGCGACGTATACCATAGATCACAACAAGTCAAACGGCTTAATCATGACTTAATTTGTTTTTAAATTTACGTTGTGTAAATTTAGAGAATAGTAAATGCATTTGGACGGTTTAATCCCAACGAACGATGAATTAGGTAGAGAAAAATCGAGCTCTATTTGTTTAATCTAAGTTTGGGGAGAAATAGGTAAATTAGATTAGATTTTATGCTTTCAAAAGAATAAAATGTTGTGAAAGAAGTTTTCAATCCAGAAAATCCACTGCGATGAAGAAAAAAATGTTAGATCAATAGGATTGGGTAGGTATAAAGTTGTATTGATGAAGTCATTATTTTTCTGTAAACGTATTATTCTTTAGAAGCAAAGCAAGATCATCCCGGCAAAGGAAGAACAATCCAAAGGATAGAGCACATGGTTAGCATCCCCGGAAAATAATGGAATGAGCGTCGGCCTCCAGGAGAAATCAAGTCTAAATTCTTGATGCCTTCAAGTAGTCACCATCCCAAGTGGAGCCACTTGTTAGCCACACAATAAAAATTTGATTATACCAAAGGTATGGCTAAATTTGTTTGAGCCTTGAGGAACAATTTTTCCTAACAAAAAATGTTTGTTCTTGAAGACTCTTGAAGGCCTCATGCCTCTGTCTAGATCCCACACTACTATTTTACATCCTAAAGCTCTCTAAAATCTAACAAAAAATCCAAAGTCAAACAACTACTTTAACAAACCCTTTTTCCCCTTCCTTCTCTCAAAACTAACCTCTTTTTCTATCCCTCGATTCCCCACGTAATCCTCATTTCCACACATTTTCTACTATTTCCCCTCATCAAAATTCATTACTAAGGTTAAAAATCACTTTTTAACCTTACATAACCTTCTTCTCCTTTGAAAAAACATTAAAAAACCATAGAAAACGCGTATTTTCTGTATTAGGACCAGCCCCCTCGGAGGCTAAGCCTCTAACCCTTTTAGTCCATGCGCCGAGGCGTAGGAACCGATTGCTGAACCATTCGAGCACATGAACTCTCCAAATAAAAATTTCACACCTTGGCAAAAACCTTTTATTCTTGAAATTTTAGGGTTTCATTATTTCAAAATATTTACTTGCCTTTATAAACAATGGAGCAATCTCCGTCATCCTTTCCGTAGAATCGGACGATGCGGACTCCCGACTTACCTTGTGGTCCCCGTAGGTTCAAACTTTAATCGTCATCGTTGATCTGCTCCACGAGATCGGACGGTGTGGAGCGCGCCATTCTGTGGACCCCCCATCCGTACGCTGTTTTCCAAACCCACGTGGTTTCCATCGTACCACTCTTCGGCGGGGAGAAGGCGAGTTTTTGCGATGGCCGGTGGTTCCATGACGTTGACGCGTGTCCCTTGTATGATTTGAAAATCGTTGTGCAACCGTAGTCCATTGTGCGTTATAGTTCGGACCGGGATGCCCGAGCGGGGGTGATCTCCACCGTCTATTTGGGCCCACTCATCCGGCGTATCGCTCTTCGAAAGTGTCTAATGGATAACCAAGTTACGCGCGCGATAAACATGCCATCATACCATGGAAAATCAATCTCCGTTGTTGATCGATCCGCGGATCGACGATATATTTCATCGCCGGATTCCGTTGCCCGGTCAATTTTTCCCCACCACGGCTTTCCATTGCCCAATCGAGCCGTTGATCTCTGCGCGATCGACGGCTCGGATTCATCCTTCTCCTCGGCCACCTCGTTCACTCTTGATCATCGGTCTACGCCGATCGACGGATCGGAATTTAATCTTTACTGTTCGCCCAATATATGATATCTCTCGATCAGTCCAGGCCGTTGGATGATGCCATCCAGCGGCCACACTTCCTCCACGCCTTCCAATGAGGTAAAACCAATAAAAGCAGGATTTTTTCACAAGTTTTCACATTTTGCAGGGTTTAAACCGAGTTTTCGTGATTTTCGAAGAAGATTCGGAAGAAGGAGGAGTGACGATCCTCTATTTTCGATTCATCATGAAATCACCCACGGGGTTTAAATTCACGTTTCATCGATGTTTCTCGAGGCATTGATGCCTTACTCATACACGCGGCTACAGCACGACAACAAGAAAACCATGGAGAAACGAGCCGCAGTCCAAAGATGATCAATGTTACGGGGCCCGGGATGAACCGGAGAGCGGAGGATTAATGGACATATTTGTGGGGACTACATCTAATATACTTATCAGCCCTAATCCCCCAGTAAACGGATCCTACGGAAAACCTAAAGTGTTTTATCGACGGAAAACTCTCCACCACCACAAATGGGGGCAATTCAGTTCCTCCAGTGACTAAACGCCACATGTGCCTCGAAGTATTCAATCGAGATAGAATTTTATTGATCGGGATCAAATATACGCCTCCATGACACCACCAAAGGGTAAATTTTGCCGGGGAATTTGTGGGGATGTCGGCGAGTAACTATGTTGGGAAAAATGCGAGAGGGGGGGGAGTGAATACGATATTTAGGGCATACTCGAAAATTTTTTACTTTTTGTTGCTTACAAAACCCATACGCTACTTTCCTTATACGGACTCGCGTATATATGCGGATACCCTTTATGGAACTAGCGTATACACGAAGATCTAATTATACCATTAATTTCTTCACTTATATCATTCCATCATTCATTGATCGAGACGTTCAATAAATAGTAAACATGTGCGGTAAGAACGAATAAACCATCACACATAAGCATCACATGAACACCGGGATTTTGGGTGGAAACCAAATTCGGAGAAAACCACGGTATGATTGCTCGACCTTCAATATTTTATTATAGAAAAGCATCTTACAACATATGTGCGCACGACCTCCTACCGGCACGCGAGCACCCACACACTCGTTTACCGACCTCACACCGGAAGGGAGCTTCGACCCACGATCTCGTTTGACCTCACCGGAAAGGGCTACAACCCACATTTGAAGGCCTGACCCTGCGACACCTTTATGGACCACGTTTCATCAATTTTCACCTTTGGATCAACCCACACAATTAAGCTCAAGGAACATTCCATCAAACCAACCACTTGCTCTATGGCAATATAATCAATCTTTGAACAACCCGGATCATCATAGACGAGATAGGAGTAACACATCTGAAAACGAGATATCAACAAGACGAACGGTCAGGACATCTCACAACTTGACAAGCTAATTTATCCTCCGCACTTTTCTTTCACGATCACGCGTATATACGCGCCTTAGACCATACAAACCCGTGTATACTTTTGTACATATTACGGAAACTAATTTCTCTGCCCATACGTGATTTCTCTTCATCAAACACACGTATATATGCACTTCCCTTGTGGCGAACTAGCATATGGTTCTTCGGACATTTAGGTTATTGCAATTCTTTAAGAACGGAATACATTACACGAGGATTTTACACTTTACTTCGAACAGAGATGTTCGCCTCATCTGAGATGCGATCATTCCATAAACAGTTAAACGAGTACAAATACGTTTACAGTCTAGATACCCTTCTTCATCATTTTCTTCATTGGTGCATCATGCATTTAGATCTATCATTCAGCGGCAACCCTTTCCATTGGATACTGCTTGATACTTCATTCAAGCTGGAACATCTTGCACCCACCCTCATACTTTACCACAATAAATTTCTTCTCCTTATATATAGGTTTACTCTTTTTCAATACCATGAGCCAAAACCACATTACTTAGATGGTATTCTGGACGGGGGTCCTTAGGCAGATCATTACTCAATACAATGGGTCAATACCATGGTGGTTGCCCTAGTTTTGTTACGATGAGCGCTTTTGCCCATACGCGACTTGTACGTTATTTCCCGCGTGCATACGCTACTTATATTAAGAAAACCGCGTATGCCTGTGACATGCAATTTTCATCATTACTCTTGCACACTCTTGATATTTTCTTACTTAAAACCACAATGCTACTTGTAGAACATCATATTTACATCATTAATTAGTATATCAAGTCATTTTCCATCAAGTACAACTTCCTCATTAGTTGCCATCATCTTCTTCAAGTGTTGCCATCATCTTCATCGAGTGGGTTGCCATCCAAGCACGACACATTGCATCATATTGCCAAAAATCTCCCCCTTTGGACTTGATGGCAACCACGATGGTGTTTGATCACCACAATAGATAGATACATTAGGGCATACTATGACACCATGTCACTCTCCCGGTGTTTGATCACTACAACGGATAGATACATTAAAACATACTATGACACCATGTCACTCTCCCCATTCTTTGACACCATTTTTTTCCTTTATTCAAACACCATGTCACTCTCACTGAAATCAAGGGCAAAGGGCCAGATCAAAACCAACACAAGGTTTTTCTCCTCATGTAGAAGGAAGCATTACGTAGATCTGATGGACATTGTAGTGACCATGCTCCCCCTAAGTTCATCTTGAATATTCAAACATATTTTTCAATGAAGTACATGACTTTATGACCTTCCTATCACCAATGACTCATACTTACATCAAAGATCCATCCAAGTGGATTTACATATGAGACTCAAATACCCAACCAAGTAGGTTTACACATCTCAACTCAACTACCCAACCAAGTAGGTTTACAAATTTTGACTCAACTACCCAACCCAGTGGGTTTAAAAATTTGAACAAGTCCTTACATGAATGAATATTACAATTTTACATCATGGGTCTCATCATGACCTTTTCATCAAATTACAAATATATGTCTTTTCATGACAAATGCAGAGAAAGACCTCAAGAGATCATTTTCAGAATCATCATAATGCCAACAATGCATTATACTCGGCAAGACCAATGCTCCCTGAAGTTGTGCATCCAGCGCATCCTTTTTCCATATGGCAGAGGCTTCCTCTTTAACTTGTACCTTTGAACACCTTCAATACAAAGTCATCAACAACAAACTACGCATGATCTGTCCATATCTCGAATCATAAGACTTTCACCTCGTATGATACTCTTCATCAAGTAACAATGCGGGCTCATCCATGATCTTCAACATAAGAAAGCGTATCATATCATCATTATTGTTGAGAAAATAAGTTGATACGAGTCAATAATACAGTTATTAACGATCGGTGATACTCTCACTGAACCTTGCTCCGGATCTTCATTTATCATATAGAGTTACTCTTATCATCAATGAATACGCGGCATATGCAGTGGAACTCGCGTGTATACGGCACTTTTGTTCTTCTGAACCCGCGTATGGAAAGTGGCTTATAGAAATTTTCAGCTTCCTTCATCTCCTTGAACTTGTCCTTCGTGTACTGTCTTCTTTACATCAAATGCTGCGGCAGGGAAGATAAACATAACGAGAATAATCAAAACCACCATGAGAATCATCAGCTGTTGCTCCCCCTGTGAAGATACATTACTAACCCCTATAAAAGTATCTCACATCACTTCTACGGAGTCATTCGATAAGCTTTAGAAGCGGATGATTGCGGTAGGGTCATCATTCCCTACGTTTATTCCAGTCCTCCTTCTTTCTCCCGGCTTTGCTTGGAAACTGTATTGTGGGTGGAAATTGTCCAATTTCTCGGATCTATTCATCCTGCATTCTTTTCCACATGTCCATATGTTACGGAGCATAACATCTTGCATGACCGATAAGCATAAGAATCATAATGTGTTTCTCTATTCTTCCTTCTATTGCAATCGATTTCTTTGTGACCATACTTGTTGCATGAAAAACAATATCCCTTGAAGCCACCGAGTACCTTTACGGAACAGAATTTGTTTGATTATGGTAAATGATGCGCACGCAATTTCTTTACAACATGCCCATAATTATGACATTTAAAGCATTGACATTATTGAATGATTTCCTTTGAAAATTCATCATTGTCGGTTGACCTTTGTTTCTTTCAACACTTCGGGTTTGCATTGATATCCTTTGCATCTTTATCACTTCCTTGGGAACTAGATTCTCCTTTAACGGTTCATGAAAGCCAAGACCAAGTTTAATGAAAGGAGACCTTTGACTACTAAGAATATTATCCGAATCTTAGTACTATCTTGAAACCTCAAAAGCTTATCCTTTTCTTCTAATTTTTGTGAAGTGTTTACCTCAACCTCCAATTTTGGAATTGCTTCTTCATACTTTCTTCACCACTTTTTGCTTCTTCAACTTGATCATTCAATTTTAAAATTTCTTCCTTCAAGAAATTTTCTTGTTCTTTCACATATTCAGAAGTTCTTCATTCTTCTTATTTGATTTTTTTCCCGAGATATTCTTTGAGGGAGATGATTTATGCTTCCAGAGCTTCCTTTTCAAATGATTATAGAGGTTCCTCATTCTTCTTACTTGATGCTTCAAGATCTGCTTACTGAAGAGATGATTCGAGCTTCAAGTCCTTTATTCTTCTTGTTTGATTTTCAGAATCACGCATTTAGATCGTTGATTTACTTCTAGTCTTTTGATTCGATTGGATGCATAAGCATTGAACTGGCACTGATATTTGTCTACTTTGTTCATTCGGTATTTCTATCTTTCCTTTCATTTTGAGCGATCATCTCATTGTAGATAACTTCTTTCTTATTAGATGCTCTTTGTTGTTCTATTTCAACTTTATTCTTGAGAGCTTGCTTCTAGATCCATAACATTCATTTCACTATCTTCACTATTACATACACGAAGATGAATCACGAAACAACAATCAATATCTGTTTTATCTTCTTTGTTTTCTACTTTATGTTTTCTAGATGTCTCCTTTTGAGTAGTCTTCTTCTTTGCTTCTTTGCCATGAACGCTAGCGGATCTTTGTCGGAATCTTCTTCATCTTTATTAGATACTTCATCATTATCTTTATTTGCATAATAACTCTTTCCTTTTTCATGATTTTCTCTATAAGGACATCTAGCGGCATAATGACCAACTCTTCCACACTCAAAACACTTAAAGGAGAGCTTACCTTTGAATCTTCCGGTTCTAGTTGGAGTTTTCTTACAAAATTTTGCCTCTTCTTCTTCGATATATAATTTGATTCCCTTGACATCTTCCTTTTATTTTCCTCTTACCGCATGAAGCTTCTTTTCTTTGAGAGGGACCTCCTTGTCTCATTTCATAAGCGATCGGGATACCATGTGGTTGAACGATAAGTAAGAGTTTGCGGATCTTTCCTTTCTTCAATAGTAGATACTTTAGATTCAAATTTTGAAGTCAAAGATCTTAAGACTTTCCGCAGTGAAGTATCGAGTTATAGTTTCACCAAAATTTCTCATTCGTTTAAAATATCATCTAGTCGTAAAAATAAATTTCCAATACTCTCATCACTATGCATCCTTAAATTTTCATATTCAATTATGAGAGTACGAGTTTTTGCATTTTTGCCTTTGTATCTCCTTCATAGCTTAGAATGATCTTGTCCCATATTTCTTTTGTAAGGTTGCCGTGCATCACTTTGGAAAATTGGTTGAGACATGCTTCCACGATAAAACATTGACGCATGGCATTGATTTCATATTTCTTCCTTTACCATCGGTAGGAATACTTGTCGGATATGGATACCCTTCTTCCACGGTCACCCCACACTTCTGCACCAAGACTTTGTAAATATGCTTTTGTTCGTACCCTCGAATATCGGTGCACTTCCATTGAATAGAGGTGGCTTTATAGACATTACTCCTTCATGACTTCCCCGTGCGACGGATCTCTATTCAAGCGATTAAGCACGCGAGAAGGACCTCTCGATACCAATTGTTGGGAAAAATGCGAGGGGGTGAATGCGTGTTGAGGCATACTCAATTTTTTTTCCAATTTTTCTTACTTCAAAACCCATACGCTACTTTCACGATACGGACTCACGTATATACGCGGATACCCTTTATGGAACTCGCGTATACACGAGAAGATCTAATTATGCCATTAATTCTTCACTTATATCATTCCATCATTCATTCATCGGAGGTTCAATAAACAGTAAGCATGTGCGGTAAAGAACGAGAATAAACCATCACATAAGCATCACACATGAACACCGGGATTTTAGGTGGAAACCCAAGTCGGGAAAACCATCGGCGTTGCGGTTACTCGACCTTCAATATTTTATTATAGAGAAAACATCTTACAACATATGTCTTTCGTGACCTCCCTACCCGGCACGTAGGCACCCACACAACGCTCGTTTACTAGCCTTGCACGGAAGGAGCCGACCCACAGTCTCATTTACCGACCTCACCTGGAAGGGAGACTACAACCCCAGTAGAAGGCTACAACCCTCTCCAGCCTTTATATGGACCGTTTTACATCCAGACACACTGGATCCAACCCACTGGCAATTAAGCTCCAAGGAACATTCATCAAACCAACCACTTGCTCTATAGCGACATAATCAATCTTTGAACAACCCGGATCATCATAGGCAGATGCGGTAACACATCAGAAACATATATCAGCAAGACAGCAGAACAAATCAGACATCTCACAACTTCAGCAAACCCTAGTTTATCATACGTGCTTTTCTTTCAATGATCCTACGTATATACGTGCCCTAGACCATACAAACCCGCGTATACTTCTGTACATATTACAGAACTAATTTCTCTACCCATACGCACTTTCTCTTCATCAAACCCGCGTATATATGCACTTCCTCTGTGGCGAACTAGCGTATGGTTCTTCAGACATTTAGGTTATTGCAATTCTTCAGAACAGATACATTATTGATTTACACTTTACTTGAACGGATGTTTGCCTCATCTCGGATGCAGTCATTCCATAAACGAGATCTAGCAAGTACAAATACGTTTCGGATCTAGATACCCTTCTTCATCATTTTCTTCATTGGTGCATCATGCATTGTCGGATCTATCATTCAGCTGTAACCCTTTCCATTCATATATACTTCGGAGAAGTATTCATTAAACTCAGAACATCTTGCACCCACCCTCATACTTTGCCCCAAATGAATTTCTTCTCATATATAGGTTTACTCTTTTTCAATACCATGAGCTTAAAACCACATTACTTAGATGGTATTCTGGACGGGGTCACATAGACGAATCATTGCTCAATACAATGGGTCAATACCATGGTGGTTACCTAGTTTTGTTCTTTATAAGCTTTCCCATACACGACTTGGCACGTTATTTCCCGCGTGCATACTCCATATCATGAAAAGCATTTGTGTCTTCTTGACATACACTTTTCATCCATTACTCTTGCACATCTTGATATTTCTTACTTACGAAACTTACGTACTACTTGTAGAACATTAGATTTACATCATTAATTAGTATATCAAGTCGAGTTTCCATCAAGTACAACTTCCTCATTCGAGTTGCCATCATCTTCTTCAAGTGTTTCCATCATCTTCATCAAGTGGGTTGCCATCGAGGCTGACACATTGCATCATATTATAACACCTAGCATCACACGAGCCTCAAAGGTCAGCAAGCTCCCCTTGAGCTAAAATCATGAGTGTAAATCAATTAATATAGTGGGAAACACACAATGCAATTTTTTGTTAGGCCCCAAGGGCCAAAGAAAACATTAACTACGTATTGATTGTATTTGAGATCTTTATGAATCTCACCTCCTCATCCTTCTATAAATACTTCGATAGAAGATGAGTGAGGTTAGTTGATGTAATTGCTAAAGCATTGTAATTGTAAGCAAATTTGAAGACTCCACGATTGTAAATAGTGATTTCAACGGCTCTTGGAGCTACTTGTAACAGATAAGTTAGGTTATGAAAAGAAATATGAATTAACACACTAGACTTGAAGATTATGCTTGGTTTGGAGCATCAGCTGGGCGAGTTAGTGGGATCTTTGGTCTATGTTGACGGTGATCTTATTCTCATTGTAACTTATGTTTTTGTTTTTGTTTTCATTATGTTTCATTTTCTCTTGTAAGAACAATTTGAACGGGGTTAGGACCCTACGCTAGTACCAGACAACAGCTTCTTTGGACTGAAAAATATTTATTTAAATGTTTCTTCCAAAAATTTGTGTTATTTGAAAATGATTTAATTTAGTTTAAGCATAGGAATGTTGGCGTTCCCTCGTCTTATTGTCTTAGCTAAATATTATTTTTGGATGTTACTTTCATTATATGTTGTGTGAAGATGAGCGAGGAAGATATGGTGAGCCACCGAGTCCCGATCTTGTTTACTGTCTTCATTTGATTGTTTCTCAGAATGTGTTAAAAGCGGCTAGTTTCAAAGTACTTACAAGATCTTAGGCCATTACGTATTTATCTTTGTGATTGTCTTGGAAGTAACCAAGTAAAGAAGAGTTAGGAGAGGATTTGTGGTGAGCTGAGCCCGCTAGTTTTGCTCAAAAGTTGCCCTCAGGATTTCCCTTTGTTTTTTATATTTTTTCTATTGGAAGTGTATCAAAGGCTGGCTAGTTTAAAAAGTGCTTACCGGATCCTAATTTGCTTCTATGTTTTTCTTAAGTGCTGGTTAAAGGCTGGCTAGTTTCAAAGTACTTACCGGATCCTGAGAGTACACTCTTTGATGCTGCATCTGTTTATTCCCCTTCTTAATGTATCATTTCATT
Source organism: Pinus albicaulis (assembly GCA_034641835.2). Taxonomy (NCBI): domain Eukaryota; kingdom Viridiplantae; phylum Streptophyta; class Pinopsida; order Pinales; family Pinaceae; genus Pinus; species Pinus albicaulis. Next base: position 1,169,533,802 of record CM076570.1, read on the forward strand.
CCATAAATCAAACTTTTAAGAGATCCTTAGACATAGATGACTTGCCCCATGGACCACTCTTGCCTCTTGTTGTTCCAATTAAATCCTCTTATGACTCCATAGCCCAATGGACTGAAAACCTACCATTATCTTTCATCTTGGCTAAAGCTTATTTGGGTTGCTTGCAACTTCTCACTTTTGAACCTCTTTACCTTTAGGACTTTTCACCTCTAACAAAAATCTTGTTCAACCATCCAAAAACAAACAAAACCCTTGGACTTCATAACTAGCCTAATATCATTTTAAACTTCAAGACAAATCATCTTTGTACTTATTGGGAGATCCTCTCCCGGATTCGAGCTAGATCCTAGAATCCCAAAGTTAGTTGAAACGATGTTGTTTACGTAATTGGACTGCGATCTTGCTAATAAATTACAGATTCCTAAAAAGTATCGTATGAGACTCTTGATGCATTTCACCAGTGAAAAAGCCATAAAGTTTCCTCATTACCTTTACAAAAGCATGGTAAAAATGGCAGAGAAGGTACATAATACATATATTAAGGGAAAATCATCATGCTAGTCTGTTTCACCATGGCTTGGTTAAAATCTTGGTTTTCCATCAGTTAGCACAAATGAATTTGTCATGGGATGGTTTTATATATTCAACTTCTCTTTTGTCTTCTCCAGCTCAGTCTAGTAGTCACTCTACACCTTTGACTTCACCAACACAACATGAGGTGCCTTCTATAATCAAACCTATCACAAGAAATCCTAGGGAGAGGTGAATGGAGACATATTTTAGAGGTAAAGAGGCTTGTTTTCTCCCATACATTATTGAAAGGGCCAAGCTTACATCAGGCGAGCAAGAAACATCATCACATCATGAGGCACTATTGCAAAATTTGGAACAATTCGATCTTGACACTAATATCGAGGATTTGGAGGTGCATGAGGAGAGAAAAATAGAATAGGAAATCATCCTGGAGAAGGAAATTTTGAGATTAGAGAGCTCGAGGATAGTTTATCGAAGGAAAATTTCTTAGTCTCATTCTTGCAACATGAGAACATGCAACTAAAAAAGGTAAAACAATCGCTCTTAAATAATGACGATTTGAGCAAAGGGTGATGCCAAAGGTAAGGATTTAATTGAGATTGATGATTCATAGGATCAAGAGAAAGAGAAGTTTAAAGAAAGGAGACCAAGAATAAGAGGCCTCGAGGAGAACTGAGCAACAAAAATAAACATCTCCACCAAAGGGTCAAATGACACATTGATGAAATCATTTTGGAAGAAATTGAAAGATAAAGTAGGTTTGTTGGATAGGGTGAATTTCCACTTGGAAAATATTCTTAAGGAGAAAACAAGAATAAAAACCTACAAAGACACGTGGATATGCATTATTATACAAGGAAGTATTGAGTCTCCCAAATCGGGGATCAAGCGATTGAAAAAGAAGTTGAAGCAAACCCTAATGAGGCAATAAGATAGCTGATAAGCTTGATATGCTGGCTAAGAAAGCCTACCTCATAACTTGAAACATCATGAAATGGCTTGATGGATAAATTTTGGGCAAGTTTTGAAGAAATTTTATGAAATTTTGTATTTTTGTGACTTTTGGCCAAATTGGAAATATCGGTTTTAGCCAAAAGTGCAATGCTGTGGCCCATTTGCCTTTTTCCTTAGACCTCCAATTTCCAAAAAAATTACCTTTCTAGATAGATAATCACTCATACATGTCATATATCCACTTTTAGTGCCTTTTTTAGCAAATTTGTTGAGAGAAAATTTCCCAAAACGGAGTCCAAAAGACACTGCCTTACACCTTTATTTGGACTAGGTCTTTGCGCTTTTGGGAAGTAACTCTGGGAGAATGCATTTTTTATTTGTAATGGAGTGTCAATTTTTCTTGCTTGAGGTGTCTATTGAGAACTAGACATGCTCATATTTCCATTGTATCTTTCAAATCTAGATTTGGAGTAGTGGAAAGCCTTCAAAAGTCCTCCTGGTACAGGCATTACACTTTTGTTGAGAGGTCTTCAACGCTTTTTACTGTTAAGCGCAATTTCGAGATTTTCTTCGGTAAATCTTAGTTTTATGATGTAATTTCTCTACTTTCATGTTGAATTGATGTAATAGAATGTAAATGGGATGTTATAGTCATTTTGATGTAATTTTGGACCTCATTGATGAGGAGTAGACTTGATCAGAAACTCTATATGAAGGATTTGTTTTAACCTTCTTAGTCATTGATGTTTTGTTGAGAAATTCATGTAAGCTATTCCTACATTAAGGGATTCAACTCCTAAGAGAGGGGAAGATCTTTATAGTCTATATGTATGTGGTGTTCGATCAATCTAAGGTTGGACATCGGAGAATTGAAAAGTCTTGTAGCTTGTACTTCATCACATTTTACGGAAATCAAAGGACATTTGCAACTGATAGAATTCTTGTGTTGTGAGTTTTTGATAATTTTTTGTCTACAGTATAGATTTATGCGGAGTATAAACTAGTCTCCTTACCATATCTTTGATATTTAGTGATTTTTCTAAGAGGTTTTAAGCATAATTATTTTTAATTAAGCTCTATTTTTTTAGAATCGCATTTTGTGTAATTTATATTCTCGATTGATGAATTCTTGGTATACATACTCGTATAGAGCCTTCTTGCTCATTCAACCCTACACTACCGCAGACCAACTCTTAAGCTATCAAAAAATCGTGCTTACCCCGCTCCTCTATATTTATTGCAACATAAACCTTTTATTTTTGACCTAGTTCCATGATTTTCCTCTGGTCAACAAAAAACCTAAAATATTTCAAACCCTAGAGCTAAGCTATCTAGCCTAAAATTCATTTTTTGTACCCGATCGAATCCTTGGGCTGTGTTTTTCATAGAGAGATCCCTCTCTGGTTTGGTATCGCTAGCTACCAAACTAAAAGCTCGATTCCCAGGTTACCTTCGTCAATATCCTTTGACCTTGGGACATTGTAGAGGCTAACATGACTTACACTCAACAAATTATGTTTTAGACCATCTACAAACAATACATCCCGAGCCTTTCCTCTTCCATTATTCAGACTGATTGTACCTTTTCCTCTAATTTTTCCTAGTTCATCATTGTCGAATGTGACATTTCTAGTTTTATTTTCATATAGAGATACAAAATTACTTTTGTCTCCTGTCATATGTCTAGAGAAATAACTATCCACATACCATTTATTGTTTTGGTCTTTAGCATATAGAACTAGGTCACACTTATCAATTTTTTTCTTCCTTATTCTCTCTCCATTGCATGAAAACATATATTCTATAATTATTATGAGATGAATGTCTATTGTACATAAGTTGGCATTCATATGACTTGTGCATCAATCCCAAAGTTGTGACAATAGAAAGATTCGAGTAATATCAGAGAGGAGCATATACATTTTATCTGAATTCATGTTTGTTTTGATGTATGTGAATCCATTATTGTCCATACTTCTTTTAGAATTTCCAAAATAAAATATTTCGACATAAGCTCAACAATCTATGGCTTTATGTCCAAAATTTTTACAACATTAACAATATCCGTAGAAAATATATATATGTACCCAATAGTGTATGTTGTTTTGGGATATAACGATCTATACATTTGAAACTCTTGTCTTCTGAAGAAGTATGGTCTATGATGCTTTGTTGTTTGATTCTTCATTCCTTTTATCTCCGAAAATTTCCTGGTAGTGTTTCTTTGCAGCTGTTCATTTGATGTTGAAGTGTTACCCAAATTTTTGTTCTCAAATTGATGAGAACTATCATTATCTCCCATGACAACTTTTACAAAAGTGATTGTTCTTTTATCCTCTTCGTTAGATTCATTGGATTCTCCTTCATAGCCTAACCCAATATTCTGAGTGGAAACCTTTGATAATTTAATATCTCGTTTAGCTGTTCATAACTTTTTATCTATTGAATGTTCATGTTTAATTCAGATTGTGCCTTTTCTAGTTTCTTCTTCAGACTTACCACCTCTTCTTCCAATATTTCACACTCTTGTGTTTTCTCTTTTATTTGTTGCATCAAAATGTCTTCCACCTTATTTGGCTGGTAATTTCAACTTTAAGCTTAATAATGTATTGTGAACTTGATTCTTCTTTTATATTTCAATAGGATCTGTTTTTGTTTCTATTCTGCGTTTAAGGCTTTCTATTTCATCTAGAACCAATCAGCTCTCAGATCTATCACCTTCCTCTTCTTATTCATATTACGGGAAATATTTTTTCAAGTTCTTCCAAGGCCATCAACATCCATATTCACTAGAGGATTCATTGGAGCTTTCAAATACATTTCTATCTGTAGACACATAAAATCTTTTCTTTTTTTAAAATTTATCTCTTTGAATTTTATTAGATTTTTTCTCTCTCTCCTTTTGGCTAATTTTCTTCTTTCTTATATGGAAATTTTGAGAGATAATGCCCCACCCTTCCCACAATTAAAACACTTAAATGTAATTTTCCTTTGTACTTATATGTACTGTTAACCTTTTAACAAATTTTGCTTCTTCTTCATCAAAACTACAAAGGCAACGACATTCCTTCTCTTGACGCACTTGTGAGCCTTGAAAATTGCCTCCTTGTGGTGACTTCCCTTTGGAATGATTATCTCGTATCTTTGTCAAGGAAGCAAGTAATTGATCCCTATTCAAAATCTAAAAGTTTGATGTCTCTTATATAGCTGAAAACTTAGAATTAGTTAGATGGTAATGACCTCAATATTTTATGAAATATTACACTTTCTTTGATTGTTTCCCCTAGACCTATCTTGATATTCATGACTTCACATCAAATATTAAGATGTATTTAGCTATATCTTCATCTTCATTTATTTTTAGATCTCAAATTTTATTCTATATACTTGCAATTTGACCATCTTTGCTTACTATCTCCTTCATGAATACTTTTTCTAATTTATCCCATATTTCTTTGGCTCTTTGAAAAATTCATTACTTTGATAAATTCGGACTCCTTTTGATCAATCAAAGAGTGCATTCATGGTTTTCATTAACTACAGAGTCCATTTGACATCCTATCACTAATCTCTTCCTTCGGTTCTTCATCTTGTACCATCACAGCAGTACAAACTTCTATTCCAAAGACATTAGCGTATGTATTTAAACTTTGAATTTCCAAGGAAAGTATAGTTTGTGCCGGTAAAAAAAGAACTTTATTTGTTGAGCATCCTTCTTGACTAGTCATTTTCTTGACTTGGGTATACTTCAATTGTTGAGTGTACTAAAAGAACTTAGCTCTTATGACAATTGATATTTATCATTGGAAATTACTAAGAGGGGGTGAATCGACCATTTGATATTTTTTACTTTTTCTCAACTTAATTTTCTTATTATGCAACTAATGAGTGGAGTATTATGGCGTTGATTCTTTTGCGGGTGTCGAAAGAGAGAAATTTTCGGGTTTACTTATTAAGAATTCAAAATCATTCACACAACCTAAAAAAAAAAAAAACACATGAAACTCCCGAGATATAAGTGGAAACCTTGAAGGGAGAGAAAAACACAAATGTTGGGTTGAAGAAGTGATGTGAAGGCAAGTTTCTACTCACTGTGCATCACATTTTCGTAGGATCAACCTAGAAACCTACCTCAAGGAAGCTCAACTCCCACAATTTTTTTGTAGGCGACAACCACAAAGCCTCATACCTCAAGGAAGCGCCAACTCCCACCGCAAATTTTTTTTTGCGAGCTACAACCCACAAAGGCTCCTACATCAACATGCTACAACCTATTATTTTCAACTCTCTGACATAGAAGGGAACAAAAATGTCTCAATCACTGACATCAAGTCACAAATGTTAAGGTTACCTCATATACAATTATATTTGTCAAGTTCTTGATGGCTTATTTCTTCTCTTCCTCTCTTTCTCTTACAGTGCTTCTCATCACTTTCTTCCTCTGAGACTCCTTCTATTCAAAAAAGTTTTATTTTTCCATTTCACATTGTATGTTTATAAACCTGACAATCTTGGTTGTTTGTATTCTTTGCGACGATATGAAATAAACATTATCTCTTGGCCTTCGCTTCCCACAAGCTTTGTCCACTACCTTATAGTTAAAGATATAATTTTGTAATATATAATAGAGTTGAACTAATAGTAATGAGTAATAATTACAAAGGAAAAATTGGATTTGTATTATGTACATTTTTTGTTCAATGACACATATATATTTGAATTTTGTCTCAATGTTTTATGTCCCATTTTAACAGTGTTCAACCTTCTTACATATTTTAATATCATAGCTTTGAAACTTCACATCACTTTTAGCCTTTTGGAGTCAAACATAAGCTTCCTCATAATTTAACAGTCAACATTAAGATCACCAATCCAATGGGAGTGAATGACATCCAAAAGCCAATATTACGAACATTTGTTTATCCAATGCTTCCTATGTCTTTCTTGGTAGGATATTAGCATACGGAGTCCGGGTCTAACATGGTATCCTTTATCTAGAACCCTACAATTTTTGCATCAATCCTGAAATCCTTCCCTATTAGCATTTTATTCCTTAGGATTATTCTTGAGTGCCTCTCTCATAAATTGGCAAAGATCGTGTTATTGACTATCCTTCCTTCGATCGCCTAACTTCAATTCTCCCACAATTGTCTAAAATTTTCTCATCATTAACGATATTGAAGAATAATTCAGCATTCTTCCTATAGGCATGATGGATATGGAGCCCTTTTCTTTCCCAACCATAGGTACAGCCAATGCATGTGATTATTTTCTTGGATTTAACTTAGTGAATGTTTCCACCACTTCTTTGTATTGTTCCTACGTGCAGATTATGAGTTCATGTCGTGAGGATGGTCTTATAATTTTGGGTTGCTCTGCCTACTCCCACATCATCTACATTCTTATTTCCTCCCCCGAGTTACTATAGCTACACTTGAAATGAGTCAGGTTTATGGTATTGATTTCGCATTAATAAAATTTTCTCCCCTCGACTATGTTCTTCCCATATTTTAATCAATACTAGGTAGTCTTCTATAGCATGCGTGTTAACCCCATACTTGAGAACACCATGGAATTATCACAATTGTCATGAACACTCTCTCGCAACATGAAATTCCTAGTCACAATTGTAACATCGCATGGGACCCCATCCTCTGTCCTTCCCGATTTTGTTCTTCATCCTCCTCATCCCATGAGGGAACTCATTGACCCAATATGTTGTTCTACCCAGTTGGTTAGCTAATGCATATAATGCCCTGCATTGGTACGTGTGATGAGTTGGAGAAGCAAAAAAATCACAATAGTGTATTCTGAAACATTTTAATATTTCTACAAAATAGATTCAGCCAGTGGAGATATGTCCATATGATTGCAGTTCTCCTGATGTCGGTTAGTGATGGATTCTGCTGATTTGAAGCTCATAGAAATGTTTTTGACCACGATATATACCTTGCGTCCATATCATGCAACTCTCAGAAACAAGCGAGCTCATGAGTGTCCCCTACGGGTATAGATACACTTCCCAACCCATGCAAACTTGGGTACTCTTTGATTAGGTGTCCTTTAAGCTGAGAAATGTGTACACCCTGCAATTCAAGTCTTGCTAAGTCGCACTAGTTGCATATCTTTCTATTTCTCCATTAGACTTGCAATGCGATGTTGCAATCCCAATATAGAAGGATCCTGGATTTTTGTTTTTCCCCTAAATTCATGGGGGTATCCGCCATGGATTCAATCCTTGTTGATTGCTACAAACCATCTTGCAACGAGTCAATCTTTTGTTGGGTCATTAGTGTTCGTGTAGAAGGAAAAAGTGATTTAATAAACAGGTCAGTGATGGTTCAGGTCTATGGGATAACTTAGTTTCAAATTGCATATTTAAGTCTCTACATCATCTCCCAAAGTTGTTTCTCCTTATCACTATTTAATTTCCCATGTTTAAGCAAATCCTTATTGATTTTCTAAGGATGTTTGAATTCCTGCCTGCAATTCTCTTTTGAAATCATCCTCTTGCGGGATGCAGTGTAAACTCTAATTATTTGACGAACCACCTCAAGGCTATCTCCCTAAGAGTGGTTTGAAACTCAATCGGTTGGCAACATCTTGCATTTGGTGAACCCTCTATATGGATTTTCACAAATACCAAATTTGCTCCATGTCATCATTTCCTTTTCCATAGAATTTTGGGTATCACATGATTGATCTGCGGATGATGGCATATGAGGAAGAAGTACAAATAATTTTGATCCGTGCTGTGATGATCATACCGAGACCTTTCCCCGTGTACCACTTTACTAATGCTAGCTCGATATGTATTTTGAACACTATGAACTTTAATAACTTTATTTATGGTAAAAATTGACGGGATATTTGTAAAGTACCGGGGAAGGTTGGGGAAGGTGCTTGTTATCTGTGACCGCACGGAAGGTAAAGAAAGTCGACCTATAAACAAATCACGGGGGGGATTGGGGAGAAAGGCATGAATGGTTCCATTGCACTCCTTCACTAAACCCGATGCGATAAAAACCTTATCCCTTTTCCCTTTCGCGCCGAACCCTTATCATTCCACGCAGGCCTACATTTCTTTCCACTCTAAACCTTTATTGGTACCCACTTACCTTTTCGCATCGTCAACCTTTCCTCTCATCACAAATCGCACATCGCAAGTCACGGCTTTTAGCCTTCACTTCTCATAACATAAAATTTCAGCTATGATTTGCGGGCGGTCCCACCTCCATCACCCCATGTCACCCTTCGCTCATCGCATCGCACATCACCCTTCACAGTTTAACATTTACCATTTTCCCATAAAAAATAACTTCCTGCGCGGTTACGAGTGGCCCCACCTCCTTGCCCCGTGCCTTTCCACCCATCGCACCGCCATGTCGCAACTCATAACATTTACCCCCAATTTCTGCAACAAAAACTTCCCAACTGCGATTTGCGGAGCAGTCCCACCCTCCATCACCGCCCATGTCACCCTTTGCTCATCTCACTTCACACATCACCCTTCACGAAGCTATAACATTGACCTCCCGCTTCTCATAAGTAAAACTTCCAATTGCGATTTTAACGAACACCCCATACTTGTCACTCCACCATCACTTTTGCCATTCCATCAATTATCCATACATCCCTTCATCGCTAAACCTTTGCAATATTCCCCTCATCTCTACTCCCATCACGCATGCGATGGCTCATGATATATCCCCCCCCCCCCCCCCCACCCCCCTCCCCACCTTCACGAGAGGAGTTAACGACGGGGAGGGGGGGTCCCGAAATGGCCGGTTTTGGAAATCGCCTCCGGGGCTACGTGTCGGCCTATAGTGATTTCACACCCCCCCCCATCCAATACCACAAACCCGAACGGGTCCCCCTCCGAAATATGGTCTCCGGTTGCAAATCAAATGCGGTATGGATTTTTTTTTGGGACAAATGCAACTATGGTATATTCGGTTTATCCCGAGAACTCCCCACTAAGATCTAGGCATGCGCAACACGTGGATGTTTCATAGCATTAATGGGAATCATGAGAATAGAGGAGTGGAGGCTTTTGACGGTAGGTGAAATCATGTGATGGAAGCCGGACGGCCACCCATTCACGGTTACTCCTCATCGACCCATTTTGAATATTCCAAGATTGGCATAACGTGGACAACTATGTTTTTTTTTCTTTTCTTTGTTTGATTATAATGTTTCTTTGTTGAAATCGATTTCACCCGATTACGTTTTATTTTCTCATTACGGGAGTGATTGCTTGATGCACGCTTTGCGGGGATTGGTTGGGATATTTTGATTTTCACATGTGGGGGGTCGACCATGGAAGTTTATTTGATCATAAACCCTTAGGATAAATATATATATGTAGAGAGTTCAAAGATGAAAAGAAGGGTTCATAATTTTGGAGTATTCTTTGTAGTTTCTATGAATGTGCTCTTTGTGCTGCGAGATACATGTTGGGAGAGCTATTTTGAACATAATATGATATACAACACTGTTTATTTCGATTGCAGAGGGAGCAATGAGTATTATGAATATGTGTTCTCTTGTTTATTAGTAATCTCTTATTTATGTATAATCATCTTTCAATGTTTTGCTACTTTGATGATTTGTGTAATGTAGGCACACCCGGTAGTGTGCATTTTTATTCATGAATTCATGTATGAATAACGCTCGTAATGTGTTCGTCAGTGTACTTATTATTCATGCTCCACAAATATCTCTTGTTGGTCACATTCCACTTACATCCACTTCCTTTGAGTTCACGAGAGACAGATTCTTAAGAATTTTAAGCATGTCTCTCGCGGGTTCCTCCTACGTTCCTTCTCAACACCTCTACATATTTTGAAATCCTCTTGCTCATTGTTTCGTACTTGGCCCATTTTGAAAAGCCACTGACCATACAACCTCCCCAGGCTCTTTCGAAATATGGGGTAATTCGCATGAATCAAACTCCAGTCTTCACCATTCTGAACCACCACAATCATTATTCTCCTTATCCATATTTTGTCCAAGGCACCCTTAAAATTGTCGACATCTAACCTACGATTTCAAGATGTCCTAGGCCTTTAACTCTTTTGCAACTCAAAGAGCTATCTCTAGGAGCTACAACATCTTTTTTTGGCGATGTTTCCGGGGATAGGAATGAAGAAATATTTTCCTTGGGAAGAGCATAAATTCCACCCTTCAATCAGGTGAGCGAGGAAGGGTTGGGAGTTGCGTATTCCTCACCTTGGTGACTCCACTATAAAATAGTCTAAAATGATGCAGATCTCACCGGGCCTCATACAGTTCGGATCCACTGTCTACCCCCACCTCTAAATGGAGATGGCTATCTTGAGTTTCCCTTTTGAATAAAGTGTGCCCCCTTGGCCCTCCCTCAACCTCTAAATGATATGGTATAGATATCTAAAGCTCCTGCCTCGGTTCTCGGGAATATAATATACATAGAGACATATTGAAAAATTAAATTGCCTTTCTTGAGAATGTGAATGTAGAGCACTTAGATGTGGTGTTAAGGCTTTTCATCAATCCTTGGATGGAGAAGCCAGAAATGGTTCAAGTCTCCTAACCGACAACATAGCCCACACTTAGGAAGAAATGGGGGAAATTTTCTTCACATTAAAATGGGAGAAAAGAGGGACCATGGATACGTTCTCACCGAGGTTGATACTCTAAAGAAGAACACGGTGAGGATGTAACAAATTTATCAAGTGGTTCAATAAGCTCTATAATAATCTTCCTATTTCGAAATAAAGCCTCCCCAAGCGACTACTAAGGTGGTCTTCGTAGGAGGCACAATCGAACCAAAGTTCGAGGTTCACCCTAAAGAAATAAAATCCACATCTCTCGATCAGATCTAGATTGATGCATTGTGAGTAGAAGAAAAATTTTCTTCGACGCAAATTGAGGAAGATAGAACATGAAGCCGAAAGAAAAGAATAGGGAAAAGGCTTCTACTTAAAATACGAGGAGGGAATCGCAAGAGTATAAATTGAAGAAATGAATAAGTTAATCAGAACCTTTCTAATAGGCAGTTAAGCTTGAATTGGAGGCAAAATTCCCCTCCTCGTCTCAACCAAATGAGGTGTTAACCAAGGGTTCAATCTCGATGTCGAAGCCCCTTACGGGTTGTTTATCAGCGGGATAAGAAGGAACAACAAGACCACATTCAAACTCCCTCTATACTTGGAGGGAGAAGTGGAGGGACGGAGTTGAGGAAGTCACAAAAAGTAGTCAAGAGAATCAATTCCTCTCTTACTGCGATGATGAGGAGGGTGAACTCATCTCATGAGGGGTAAGAAGAAAGTCCTCCGAAGAAGATCAAGATATTGACAATTCATAACGGTGAGTTCGTGGATTTCATGCAAGCTCAACTCCACAAGAAGTATAACCTAGGTCACTCCAAAAAGAGACCTTGAGGGAAAGAACAAAATGAAGAGTCAATATCAAGAGAAAAAACCCTTCCTAGTCCGCTGATAAGGGAAGAAGCCATTAGAAGAGTCAACCCCTCCATAAGTCCACTTCATCCACTTCCATAAAGAAGCAAGAAGCTACTCCTCCCAAAAATTGATCACATCTATGCCCTTGAAACTACCGGAGAACCCTCCTAAGGATCGGTTCAAAGAAGCCATTACGGAAAAAGGCCCACACCCTTTAATCTCTGAAGAATGACCGATGGTGGTTTGGGTACATGTAGAAACCGATTCCTAGCCTATTCTGAAGAAAGAGGGAGGTGAGCTTCCCCTCCATGAAGAAGGGGAAGAGCTGGAGTGTTTCCCGAGAGGACAACACTAAAAATCAACGATGAGTACGAGTGATCGGGAAACAAAGACATCAAATCTTAATTGGCTAGATCCACAAGAAAATCCTCGGCAAGCAACGTTTCCTTCAAAGATTAATGACCGATCATATTTGCATGATAAAGACCATCTCTCAATTTCTCTTTCAATATTACAACATATTGTTACATCATGTTCCTTCCACTAGAAATTGATGAGAGTTTGCGACTCCCTTGAAAGCTTACCGTATGAAGAAGATAAAGAGCACTCGGATCACTTGACTACGTAGATGGCGAGGAAAAACAAGCTGAACCACTTGCTATTTGAAGAGAATCACTTTCAACACACAAAGAAAAGCGAGAAATTTGGAATGAGGTTTATTCTCCTATTACAAATCTTCTAGAAGATATTATGTTGCATTTTTACCATGATCCTTTAGTAAGTGTATTCGGTCATCAATAAAGGAAGAAGACGATGTATGTATGGATGTTTGTCCACTACCATGGCAAGGCTAAAGTTACAAATTGGTTTAAGAATCTTCCGGTATAGCATGAGCAATTTTCATCAATTCATGCAAGTTTTCCTAGGTCGATGGGTAATCATGGGAAATTTATTTCTTATCATAGAAGAGTATGGACATTTAAAAAGAAAACTTGGGGAGATAGTATAATATTTTTCATCTAGGTTCAATAAGGTGTATCATTCAATTCCTGGCGATATAAAGCCACCCCCGGGGAGTAGCTCTCTTACACACTACCCAGGATGGCTTTAATCCGGAGATGGCATTCCAAGTAAGAGAAAGGGACACTTCAACCCTTGAAGAAATGAGAAATGTTAGTTGATGTGAGTAGACACCAACGAACGGAGGGAAAAGTTTAAAACGAGAGGAATACTTGATCTAGTTTGATTCTCTACCTTTATGCTTTAATTCATCTCGGATTGTGAAAGAGATCTTGGTCACATTTTGGTTGATAATCACGGGATAAATCATGAGATGTCGTAGGAACCAACGCTACATTCATCTAAAGCATTTCATGACCCAATAAATGATACATTGGATGGTTGGAGTTCTTAATGTCGATTTTTTATGCACAGAAAGTAATAATTTCAATGTTTGCTATGATGGATATGATCATAAAATTTGCCCTATTGTTTGGTTCGGTAGGATTATCCACAAAATCCATCAGATAAATGAAAATATGTTCGGGTTGTTTGAAGACATGGAGAACACATGTGTAGTATAATTTATGAGGTTAGATCAATTGGGTGACATATTCAGAAATAAGTCAAGTGTATCTTGATCCAATGGCTATCTATATTGAGAAAATTTTTCATCACAAATCCACCATACCTTTTCGTGCTACATTTGTGGTTCAGAGTTTTCCAAGCTCCTTGCAATGAAGGTATAGGCTAGGAATTTCTATCAAAAACCATTAACGGAGTTTGTTCTACGAGTTTGGTGAAAAAAAGTAAAGAACAAAGTTATTGAAGTAGTTTCTTGCACAGTTGCACTTGCATTATTATATCATTTTAAATAGCGTGTTATAGCCTGATTAGGGTAGGTAGGTGTGCGAATAAGCTCAGTAATGAGCATCTTTCCGATTTTAGTTTCATATTGTTTTGCGAGTTTTCAAGTTCAAGAGTGTTTGATTTCATTTCGGCATGGACTGATTTCAACATTCAAGGTTTTGAGGGTGTGGCGGTGATTTATTTTGTTTTGATAGTTTGTAGTGCAAAACTCAATTATAGTTTCAATTCAAATTCATAGTATGCGTTGCGACTCCATGCGCCCAATAAAGCACATGAATTCGAATTATGTAGGTTCTCGATACTTAAAACAACACGTTGTCCCTAGATGGAGCCAATGTTGTCACTGTGTGCCACACAAGGTGGAGAAGTGGACCTATAGTCAAATCCAGGGGATGAGGCATGAATGGTTCCATTGCACTCCTTCACCAAACCCTCGATTCTATAAAACCTTACCCTTTTCACCTTTCCGCATGAACCTTTATCATTCACAATTCATTTCTTTCCGCTCTAAAAATTTATTGGTACCCACTTACCTTTTTCCATCGCCGAACTTTACGCTCATCACAAATCACACATTGCAAGTCCTGACTTTTACACTGCTTACGCTATACTAACATAAAATTTTGAGGCGAGATTTGCCGGCGGTCCCACCTCCGTCACCGCTCGTCACCCTCCGCTCATCACATTTTGCACATGCACCCTTCACAAGACTTATGACTACCATCGTTTCTCATAACAAAGAACTTCCCGACTATGATTTGCGGGGGCGGCCCCATCCTTGCCGCCACCTTTAAACACATCGCACATAACATTCCGCAACTCGTAACATTTACCACATGATTTCATAAGAAAAAACTCTTGAGAAGCCTTGCGATTTATGGGCGGCCCCCACCTCCATCTGCTCATGTCACACTCCACTCATCACACTTCCCACATCACCCATGCATGAGTTATAACATTTACCTCCTGCTTCTCATAAGTAAAACTTCCGGTGCAATTTGCAGAACCCCACCTCTGTCCTCCTACATCACTTCCACCTTTTCCATCCATTATCCATATATACCATCATCGCTAAACCTCTTTATACATCTTCCCCTCATCTTTGCTCCCAATCATGCATCTGATAGCTCATGATCTATTTCGGAGCCTCCCTCTTGTTAGAAGGTTAACGCCGAGGGGGGGGGGAATCGAAATTTTTGGTTTTGAAACCTCCTCTAGTACTACTGTCAGCACATGCGATTTTGCGCCCCCCATCCAATACAAGCGGACAAGCTCCCTCCAAATCCGATCCTCAGGTTTTCCAAGTCAAACACGGCATGGGTTTTGAGTGGGAAAAATGCGGCCTATGGTATATTCGGTTTGTCCATAATCCCCACTAAAGAGCTAGGAACGTGCAACACGACGTAGTACATAGTTAATGGGAATCATGAGAATGAGGGAGTGGAGGCTTTCGACGCGGGTGAAATGTGTGATGGAAGCAATACTTCCCTTGTTCCATGATTTACTCCTCGCCAACCCATTTTGAATATTCTAGGATTTGGCCTACGTAGTGCTTCTATTTTTTTGTTGATGTTTGATTACGATGTTTCTTTGGTGAGCAGTTTCACCCAGGTACCCATTTTGATTTTGATTAGGAGTGATTTATTAATGCACGTTGTGCGAGTTGGTTAGGATATTTTGATTTTCACATGTGTGGGTCAATCATGGAAGTTTATTCGATCATAAACCCTTAGGAGAAATCTATATGTAGAGAGTTTAGAGATGAATAAGGGTTCCAAATTTTGGAGAATTTTTGCTGTAGTTTTGTATGATTGTGCTCTTTGTGCTCTGAGATACATATTTGGGAGGCTGTTTTAAACATAATATGATATAATGTTGTTTATTTGGATTCTATATGGGTAATGAGTAGTATGTCGTGTTCTCTTGTTTATTAGTAATAATCTCATGTTTATGTATAATCATCTTTCAATGTTATTTTGCTTTTGATGATTAGTATAATCATATGTTTGCTAGTGGTGTGCATTTTATTCATGAATTCATGTATGAATAAAACTGCATTAAACTTGTTGCACCCCTTTAATTTTCACTCCATGAATATCTCTTATTTGGTTACATTCCACTTACATCACTTCCTCTGTGAGTTCCACGGGAGACATATTCTTAAGAAGTTTAAGCACATCTCTTGCGGGTTCCTCCTCTTTTGTTCCTTCTCGTACCTATGCATATTTTAGCTTCTCTGCTCATTGTTTCATACTTTTCCCATTTGAAAATCCATCGAGCCATACAACCTCTTCAGCCCTCTCGCGAGTATAGATCAATTCACATGAGTCAAACTCCAAAGTCTTCACCATTCACAGGCTTCACAATCATTATTCTCCTTATCCATGATACATCGGGAGAGCCTTTTTCAATTGTCTACATCCTTACCTGCGATTTCAAGATGTCGTAGGCACTAGTATTTAGTCGAGAGGCTATCTGTAGGAGCTACAGCAGTGCTACGGGCCTTGGGGAAGATTTTACTACCTTTTATCATAGATGCTTCTTTTTCCGCAAATAATCTTTCCATCGCAACATGCATATCACCATATGAGTCGTCTTTTGAATTTGCACCTTCTATTTTGTATGACATATCTCCTTCTGCATATCAAGATGGTCTCCTCTTATCTTCTCGATTCTTAACTCTTAAAACATAACCTTATTTCCTTTCTCGGTCCATTGCTACTCATTATTCTATCGGAAATTAACGCTTACCTCTCTGCTTGGTGCATCATTCTTTTCTTATTGATCTCCCGCATTTACTTCCTTTCCTACCATCTCTACGCTATATGTGCTCTTCGATGCACCCTTATATCCCTAGATTTCTTTGGATTCATCTACGTCCATTTCGTCGATCCCTTCATGTTCTCCATTCCATAACATCCCTCCTTTAGTTCCCCCCTAGTATTGGTGTTTGGCTTCATGCTTAGGTTTAGAACACAAAAAAAAAACCTTCTTATACACTCGAACTTTAATCCACGGAAGGGATTTCCTTTAAAAAACTTCTCTCACAACCTTGATACGAATATATCCTTGGATTTGGAAAAATATTGTTGGATTTTTGTAGAAAACTCAACAATATGCCCTTCCATTGTAGTCTATACCCAAAAGTTTATATCTCGGTTTAAATCGGTGTCCAACCTATGCGGTGCCGATAGATCTAGTTGCACTCGGGTACAGGAATCTGTTTGCTCACAGTTTTACTTTGATTTGTAGCCTCTACAACTTGATTCAAAATTAATTTCGGAAATTTGAACCAAGATCTTATGCGATCACTAGCAAAATCTAAGTACGGGATCTGGTCCTTCAACTCCTTTTCTTTTTCTTGCGGAGTTGGGATTTTTGAGATATAGATCGATACACGTGGTCATCCCACCAACTTCGTAGTTATCTCTTATAAATCCTTGATACCATATTTCAACTCCTTTTTAGATTTCCAAGTCCGGAAAAACGAACCATTTGTTGGTTGGAAAATATGTCGGAGTAAAGACCCAAGTTCGGGCATTGGAAAAAAAGGCTTCGTTGTAGTCTGAGACAGCTTGAGGTTTTCACACCTTACCCAAGGCTTGAGTAAGAGTGCTGCGAGGCATGTCGCGACTTTAGTTAAATGAGAGAGTTTGGATTTGTATATCACAAGATAAAATATCAATCATTACTTCGTTAGAACATTATCACATAACCAAGCAATCATTTCGTAAGAGATAAACATATTACCAAGTAACAGGGATTGAAATATACATAATAAAAAAAAGTTTTAACTATCGATTATTCAAATAACCATAGAAATCTAGAGCACACACATAATGTATGGACCACAAAGCATCTCTTTATATTAACTTCACAAAATACATCACATTCAACACACGAGTGTCTTTCCCATAGAACATTTGAGACTAAACAACACAGAGTTACAGGATAACCACATTGCAGTGTATTCTCCTCCTTCCGCGATTAATTCCCCCCATTTCCTTCCTGGTTCCTTCCCTTATCTCGCCTTTCCCAAATGAACTATTAGTCTCTCCTATTTCTCTGTCAACGGCCTTCACGGCTCGAATATTTCTATTTCTTCCTTCCCGCAACTCAAAGTACTCTTCATTCACTCCACATCTCATACGCAACTTGGAAAACGACTTTCATGCAATGCATTATCACTCGATGTTGTCCCAAAACCTTTGTTCTCAAAAACAAAGGCCCCAAAGTTAGGTATTAGAAAAATTTCATCTATTTGAACAAGATTTAGTGTAAATATTCTATGGAGAATGGAAAATAATGAAGGTTTATGGGGAAAAGTGATTAAATAACATATATATTTTTGTTTTCAAAATAGGATTGGATTGGAAGTTGAGTGATAAATTTTGAAGGGGACTTGCTTATTCAAAAAGGATTTGTGAAATCTTGTCCGTTCCAATGAAAAAATTTATCCTAGAAGGTTATGTTGGATCCTTATTTTCCATCCAATAGACACTCTACATCCAGAGCTATAACTTATTACAACATATAAACCTAATCTTGAGACCACCTATCCTCATAATATTGAGCCTTAGTTTCCCTTAACAAGAGTTTGAGTTAAAGTTATTTATTTTAATATTTTCCTAAGTTATTAATGAATTGAGTGGGAGTTTTAAGTAACCTTTATGCTAATGGAGAATGTTAACCAGTTTTTGTACTACGCAGCCATTCCAACAATTGAGTTCCAAAGGTTTATGTCTAAGCACTGAAATTTGGGTTTGGTCACATGAAGGTTCAGATTTTCTTGCTATTTTGCATTAAAACATGTTTGGTCATACCTATTCCTCTCTTCCACAACAAAAGGATTCAAATAAATACTGAAGAGTCATACTTATACGGTCTAAGATTTAGTACGCTATTCATGTGAGCTCCAATTAAATGAACAACAACAAGATCAAACCTTGATTCAGCAATTACCAAAAAATGTATTGATGGTTAAAATAATCAATCTTGGTTATATTTCATGAAATGTAATTTTTTTTATCCTTTGATCCATGTGAACAAAGGGTTGTTTCTATCTCTCTAGTTTAGGGATTTTTATATAGTGCATTTTTATACGAAATTTATATTTGTGGACACAAGTACCTTCCCTAGAATAGGTGGCTTAGCCTAGAACAAAAGAAATACAAAGGAGCTATTGTTTCCATTAAATTAAATGGATGATGGGATGAATCCTACCTTTAATCCGTCGGTATGTAAAAATAAAACAATTCCTTGTACACTTCGTTCCAGTTATCGGTAGGTGTTTAA
>CM076570.1:1170153141-1170405166 GCA_034641835.2 Pinus albicaulis
ATCGGGCCAACAAACCCAACTGGTCTGTTATCAGAAGCACATTTCATTTTTTTTGTTTTGGTTTTTGCTGAACTATTATTATCAACTGTACATGTTGAAACATGTAATTATCAGTCTGAAACCTATGCAAGCATGGTAGAATTTTTTTACCAACTTGACATATATATCTGTTTGTATGGGACCCCTCAATGAAATCTCGTGCAGGCAATTTTTCATGCTGATCATCTTTGGTTATGGCAATATAGTTTAGCTGCTTTACTTGCCATAAAAATGAGCATAATTTTGGTTTTGAATCTTTTATCAAATACTATTTTTCCTTGCACTTACAATTTTTTGTTAAGGGTAGATAAGCCATAGAACACAATTGCTATCCCACCAATGTTCCGTGTACATCAAGCTATACATATAAAATCACCACTACTTGAAGTACAATTACCTATTCCAAAGCAGGATCCTTTATTATCAATATCGTTAGACTGAAGCTTTGACGAGAATGGAAAACAACATAGTAAATAGTTTCAGGAGTAGAATTCTGCAAGTAAAAAGCCATAGCCAACATACATGAAGGAATCCCAACTTCTTTGAGTTGGGAGGGTAGCATCTTATCTCAACCATGGGATATAAAACAAATAATGAAAATCAATGTTCCACCAAGTTTCTGGGACAGGAAAGTGCGGGAGCGAGGATATACACAAGGGTATAAAAGCAACCCCAAAATTTCGTTCAGGAGGACGTAGGAGTCATAAAAATTATAAAATTATTAAAAATATATATAAAAATAAAAAATAAAATCTCAACAATATGTCAATAACTCAATAGTAAATCTTAATAATTACAAAATGTACATCTAAATTGAAATCCATTATTTCGTATTAGACTATTATGAATTATCATTTCTGCAATGTACATCTAAAAGTAAATTTAATCCATCATTTGACATTATGCAATGTTCCATCTAAATTCATCATTTGGAATTATGTAAGGTACATCTAAATTAAATGCATCATTTGACAACTAAAATTATGCAATGTACATCTAAAAAAAATTCATTATATGACAATAGCATTATGTTGAAGTCTAAAACAATGTTATCAGAACCGGACCAGTCATCGAACTGGTAGATCCCCGAGGTCAGGAACTGGTCAGAACTAGATCGGAACCAATAAAAAAACCAGACCAAAAAAGCAGTCAAGCAAAAACACATAAATATTCAAATTTAAAAAAAAAAACATATATATTCATGTGCATCCATATGAATCCAAATCATTTATACAAAAATAAATAAGAGTTTTCATTTATATAACATGTAAGGGTGCACATAAACAAAATAGCAACGAGTACAACCCATTTCTAAACCGAAAATACATCAACAAATAAGCTCCACATGGCCTCTAGCATCCCAAAAAAATCATGCTATAAAAAATACCTATATTTCATCAACATCATTGCCTATATTGGGATCTTTGTCATCAATATCACCCTTTAAGCATTAAAGTAAGATAGAAAAAGCATAGCATCATGTCAAGTCAAGATTTTGTTCAAACGTTGGGTACTTTTTTAGTTGGCTCATGATAAAGGAGTTTGACAACCAATGCCACTAGCATCAAGATACATAGAGGGTTTGGTGCCCTTGATTAAATACTTGTTCCATACGCTCATACATGACAAAATCCAATGGAGCATTGCAATCCCACCAATCCTGAAATCCTGAAATCCTAGAAAACTGTTAAGTTTGTTGGATTTTGAAAGAGATCTAAAATTCTACTTTCTCCATATGAACCACTCTCAAACATTCTGAGTCATTTCATGGTAATGTTAAAAATTTAAGTAGAAGGATGAAAATAAAAGATAAAGGAGGATGTCACTTTTATTCTTAGACATTACCATTAATTGCATAGCATTAGTAGGGCACTATGGTCAAATATTGGGCTTCCCTCGTCATATTCATCATCTTTTTGAAAAAAAATTGTGTTCAAAGGGTCCTTAGCAGCGATGTACAAAACTGGCATACCCCTGGGAAAAAGCATAGCATGTCAAGTCAAGATTTTGTTTAAGCGATGGGTACTTTTTTTAGTTGGCTCATGATAGAAGGGCTTGAAAACCAATGTCACTAGCATCAAGGTACATAGAGGGTTTGGTGCTCTTGATTAAATACTAGTTCCATACAACTCATACATGACAAAATCCAATGGAGCATTGCAATCCCATCAATCCTGAAATCTTGGAAAATTGTTAAGTTCGCTGGATTTTGAAAGACATCTAAAATTCTACTTTCTCCATATGAACCACTCTCAAACATCCTGAGTCATTTCATGGTAATGTTAAAAATTTAAGTAGAAGGATGAAAATAAAAGATAAAGAAGAATGTCACTTTTATTTTTAAACATTACCATTAATTGCATAGCATTAGTCTGGCACTATGGTCAAATATTGGGCTTCCGCTGTCATAATTCATTGCCTTTTTGAAAAAAAATTGTGTTCAAAGGATCCTTAGCGGCGATGTACAAAACCAGCATCCCTCTGGGTCCCCCTTGTGTCCTCTCGCGCCCCCTACAAGTTTGTTGGATTTTGAAAGAACTACTTTCTCCATATGAAAGCCAATGAGGTCAGAATCACTCTCAAACATTCAGAGTCATTTCATGGTAATGTTAAAAAATTAAGTAAAATGATGAAAATGAAAGATAAAGGAGAATCTCACTTTTATTCTTAAACATTTACCATGAATTGCATAGCATTAGTAGGACACTATGGTCAAATATTGGGCTTCCCCTTTCATAAATCATTGTTTTTTTGAAAAAAATTGCATTCAAAGGGTCCTTAGCAATGATGTACAAAACCGGCATCTCCCTGCACCCCCCTTTTGTGTCCTCTCGCACGCCCTACAAGGGAAACATGTTCCCTCACTAGGGAAATGTTTCCCCTAGAATTTCCCCCCATTTCCCAAAAGGGGGATGTGGGGAGACATTTCCCTAGGAGTTTCCCCTTCTCAGACACGTGGGGGAGCAAGAGGGCGCGCTCCCCAACCGTGGGGGATGCATCCCCGTGGAACACATTGAAAATATAAACCAAAAAATGTCTTTATCTATAATTACAATTTTTATCTCGCTAATATTCTGTGTACTAGATAGCATACATATAAAATTTCCTTTAAATCTCAAAGACAATAATTTTATTGATCTACGTAATAAAAGTCCGGTTCATATTATAATTACATACATTTCCAAACCATGATCCTTTATTATCAACATCGTTAGACTGAACCCCTTGATAAGAATGCAAAGCAACATAGTAAACAGCCTAGGAGTAGAACTCTGCAAGTAAAAAACCATATCCAACATACATGAAGGAATATCAACTTCTTTCAGTTGGGAGGGCAGCAACTTATCTCAGCCATGGGACCTAAAAAAAAAAACCAAAAAATATAATACCAAAAGACGTCTTTATCTAAAACTACCCACCTTCCCTGCTTGAACTGAAGATCTTTCAATCAGGAACAACCCAGTAAGGAAATTGGACTAAAAAAACTAACGACAACGACGCATTTTTACAGAATGCCGTGATCAGTGATACTGCTTTCCTCTGTAGAAAGAGGCTGACTGCTAGCAGAATCTGGTAATATTATTCAGTAATATATAGTTTCTTAGGAAAAACAATAATGCTTTCAGCTTTCTCCCGAGCTTCATGATAGTCACCTGGATGATTCCTGGTAACTTGGTAAGTTACCTGATTCACTGTCTGTTGTACTTCAAGGCCTCGAAGCGGACAGCCAACTCATCATAATCTGGGAGCTTGGGATGGACATGTAAACTGTTACTATTTGAGTTAACTCTTGATGTCTTTGATTCTTCTGATGAAGGAAGAGATTGAGAGTTGCTATATTTGGAGAATGGAATGCCTGGAGGTAGTCTTGCTGGTGGTTGAATTGGTGGAGAAGATTGATACTGAGGCTTGTTATGAGTCTTGGATACCAAATGTTGTGTACCAATCTCCTTATCACTTTCAGAGTTTGTGCCATCTGAATCATCAAAAACCTGAGAAAGTGTGTTTGAGTACACTACTTCTGTCTTCGCAGATGGTGATGGGTGTTCCTCATCAGAGTCCTGCCTGGTTGAATCGCCACTATAACCACCAAAACAATGTTTCTCTGACCTTTTCATACTGCCATAATTCTGCATAACAGATGTACTGTTACTATCATAGTTGGCTTTACTTCCATTCTGCCATAAAGCATCCTGTCCTGTAGTCCTACTAGCTTGAATTTCATATTCATGACGATTGTCAAGGTCTGCTGCTCTACTTTGCCTGCTGATGTGTTCACTTGCACTCCTGTAAAAGTTTTTGTTCCTTGCATGACTTTCAACCTGGGTCCTCTCTGGGAGGTCATAGCCACGAAAAGATTGGGCTTGGTGTAAACTTGGTTTCCTATTCATGCCTGAATAGTTCAAATTGATTTCCTCTTCATCACTTAAGCTTGAATCATCAGATGAGCCATTTTCTTGCTGTGCAAGTTTATCCTGCTTTGCAAGGTGAGCAGCGGCCTGGGCAGCTGTAATTGCTCTTTTTGCAGAAGCAGCAGCTGCCTGGGCAGCTGAATCTATATCTTTGAAATACATATTGCACCCTCTACTGCTTTCCAAAGAAACATTCTCATTGAACCTACCAGATGATACTGCACTTTTACCTGATTGGTTTCTCTTTATACCATCCAAATCAAAGGAGTTAGGTCCTGAGAAATTATCTGTGCCAATCCTATAAGGATTATGTTTAGCTGAAGAAAGAGTTTGCATATGCCTGTTGTCAAAAGATTCTTGACACGAATCTACAGGTTGTACACTTGTTCTTCCTGTACTTGTGTTCCTGTTACTTTGCTGGTAAATATTTCCAACAGATGATGTAGCTTCAGTTGCATATGGTGAAGAGACTCGTGGAGCCTGGGAAGGCATAGTATTGGGATTGTGAGGTTCATGCTTGTGCCCGGAAACAGAATGTGAGCTATCCTTGTAGTTATTCGAGCCTGCTGATATATGGGTGGCACTAGCAAACTTACTTGGTCCTTCCTATTCAAGCAGTGTCAAAAATAGAAATTAGTTTACCTAGGGCTGTTTCTCATTTCTCAATACATTGAGTTAAAGTTTATGCAGGATCCTCTTAATATAAACTAAATTTGAATAAAATAACTTATCTAAGTACAAAAGGATCTATTTATAAACCTTCAAGATAATTTGCTTAAAATTATAGGGTCTGTGCAAAACGGCATTAAGAATCTAGCAAATGATAGTCAACTCATCATCACATGCATGAAAAGTTTCGGCCATGGCCTTACAAGCAGGTCTTCAGGAAGTTTCAACAGCTCTGCTTCTGATTCTGCTGGATTCCAGTCAATGTTGTATTCCTTTGCTATTTCTTTCATAAGCTTCAGCTTCACTTCTCCACTTGGTGTTCTTACAGATAACTTCTCAATAATCTGAAATGTTCAGAACAATATCGAAATAAGTTCTTTCATGGATAATAATAACTGATTTTCTCTGAGATGAAGTAAACTACAATGACATGGATACATGATATTTTTGCAAATCATCATCTGGATTCTGAAGACCCAAATAATACAACAGCAAACCAAGTCCAGTTAGTGAATTTTTGACATTATAGCATATGCATTGATTGTGTACATTTTGATCCACAGGCATTGTATTGGGCTAACGCCTCCATTGAAATGGCATTGTATTGGGCTAACGCCTCCATTGAAATTTTAAATTTAATTGATTAACCCACTGCTACTTCACCACCTATTATCTGCAGAGCAGAGTTATTTTCTCTATCAATGCATGCCACTTAAGTAAGAAACGTGGTGCTTGAATGGCGATAAAATTATGTCGTCAAAACAAAGTCTAAAATCTTACTCAAAAAAATTGCTGAAAGAAGCTGCCACCAGCTTCAGCCAAATCATTCACAACATTAAACTTGGACTTACCGTTCTATTGACACCACAATTGGGGCGTAGTTCTGCTGCTGCAGCTACAAATTCTTTACCATACTTTGCTCCAAACAGCTTGCGAATATCTAGAAGTTCTGGAATGTCGGCACATCTTGAAGCTGCGAATATTAAACTTGAAAGGGCTTCCCGCAAATCAACAGGACATTGCCTATTTATGCATATGAGACAATACAAAACAAGATGAAGTCCAACAAACATTGTGACTCTATATCTAATAGCAAGTTTGAAGCATTGTATGGAAGGAAAAAGAACATAACAAATGCTCAACAAAACTCATTGTCTGTTGTGACATGAGCTAATCAACAAAAATGAACTGGACTACTAATGAATTTCATACATGACAATATACCATGAGTATATAATTATAGAATTTGGATGCAACTATTGATGATTTATTTAGTTTCCGATGATTCAGAATCTCAAGAAAAGCGCTGGCATAGATCCATCTTAACTACATCTACTAAGCACCAAAAGGATAAAATAAACCCAAGTACAAACCTCTTGGTGCTTAAAAGATCTGGGATTAGGATGGATCTATGCTAGTGTTTTCCATCCCATTTATTTGCATTGCAGACATATGTAAGAGCACCTCGCTTATCTCACAGAAAATATCGACTGTCACAGGATAACAGTGCTTACGTAGTTTCTCCAAAAAATGATCTGCACGGTCTGTGCTTTGCCAAACTAGATAAAACTCCCTCAATCAATTATATTGCATAACTTCAACACATGACTTTATTGCTTCTCTTTTCGCAAGGGCATATGCGTAATCTGACCTTATTATCATTTGGATAAGACTTCATTGTTTCTATCTAAAAGAAGCAAGCAATGCTCGTACACTGAAGAAAATAAAATTGACTATGAGGTGGCTTTCTCTGTTTTACCAATGTAATAAGAATTGTTCAGTTTTTGTGTTCTTGTTGAACACTTTCAGAAACACACCTTTGGGATTCAATGATTTGCAGTCGTGCCACAATTGATTCGCAAAAGAGTTCAATGATATCATATGCTGCCATGATATTTTGTTCCCTTAATATATGTTCAACCTGTAAACAACCACAGGGAAACAGAGAATAAATGTATATAATTAATTATTACTTAAAATACAATATGAAAAGTTACTTTAATACAACAAGAATGCAATGATCCAAAGTATATATCTGATAAATATATTTTCCACATACAAATGCAAGGGGCATGTCTGGATAATTAGGTGCAAAGATTAAAATTGAAGGGAAGTATCGTTATTCAGTTCAAAGGCGTTTAGATTGTAACGTATCAATAGATAAAAAAATAAAAGCACCCCACTGCCTATATTTTGATCAAAATTGATTT
Source organism: Pinus albicaulis (assembly GCA_034641835.2). Lineage (NCBI taxonomy): Eukaryota > Viridiplantae > Streptophyta > Pinopsida > Pinales > Pinaceae > Pinus > Pinus albicaulis. Next base: position 1,170,160,472 of record CM076570.1, read on the forward strand.
CAAACTCTATTGCCAAAGTACATTATGCTCTTCTTTTGACAGAAGAAACCCTTCTTCCGCCAAATTTCTAGGACGGGGAACAACAGAAGTAGGGAGACACACAAGGGGGATGGGTGGGAGCAGCCCCATATTTTGGGGAAATTTAGGATAGAGGTGGGAGGTGTGGGAGAGGGGGGAGCGCGGGGAGTGGAGGAATCAGAGTTCCTAGCATAGGAGTCTTTTTCTCTAAAATTATAATAATAAACTTTATCATTGTGTAATCCAATGGAAACACTAAATCCTGTTAATCCTGAAATTGTTAAGTCTGTTGAATTCTGAATTGGATATGAAATTCTACTTCTCCATATGAAGTACAAAGAGGTTGGAACCACTCAAATATCCTAAAACAATTAATGGTACTATTGTTACACTCCTCAAAGCTGTGTCCCCTATCTGTGTTCCATCTTTATGAGTCGTTGGACAAAAAATCTTGGTGGAGGGGGTTGGCAGGCATCCCTTTTAGGTGAGGGGGTGTGCCAGACATCCCCCTTCTGAGGAAAAGCATCCCCACACCAGGGAAACATTTCCCCATGTGTTTCCCCAAGCTTCCCCCAAAGGGAGACATGAGGAAACATTTCCCCAGGTACCTCACTCTGTCCCACAAGCGTGGGAAACATGGGGTACGTCGCCAACCTTGGGGGACACGTCCCTGTGGAACACTGGAAAAACTTGTGCAAATTTCCCCCCTTTAAGGTAAAATACCCTTCTTTAAAGAGTACAATTTAAACAACTAGTTTAAGGATTTAAATACAATCCCCTGCTAAGAAAGTGAGGCATATCAGATCAATTTAGAGGGAAGTATCTTTATTCAGTGTCAAAGGCATAATAGAAAAATAATATCGAGTGTCAAGGCAAAATACCTTCCTTTAAAATGTAGGTCACAGCCTTTAAACTAACAACTAGTTTAGGACTTCAAAATTCAAATATACTACTCCCACACTAGGCAAGTGAGGCATTTCAGATTAAATTTGAAGGGATGTATATGGTGTTTAGATCGTAACATGTCAATAGAAAAATAATAAAACACCTCACTTCCCAAAATTTAGTCAATTGAGATTTCAAACTCTATGGCCAATGCACATTATGCTCTTCTTTCGACAGGAAAAACTTCTGCAGCCTTTAAACAGCTAGTTTACGGCTTCAAATATAATCCCTCACTAAGCAAGTGAGGCATTTCTATTGTACAAGAGATCAAGTACATTTCAACCAGGTCTGGTACAGTGATGTAAGTTTATTTCAAATTTCATCACTCTTTAAATATTCTAATTAACATACTTTTTTAACAAAAACAAAATTAAGTTTTATTAAAGTACATTGAACATTCAAACCTTGTCCGTGCCCAGCAAGCAGCCCCAGATATACTGTAAGACAACTTTTGATTCTTGTTTCTTACATTGCTAGATTACTTTTGAACATATTTAAATCAGATTTGGTCGCTTTATAAGTTAGCTGATCATCTTCCAAACGGAAGGCACTAAGAAAAAATCCCTAGAGTAAAATGAAATGCATTTCAGGGTGAACATGAACATATCATTTCACAAGAATTTGAACCTACATATCAAGGTTCTGCTCCACCTTGGCCACTTGTTAATACCCAGGTTTGCCTGTACAAATGGAGGGCTAAGATCCAGATTCCATCATGCAGTGGAACTCTCATCCTCCTCCCACCTTCTGTCTGACAGTCCACCTCAATCATTGCATACAACTGGACCAATGTCAGGTGTTGTCACTATGATGCAATCCACGTCTCTTGAATAATACATTGATTTGATTCAATTACGTCTTGTTGTTGGCTCTCAGAATCTCGTGGTTGGATATTAGTCGGATAGTATTGCAATGATTTGGTTGGCTTCGATGCACTTATTTTGATTTATTATTCACTTAAGGCACATATTCTCTTTGTTTCATTCATTTTCACTCACTAACAATTGTCTCAGGAATCTGATCTCAACCACTTGATTTCTGTTAAAATTTTACCCATGCTCTTGACTGCTTTCGGGCATTTCAAGGGCGACTGTTTGTGTGTTGATCAGTTAGATTATTTATGCAGAACTATTAGTATCATTACAGCACACAACCGATAGAGACACCCCTTGTAGACTGGAAAAGCACCAATCCAAATGGAAATGCATCTAGCAATGACAGAGCTAGATTGCCTATGATTATTAGGCACATCTTCTAGTGCATGATCTGTGTGATAACACCACTTCATTCCACTTCATCTCGAAGGGGATTGTGCCATGCATTGCCATAATGACCCCTACCACTAACTTTTCTCATGGCTACCCAAGTTACCAAAAGCCCATAAGAATGGAACTACAGTCTATGGTGTGAAACTCCCTATTCCTCACCTTTAGTTCCAAGACCATTGGACTTCAAACAAACATTACTTTAGCAGAATCTTATTGGAATACCTTAGTCAACAATTGCAGTTTGTTAGAAAGTATTTCAATAAACAGGTTCCAACTTCTCAACTTTGGAAAGTTTACAAATTTACAATTTCTTGAAGGTCACATTGGCATCTTTCTCTCTTCCCTTCTCGTCTGCTAGAGCTCTAGCGAAGAGTCTCAATATCATTCTGTGCTCCTGATAGTGTAACTCCCTGTAAATTTTTGTAGATGTTCTATGCTTGATGCAACTTTACTTTTATTACAGCAATCACACAAATGGTTAAGTAAAATGCTGATAGAACATATCAGTGGATCTTATAGAAGACAAACCAGAAACGGAAAAATGTGATGGTGTGTTACGGCGGTCAACAGCATGCTTCAACCAGCAAAGTCTCCTTGATCAGCCAACCCAGAATGTGTCACAACAGTCCTCCAATCAGCTACCGAGTCAACCCAAGTCAACTCCAGAAAAGTCAATGCTGTCCAGAAAAGTCAACGTAGGGCAGCAAGCTAAAAGTCAACGCAGCAGTAGATTGGTCAACCCTTTGACCTCGATTTCTGTGCCAAACAGTACGGCCTTCCAAAATCGAACTTCTCACCAAATTTCAGCCCATTCGGACCATGCGTTGACCAAGGTCAACGCTGGTCAAACTTTCTGCAAAACCCTAACTGCAGAAATTCGTCCTTCAGCTCAGCCGTACAGATTTGTCCTTCTTCTCCTTCACACGTGTGGGCTGAACTCGTCCTCCAAGGAGCTCGTACTAAATCAAATGAGAGAAGAAGATGTGAGTTGTGTTGTTGTAAAATGCTCTCCAACTTTGCCTGTATTTATATCCATCATTGGGGTGTGTGACATCTCTGTTGGGGGTGTGAAACCTTAAGGCCGACCTACACATATAATTTATTATGAATAATAAATTCAAAATAAATGTTCTGCTCATCGGATTAAGACATATTATATATGGATTTTACACCTCTCCGAAAGAGGAATCCAACAAAAATATTAGCCTCTTAATCTGAGCATCATAACATGGAGTTTGGACATAGTTGTCCAAATTTAACACTCCCTCTCAACTAGGGAGAACTCCATCCATCAGTGCAATCAAACATCGTGCGTCATCCCGCCGTAACTTGCTTTCTCGGAATGTCCCCCTTGGGGCAGCATGACCCTCAGCATCTTCGAGGGTGTCCCTGAGCCATGATGGTCTCTTTCCCAGTGAAGGAGATGGATCAATAGGGTCCATTGGTCCTTCAATATCAAGCATTGTCTCATCTTGCGGTTCTTCAGGCCTTTCTTCATGATTTTCTTCAGATCTTGGAAGATCTACTACTTTCTTCAGGGAAGCATCTTCGTCAAAAGTGACATCATGGCATATCTCTACTTCCCTTTGACCAGGTACATAGACTCTATAGGCCTTAGAAGTCTCACTGTAGCCCACAAACATTCCTTTCTTCCCAGAAGCATCCAGCTTACTTCTCTTTTCTTTCAGCACATGAAAATAAACAGGACATCCAAAAATTCTAAAATGTGAGACATCAGGTTTCTTACCAGTGAAAACCTCTTCGGGAGTTTTGGAGTCCAAAGCGGAATGAGGGCATCGGTTTTGAATATACACAGCAGTATTTGCAGCTTCTCCCCACAGAAACTTCGGTAGACCCTGGTCACATAGCATGGCACGGGCAGCTTCCATAATAGTCCTATTCTTGCGTTCAGCAACACCATTCTGCTCAGGAGTATATGCAGTAGTAGTCTCCCTCTTAATGCCAGCTTCTCTGCAAAAGTATTTGAACTCATTTGACTCATATTCAGTGCCATTGTCGGTCCTCAAAATCTTGATCTTCTTTCCGGTCATATTTTCCACCAAGGCTTTGAAGGTACGGAACCACATGAAAGCCTCATCCTTCTTCAAGAAGTATATCCAGGTTTTGCGAGAGAAGTCATCAGTAAATGTCATGTAGTAAGAACATCCCCCCAGGGATGTCACGGGCAACATACCAGATAGATCAGAATGGACCAGTTGCAATATATCAGATGTCTTTGTGACACTTGAGGGGAAAGGTCCCCTTGTATGTTTTCCTTCAGCACAGCCCTTACATACACCTTCATGATTATTTCCAAAGTCAGGCATCCCTGTCACCACCTTCCTTGCTTCGGGAAGGGCTTTGTAATGAAGGTGTCCAAATCTTCGGTGCCATAGTTCGATTTGTCGGATAGTATCACAAGTCATAGCTCCCAACGGACTCCCTCCAACCTGGTAGAGTGTACCAACTCTAAAACCAATTGAGATAGCTTCCTTGAAGCTCTTCTTCCACATGAGTACCTTTCCATCAGAGAAAGTTACATTGAATCCTTTGTCTTCCATGGCAGATACAGACACAAGGTTCTTCTTCAATTTGGGTACATAGAGTACATCTTGTAGACGGAGGACTTGTCCTTGAGACAAGTGAAGGGTCACAGTCCCGGTCCCTTTTACAGGATAAGTGGCATTATCCCCAAGGATAATTTCTAGATTAGTATCCCTTTCAACCATGTCAGAAAGTGCTTCCTTGAATCCGGTGATGTGTCTTGAGGCACCACTATCGATTAGCCAGACATCCATAGTGTCGGGCGGAGATGCAGCTGAGAGAGAAGATACAAGAATATACTCATTTCTTTTATCAACAACATTAGACTCCTCATACCTGGTATTTCTGGACCTTTTAGAAGGTTGATTGTTTCCTCCAAAGTGAGCCTTCCTCTTTCCTTTGGATTTGTCATTTCTTCGATTCCCATTCCTTCGGTTGTTGTTGTTATCATCACTATCGGGAGAATCCTTCTTGAAGGGGCATTCTCTAGCATAGTGACTAGGCCTATGGCAAGTGAAACACTTACCCTTCTTTTCTTGAGCCCTTGTTCTTCCTTTGTCCTTAGGACCACCAGAGTTCTTCTTTCGAGAATGAGCACCATAGGCAACATTTATGTCATTTTCGAATTCCTTCATCCTTGTTTCTTCTTGCATACATCTAGACAGAAGCTCGTCAAAGTTAGGAATGGTATTGTTATTGAGAATGGTAGTAGTGAATACTTGCCATTCATATGGGAGTCCTCCAAGTGCGGTGAGAACCATCTCACGATCGGCGATTGTCTCCCCAATAGCCAGCAGATTGTTCCTTGTTTCGATCAATTTCAGAAAGTAAGCTTGAACAGACTCATCCCAGCCCTTCTTCATATTCTTCAATTTATTCTTGAGGAATAGCACTTGGTTTACATTGTTTACCTTGAACATAAGGATCAATTTATCATACATCTCCTTGGATGTGCCTAGCTCAGATATGTAGGCAACCAGACTTTTATGTATGGATTCCTTGATCATCAGCTTTGCTTTGATCTCCCCCTTCTTATACTTGTTTTTAGCAGCAGCGGTAGCATTGGATGGAGGTTCTTGAATCTTACCCAGTACATGATCCAAGAGATCATGGTCTTCCAATTTGAGATCTAATATCATCTTCCAGGCATGGAAATCATCCCTTCCAGTCAGCTTGTCATTCTCCTTGAATTCAAAACTTGTGGAACCCATTTCCTCCGATGGTGATTGCTAAAGATAGGGCTTGTCTTCACCTCAGTTCTGATACCATGTAAATTTTTGTAGATGTTCTATGCTTGGAGCAACTTTACTTTTCTTACAACAATCACACAAATGGTTAAGTAAAATGCAGATAGAACATATAAGTGGATCTTATAGAAGACAAACCAGAAACAGAAAATTTTGGTGGTGCGTTACGACGGTCAACAAGATGCTTCAACCAGCAAAGTCTCCTTGGTCAGCCAACCCAGAATGTGTCACAACAGTCCTCCAATCAGCAAACGAGTCAACCCAAGTCAACTCCAAAAAAGTCAACGCTGTCCAGAAAAAGTCAACGCAAGGCAGCAAGCTAAAAGTCAACGCAGCAGCAGATTGGTCAACCCTTTGACCTCGATTTCTGTGCCAAACAGTACGGCCTTCCAAAATCGAACTTCTCACCAAATTTCAACCCAATTGGACCATGCGTTGACCAAAGTCAACGCTGGTCAAACCTTCTGCAAAACCCTAGCTGCAGCAACTCGTCCTTCAGCTCAGCCGTACAGAAATTCGTCCTTCTTCTCCTTCACACGTGTGGGCTGAACTCATCCTCCAAGGAGCTCGTACTATCTCAGATGAGAGAAGAAGATGTGAGTTGTGTTGTGATGAAATGCTCTCCAACTTTGCCTGTATTTATATCCATCATTGGGGTGTGTGACACATCTGCTGGGGGTGTGAAACCTTAAGGCCGACCTGCACATATAATTTATTATGAATAATAAATTAAAAATAAATGTTCTGCTCATCGGATTAAGACATATTATATATGGATTTTACACCTCTCCGAAAGAGGAATCCAACAAAAATATTAGCCTCTTAATCTGAGCATCATAACATGGAGTTTGGACCTAGTTGTCCAAATTTAACACTCCCACTTCAGCTTGAGAAGTTGGGACATCCAAACAACCAAAGCTAGTCCGAAACACCAAAGTTGAATATAATTGTACACCAAAGTGCGACAAGCAAGAGCAATGATTAGAGTAAATATAGTATTCCATTCACTATTGCAATCTTTTTTCATCACTTGATCCAATGCAAACAGAATATGATTATTGTTCTTACTCAAGTTGCCAAGGTTAATGGGTGCGGGTGTAGGTGCTTACGCAAGGATATTCGTTGTTGAAATTCAGATTTTTCAAGTAGCAGGAATGTGCCATATATATATGTGTGTGTGCGTACAAGTATAGGCCAAGGGATTAGTTCAACCAGTTGTAGCCAATGCTATTGAGCATTTGGTAAGTTCCATGCCAATAGTTGCCCAATTCAAATCCTTTGGGTTCGATGCACTAGTCCATGCTGATGGTTTTACTAGGGATGTGGTCCACGAATGCGGGGAAGCATCCCTTGGGTTTCCCTGCAAAAGCTTATATATCTGTATCTAGTTTTGTGCCAACAAGTGCATATTTTGAATCACCCTAGGTTTAGGTGCTCTAGTCTACGTCAATGGGGTTTACTAGGGATGCCATCCATAGATGTGGGGAAGGATTCCTTGGGTTTCCATATGAGTTTTTTTTGGAATATAGGTGTGTGTGGATATGAATATTCCCCTGGGTTACGCAGCTAGTCTATGATGATGGGTCTACTAGGGATGCCATCCATGGATGATGGGAAGGGTTCCTTGGGTTTCCATATGAGTTTTTTTTGGAATATATGTGTGTGTGCGTGTGTTATTCAGGCTCACTATTCATACCCTACATACAATCAATGAAACTCTGCAAGTGGTAAAGATTCACATAAATTAGATCAACCACCAAGATCAGAGATATATCAATTAGATCAGCATAGAATGTAAAACTAGCATGAATACTTCATTCTCTTTAGGTCATGAACAAAGAGCTACAGAAATAACTCCTTTTTGTTGAGGACAAGGTAGACACTCCCATTGGAACACTATGGCACAGATCATACCATTTGAATGCTATGACCAGAGGGTCACAAAGCCCGCTTCGTAATCACTGGATTTCACCCAAATTAGAAAACCTTGTGAGCTTCAAGACAATAAAGAGCATATTCCTGTTCATCTGCCCAGTTTAGTTTTGTTGCACAATATTTTTTATTTTTCCATATTTCATAAAACCTATGTTGTTACTCAGAAAGTGTGACATAGGGAGATAAAACACTCGGTCCCTATCATTTTCAGGATATGATTGCTAATCACATACTTATATATCACCAATAGCTATTTTCTGGAACAACACCACTAATTGAAATGGCCAAAGTTAAATACTTTGTGCATTCTAAACACTGGTAATGAGAGACAATAGGGACTTGGCTTCATGCTTGTTCTGTCGATGGATCAGCTGCCTGCTGAGATCTGCTTGATATACCATGCAAGGAAAAAATTGTGTACTGCAGGGATCTACCACAATGGTGTTTCCTCCAAGCCTAAGAAAATAAGAAAGAAGCTTCCTCCTGTCCTAAAGGTAATGCAAAAGATTTTTAGGACAGCCCTCTACACTATCCTACAGTAGGGGTACCCACCAACAAAGGACAATCCTACTTCCCCTGCTCCCGAATCCCAGAGCTTCTCTCCCCAAGAATGAAGGGCAGTTTTCTTGTGGAAAAATATGAAACCACTCTGGTGCTGCAAGCCACATTGGGAAGTAAGCACACTATTAGTACTTACAGTTACAAAAGAAGAGCATTGATCAATAGATTCAATGGCCATTGGCCATCATCTTCAATCCTCACAGATTGGATTGAAAATAATGGGACATAAAAATTCACAAGGAGCTTCTATACAAGAGGCTTTATATACTTTAGCTTGACAATCTGGTCGACCATGAGGGCTTTATGAAGAGGGGCTTTGTGGTTCTGGGTAGAGCTGGCCTCTTCTATGAACCTTGATTTTCAGAATTCAATCCTGCTACCGTTTCCAGAGTTTGGTCCTCGACCCCAATTTCGGTGAGACTGCCAAACCTTACCGTGATTGTGGAAAGAGAAAATCTTGCAACAAAATTGGATATTTCTAGGAAAATCAAATAAAAATCATAAGGATATAGGTATTTTTACTTATCGTAAAATCTGCATAGAACTGGACCTTCACATCTTGAACTATGAAGACGACCCAGCACCATCTACAATTTGAATGAGATTACCAAACCTTCCCCTCTAAACGTGGGAAGAGGAGATCTTGAAAGAAATTGGAAATTCTCAAGGCAAGTTTATTCAAACAAATAAAAAACAGGAGGCAATCGATATTTTTCTTTATACTAGAATTTGTGTAGAACTAGACCTTAGCAAAAATCAGCAAGACAAGACTAACTTAGACTGTGACAGACTTTAAATGGACTCAATTGCTAAATTATGAGAATACTGCCTATAGGTGGTAGACTCTGTCAAGAGACATGACATCTCAAGGACGCATGTTCAATAAAGACTTTCAAGCAGAAATAAGAGATTCAATATAATAAAGAAAAGGAAAGATTGAATGGATTTCTAAAAGTTTTGCGAAGAAAGAAGAGAACGACCAACAGATGGTTAGAAAGGCAAACGGAAAGAAAAGTCAAAGCCGAAGGAATAAAAGGAATCGGGATCTTCTTCTGTCAAAAACGAAACTACCAACAATCAGTGGCTGCAAACTTCTGCAGATGGGGAAGAAAATAATAGAGAGGAAGACCTGCCATTGGCAAAGGCCAGGTTACTGAAGCAGAGGATACCAACTATCAAAGTTTCAGCTTTGGGAACTTCAAAATAAAGAAGTATAGACAAAGAAGAAATCAAGTAAAGAGCATGGATTAATAACACTGAGCTTCAGTCTATGAAGATTACGATATTTCAGTCTTGACAATAAGGATTACATTTGAGGGGTGAAATTGGTATGGGTTGCTAAGAGGAGCAACTCTTTGAACAAAAGAACAAGCTGCAAGGAAAAAGGATCATTGACTTTGAATCTAACTAAAACATTGGACAGACTAGCTGTAATATATTTAGTTTTAACTTTTGTTTTGTTTTCATTAGCAAAGCTCGGGGTTCAAACATAATTTCATGCTTGTTAGGAAACCCCTTCTCACTGTCGTTACTAACCAACAGTAGTTGGTCCCATCTACCAATTCTTTCTTACTAAGACAAACTATCAAAATAAGCACCATTTGCAGTCATAAATTTGGGCAGACAAACCATAATATGTTTTCTTTTTTTGTTTTCGCTGGAAAAGCTCAGGAATCAAACATAATTTCATCATTCATGTTAATTGGGCATCCACATTCTCACTGTGGTGACAGATCAGCAGTAGTCTGTCTCATCTACAAAGTCCATTTCTAGCTAATTCAGACTATCAAACTAAGCACCATTTGCAGATTATGAATGCAGCCTAGCCCTTACTTAAGGTAGATCTACAGGATTGACAAGAAGTACTTGGCCTCTAAACCCAATATTTTGATCTTCTAGGCTACTTGTTCTTCTACAACAGTCCACAATTCTGTTTTTTCCCTTTTAAAAAACAAACAAGAGAGGATAGATGAACCAACAAACCCGGATCCTTGCACTTGGGTCCTGACCAGATTGGAGAAGAAGAGCCAGCTCCCTCTTCATAGTCTGCAGCTGCATATCTCTCTTGTTCCTGAGCAGCTTTATGCGTGACATTGCCAGCCTCAACGAGGTCTTGCTGTTCATACAGACAAACAGATAGTGCATTCTGAGTGTTAGGTAAAACAACATAGTACAAATATTGATTCTGAATTATAACTCTACAACACATTCTTTCAAGAAGACTACTTCTAGTAGCACGAATCCCATTAGAAGAATTTGGACCAGTTTTCGGACTGTTACGCTAAAAGTCTAGTACCCAAATTTCCATTAGAAGATTTTGGGTCAGTTTTCACAGACTGTATGCTAAATGTCGAGTACCCAAGTTCCCATCTGAGGATTTTGGGCTATTTTTCAGACTGTTACGCTAAATGGCCATTGGATTAATGTGGGCCGGTTTTCACAGACTGTTATACCAAAAGCCTCGAACCCGCATTCCCATTGGAAGAGCACGGGCCAGATTTCGCTGACTATTATGCTAAATGGCTAGTACCCACATCCCCAATAGAAGAGTTTGGGTCAGTTTTCACGCAGTGTTACGCTAAAGTCTAGTACCCACAACCCCATTAGAAGAATTCGCGCCTGTTTTCACCCATGGTAATACTAAAATTTCAGTGCCCATACCCACATTAGAAGAAGAATTTGTGCCAGTTTTCACACATTGTCATGCTAACTGTGTGATCTGAGATTCGCCTGGTTTGAGTTACAATAAAATAACAGTGTCTATGAAGCAAGTTTTAGTTAATGGGCTGAAGCCTGATCTTCTATATCCTCTAACAGTGGTGAAGCGTGGCTTACTCACCATTTTGAAGATTTGAAACTTTTCCCGAACACGGCGCCTCCCTTGCAAGTGAACATGGCGGCTCCCTTGCATGGGCGGTTCCTGCTACTCAAATGAAAAACCCAAAGCGCAGATTTGTATTAAATCCCATCTATTTTAAGGGAATGTGTTTCATAACACAGATGGGCATCGAAGGGAACACAAAAGGATTTCAAAAGTGCGATTCCAACGGTTATTTTGTACTCGACCAGCTATCATTGCGGGTATTTTGGACTTATTTCGAGAGAATGACCCCACATATATTTCAAACTGGAGTGGGTTTCCAAGGTATCCCAAGCTGGTTAATAACCGGGATGCATCGAGGTAGATTTTGAAGAATTTAAAACTCAAATTAATCATAAATCAGGCTTTGGATACCTTTACAGACCCAAAGGAAAAATAAATCAGATCTGTTTTAATGTTGAATGATGTAAAGTGTGAAGGATTCCATGGCAATATGTTCGATTTTAAATATTCAATATTTTATTGAATTCCAGATAGAAAAAGTTTTGATAACCTTTGAAAACCATGAGTAGAATTAGGACCATCAATTTTAGATACTATCTGTGACCCGTAGATAAAATTTGTTATGATTTAAATAGTTATAGTTAAAAGGTTATAATTGTTTAGTTTTTTTTGGGTTGAGAATTAAAAGAATTAAATGGTTGAGTTTGTTTAATTTGAATGTTTTATAGTATTTTGAGGTTTTTAACGTGTTGAATTTATTTATGTATTTAAAATGAAAAATTGTGAATTTATTAAGATTGCATTATAAAATTTTAGTAAAAAATATCAAATTTTAAAATGGTTAGATTTTGCTTTTAAAATCAAATTAATTTGGGTGAAAGTTTAATATAATTAAATTTATATTTGATCCTTAATGTATTTAAATAAGTTTATTTAAGAATTTTTGAAATGATATGTTTTAATTGGTGAGAAAATATGTCATCATTTAATTGTCAATCAATAGTGGACACACTTATTATTGACTATTATTAGTGAATGTGGATTAACTTATCATAATTATTAAAAAACACACTCTTTTATTTTTCTTCAATCTCTTAGTCTTAAACCATTTTTCTTTCAATCTCTTGGTCTTAGACCATTAAATTATTCTAGTACATTTAAAGAAAACAAACTTTTAACCAAATACAAATAGTTTTTTAAAATAATAGATTTTTAAAAAATAATTATTTCATAATTAAATTAATATATATTCAGATAAAAACAAACAAATTATAACATTATAAATAATAAAACTAACTTATATGATAATAATTTAAATATAATAAATTTATATTTTCAATAATTATATAAAAATATACATTAACTTATAAATAACATAAAATTTTTGTACAAGTAATAATCATATTTCTTACCATTTCAAGAAAAATATAAATTATTTATTAAGGAATTATTAGTGTTTTAGTTGTTATAGTATAATTTTTCTAGTTCTTTATGGTATGTTTTTTAATGAGTTTTACTAAAAATTTGGTAAAGATTTGTTAGAATCACAAATTTGAGTTATGTAATTAGCATAATCCAAATGCAGAGATTTTTTAGGGTGTTAAATACATTTATGCATTTAAAAATATATTTTAAATATGGAAAGATCTAGAAAGATTGCAATCTCGTCTAAATTTATATGGAATTCTAACCCAAAAAACCAAAGACCAAAACATAGAATAGTTAGACAACATTTTTTTATTACTCATAAATTTTTACTGTGATTCTTCACAAATATAGCAAGAAAAAAAAGTCTTAGACTTGTAGGATGTAACAATGTTAGTCATTAAATATGTGTTATTTTGACTTTTGTTTGTGACAATTAAAGTGGCACAAGAAGTGTTGACATATTTAATATTAAATGTTGGGATTAAGGATTAGATAAATGCATTATTTTTAACATTTAAAAGTATTATAAAAATATAAATTGATAAATAAAAAATATGATGATGGCTATGATTAAAATTATTGAGATTAGATTTGGTTTATCAGATTTAAAAGGGAAGATATTACTTAAATTTTTTTAAACTTTATTTTTGTGTTAAAAAACATTAAGAGAAGCATTCTAATATCACTATATTTTTTATAATTTAGGAGTTTAGAAAGGTCAACATTGTAAGTTAAGATTGTGGGACATCTTAGAAGAAAGTTTCTTTAGTCTCCAACCTTCCTAGTGTCACAAAGATAAAATATTTTTACACCCCACAATGCTTTGAAATTAACATATTTTTACATCCCACAATGCTTTGAAATTTGTCCAACGCCTTGTTTCATTATGTAGCTTGTTGGAGTTGGTTTGTATGTTAGCAATGTTGATTTTCTTCTTTGTGTTAATCAAAATTGAGAGATACTCTTGCTTTTCTGGATTAGGATTTGATCATCTCTATGTAATATGTTAACTTCCTTTTATTTCCTAATTCTTTATCACACCACAAATTCTCTTTAAATGTAGATGTAATAATATTTTTATTATTATTATTAATATCCTACAAAATGACATTTTCCTGCATTCTGTAATGTTTTAGCCGAGACTTCGCATTTCGATGTCATTCTCACTTGAGCCATTTGTGGTTTTAGTTGGATTTGGAAGCATTTTTTGGGAGCCTCTTGTTATCCATAGTTTAACTTGTTCTTCTACATTAAATACCTAAACATAGTCATACACTCAATAGGGGAAAATTTCATTTCTATGAGGAGGATAGGATATGGTGTATTTCCTTTAATATTAAGATCTTAAAAGTTGTAAAATTCTTCTAGATATGCTCTATCTTTCTTTGGGATTCTCTAGGGATACATCATCCCTAAAATTCACATCGTTATAACATTATAAGAGTGACAAGAGTATCAAAGAGGAGTTTTTTCTTATCTCATAGCTAAATTTCCACTAACTTACACTTCTTTTCAAGTTCATAATAAACTTTCCATGTTTCATCTATCCTTTTCTCAATACTATAATTTCATTTGAACTATATGTGTGTAATGCTCTCTCGCACCCCCTTGGACTTTCCAGGTTGATGGGAGGTGTTACTTTCGACTAACCTGACCTTCATGGTCTCACTATGAAGATGTGGTTACAAAATTTCCTTCCTCACCAAAGTTAGTGGAATCAACTTTCGAAGACACCACCGCGTCCAACTCGTCGAGAGCTTTCTGGTGATAGAAATTTTATCCCAATATGACCAATGGATTGAAAGGTATGCCCTTTTAAATAGTAGCCTACTAACCCTGGCCACATCATCGAAATGTTGCCAAATGCCACCCTCTGGTGGCACACATGACCTTGCCACGTCATTTACAACACCTACGTGGCACCCTTATGGCATCATCAACATGTTGTGACACTTTCCACATTAGCATCACTCGTGAGTCCCACAAATTTCGACTCATTCATGTTTTCCATGTGTTATATATGGTCCTAAGGGAAATCCAGTGTGCATAATATTTGCACTATGGAAAACACCTCGGATCACCATGTCTCCACGAATGTATCCAAACCTAGCCTACATCTGTCCCTAGCCCACATCCGGCCCTGGATGTATCCAGATTCCCGGATACATTTTCCATAGTCACTGCCATGTGGCAACCACGTGATAACCCATGTGGCTCTACCACGTCACCCACAGAATATACATGGCATCCATGCATACCTAGTTGTGCATCTATGGCACTTTCCACCTCATCCCAAATTGTGGGCCACACTAGGTCCGACCCCTTCATGTAAACCCACAATCTCCTTTGTATTTGAATCAAAGGAATATCTGAGTGTGCACACAATTTTCACTTTGGAAAACCTCCCAGATCCATGGAATCCCATAAATATCTAGATCACCGCAATTTCGTATTCTTATCTAGGCCTGGCCTAATCGGGGGCTTTGCACATTCACTCCTCATCCTCAACCTTGGACGCCCCATATTTTTTAATACATCCACTTCTTGAAACGATATCTAGCTTGCTAGAAAATTTGGCTCTAAGCCTTCAAATCCTTAAATGGGACCCACCCCAAATATGTCCCTTTTTCCTTGCTTCCACTTAAGTTATCTGAGTTTCTCCCAAATCTGGTGCACTCACAACAGTGCACCAATAAAAATGTCCCGGATTTTCGAAGACATTCACCAAGTTTGCAGACATGGATACAAATTACTACCAAGTCTTATCCGACTCCATATACAAGTTTGATCTTCTACAATACTTCAGAATTATAAAACTCTAAGAATTTCAAGGGACTTTTCCCAAGTTTTTGATGCGGGATCATCTGCTCTAAGTCAAAAATCCAAGTAGAAATCAGACCTTCGGGTCTTGACATTTTTCCAAGGAGGGACTATTGTAAAGAGACGTTGTAAAACTCATGTAAAAAGTATTTTATTTCTTAGTGAGCATTGGTAGGGAATATGCTTAATTGTTAGGTGTCAATGAGTGTTGAGTCAATGTAACAAATCCCCTTAAGAAATGGGATATTAGAGAGAATATTTGGATTTTATGCTAAGAAGATAGGAAAGTCATAATTAGGATATCCTTAGAATAGAAATCAATTGCAAGTTTATAGAATTTGAGTGAGCGTTGGATAAGCTTTGAATTGTATTATAAATTAATTGTAAGCTTCGAGAGAGAGGAGGAGAGCCAAAATTAAATAAATAATATTAGACCAAGAGAGAGAGGGAGAGCCGAGAGACAGAGAGGGTTCTCTGTAGGAAGAGAAAGCCATGCCAAGAGAGCACCAGGCCAAAGATAGAATGTAAACAGGTTTTCCTTGTGATGCGATAAAAGGTTAAGGTGTGGTAAGATAAGAATATTGTGATGCGATACGTCTCAATCATATATCGCATAAGATAAGTAATACGGTTATCGCTAGACTCAAAAAGTTGTAAGGTACGATTTTTAGTTCGCTGCGAACTGCAAAATCGCAATAGTGCAAAATTGCAAAAGTGTTAAGCGTTGAAATCTATAGGGAGGTAAGTTTAAAAAGTTGCGAAGTGGAAAGTTATAAGAATTGCGAAATAGCGCTTGGTTGTGATTGGTCTGTTCTATGTGGGCCATAAAATTAATATTTCGCGTACGTATACTCTTTAATGAGTATTAATCTTGGGAACGACAGACTTATTAAAGTTTTCTGCGAATTGTGGGTATTTGCGGCCTTTCAGCTACATCATTTGGTATCAGAGCGAGTAAATGAAAAAATTTGTTAGAAATGAAGATTGTAGAGCTAAACTATGCAGAAGACATTTGGTAGCAGAACAGAATAAGATTCTGAGTGAAATGGAAGGAGAATGCAAGTGTGATTGCGAAAGAAAGAGGAGATCGGTAAATCAAATGTGCTTGGCAGAAAATTGACAAAGATATTGCAGAAAGAGGAGATCAGATTTTAAATCTGACAAGCAGTAGGCATACAGAGGTAAAGTATGGCAGAAGATGGGAGTAAGTGATAATCTTAAGAAGAGATTGCAGAAGCATAAATAAAGCACAGTGATGGTTGTTTTCTTGTGGAGAATGGAAATTCACTCGAATGTGAAGAGTGGATGGAGATTGCTTGTGAAATCATGCAGGTATTGTTTTGTTTAACTCTTATTTGAATTTTGCAGGGTAAAAGATAGATTGAAGATTGATAGTTGTAGCTAATGAAGTATCTCATCAAAATAAGATCACAGCCTTAAGAAGCAGTGATGAATGAAGCTGGTAAGAATTTCTCAGTGAAAAAAGAGTGTGACCAGAACCTAGTATTTCATTTATGATTGAAATACAAGAGGACAGTTGTGTTCTCAAAAGTGCAGATGAGTTGAAGCCTAGAAGGAGCAGAGGAATTCTCAAATAAAGTTCCAGAGAGGGGACTAGAGGCCAAGTACAGAGGAAATCTTGGGAGGACTTCCTATTGCAGAGGCTTAGGTACAACTCATAGTGAGTGAGGAACTCATAGATATAGAGGAGAAGATGACTACTGATAGTCATAGCAGAGGTTTTGAGAGATACCACAGTAGAAGAAAAGTGAGGAAAGATGTCAAAGCAAATGGCATGGATGAAGAGTATGTGAGAGAAAAGGCTGAGATAATAATGCAATTTAATTTTTTGATAAAGTTGTTCCAGAGGATTAAAGAAGACCATAGATTTGGTTACAGAATGAGAGAAAATGAAGTGGCATAAGCTACAAGAGAAGAGAGAACGCCATGTGAATATGCAGTGAATAGAGGAGCTGAGGAAGCTTGAGCATATTATGGATGTTGAATTGAGGACAGAGAAGCTCGAAGGAGTTGAGCTACAGCAAGACAAAGTTGCTAGAGATGAACAAGTTTCTTTTGAACTTGAAGATGGAGTAGTGATTTCTGAAACATCAGTTGAGGCAATTAAGCCTTATGATTTTGAAATTAATAATTTGTGTTTGTTTGCAGGTGATGTCAAAGAAGACAAAGAAGAGAGGCAGAATTTGAGTTTTGAGACTGTTAGATCTCATATGGAAGATCTTACATAGTTAAGAGGAGGTGTTTCTTTTTAGCTTGCTAAAGTTGAAAGCAAAGGAAGTTTGACTCATGATGATAGTCAAAAGTAAGAAAAGTGGAGAAAGATATCAAGCAACCAAGTGAAGTGCTTGAGGAGGCTGATAAGAAGACCATTGAATATTTTTTGATTCATGTAGAGGACTTAGAACAACAAGAGGAAGATTTGGCGACTGGATCATCAAATGAGACCATTGGGTCTTGTGATTTTGAGATTTGTAATTTGGCTATGTTTTCAGGTGTTGCAGAAGGAAATCCATCTCTTGGAATTTTCTTGAATGAAGTTGATAATTGTCAAGCAAAGTATGATGATGATTGTCTTTCAAATGAAGATCAAGTTGAGTTATTGCAGCAGAAGGAGTTCATAAATTCCTTGCTTAGTGAAGAAAGTATCTCCAAGGAAGGTGAGACAGTTATGTCTCATATGAAGGAACCTGTTATTGTTGAAGACAGGGAAGAATTGGCTTATCTGATTGACCAAGAGAAGACTGTTGGACAGATATCTAAAGCTGTCACAGAGATAGAGGATCAAAATTGTATTCTGATGGAGAATGGAGAAGTAGTGTCACCAAGAAATTGGACTTGTGACAAAGAAGGAGATAGTGAGGATTGTATAGAATATTTGGAAGAAGCTCAAAGTGAGATGAAAGATTTGTGGCATGAGCTAAGTCTTTTGGAGAATAGACTAGCAAGTCAGAGAATGAATATTATGAATGCACAATTGAAATTGGGAAAAATTGAGGCAGGCATGTCTTATGCTAAAAGGGAATCAGTCTTAGAACTGAAGGAAGTTTAACTGACTACCAGGATTAGTCAAAGAATTGAAGAAAAATCACTGAGGGTTTCTAAGGAAAAGGAAGAAATATATGTTGAAATTGATGAACAACATAGTGATGAGGTGTTTGAAAGGACTCGGATAGAATGTAAATTGTTGAACTGTTTGATAGAAGCATCTGAATATGATGTTTTTATCAAAGATATTGAACAGGGGTTGTTTGGAAATGAGATGAAAGTTCAGAAGCAACAAGAGGGTAAGGATGTAAGGGTGGTTGTAAGAATCCAACAAATTCAAAGAGGAGATAACAAATAGCAGTTTGAAGACAATTGGCAGAGTTAATACCAGTTAGAAGATAAACTGGACATGGAGATTGAAAAAATAATAAGGTTGATGGTGAAGGTGTCTCAAAAGAAGACAACAGCTAGGAAGCAAAGCAGCAGTAGCAAGAAAAAGACAGCAGAAGAAGGTGAGAGCATAGTCATTGGGGAAATGCAACATAAAGTATGGAGACCTGGAGAAGAACAACAAACAACAACAACAACAACCAAAGACAGATTACAGAACGAAGTCTGGGATCTAGGAGGACAACTATTAAAGACACATGATCTGGAGATCGTGATTATTTTCACCTGGGGAGTCTGATGCAGGAGCATCTGCTCTAAGTCAAAAATCCAAGTAGAAATCATACCTTAGGGTATTGAAATTTTTCCAAGGAGGGACTATTGTAAAGAGACATTTTAAAACTCATGTAAAAAGTATTTAATTTCTTAGTGAGCATTGGTAGGGAATATGCTTAGTTGTTAGGTGTCAATGAGTGTTGAGTCAATGTAACAAATCCCCTTAAGAAATGGGTTATTAGAGAGAATATTTGTTGTTTATGCTAAGAAGATTGGAAAGTCATAAATTAGGATTTCCTTAGAATAGAAATCAGTTGCAATTTTATAGGAGTTGAGTGAGGGCTAGATAAGCTTTGAATTGTATTATAAATTAATTGTAAGCTTCGAGAGAGAGGAGGCCAAATTAAAGAAAGAAGATCAGGCCTAGATAGAGAGGTGAGAGCCAAGAGAGGAGGCCAAAATTAAATAAATAATATTAGGCCAAGGGAGAGAGGGAGAGTCGAGAGATAGAGAGGGTTCTCAGTAGGAAGAGAAATCCATGCCAAGAGAGAAACAGGCCAAAAATAGAATGTAAATAGGTTTTCCTTGTGATGAGATAAAAGGTTAAGGTGTGGTAAGATAAGAAGATTGTGATGCGATACATCTCAATCGCATATCGCATAAGATAAGTAATATGGTTATCGCTAAACTCAAAAAGTTGTGACGTGCGATATTCAATTCGCTGCGAAATCGCAACAATGCAAAATTTCAAAAGTGTTAAGCGTTGAAATCTACGGGGAGGTAAGTTTAAAAAGTTGTGAAGTGGAAAGTTATAAGAATTGTGAAATACCACTTGGTTGTGATTGGTTCGTTATGTGTGGGCCATAAAAGTAAATTCCATGTGCGTATACTCTTTAACGAGTATTAATCTTGGGAACAACAGACTTATTAAAGTTTTCTACGAATTGTGGGTATTTGCGTCCTTTCGACTGCATCAGTTTTCCTTGATGCCCGGTGTTGCTCAAAACACTAATCTCTCAAGGAATGAAACCCTCATTACAATACTAGCATCCCAAACACTATACATAACAATAATACATCAATGAAGCTATCAACATGCCTACTAACTAGCACATAAACCAACTAAACCATAATTAACCCCACTCTGTGATTTAAGCACATTAGCATCATATTAAACCATATAATGGATTCCAATCAAGCTCCATTAGTTCTATAAGATGTCATGACATACACAACACCAACCATAGACTTTCCACAATTGTTAAACAATCTATATCCATGATATATTTTCATGACCATAATACAACAAACAAAGCTATCAACATTCCTATTAATAGGCATAGAAACGAGCCAAAATAATGGTTAATACTATCCTACATTTCAACACAACAATAACATATCTTGCCACAAGATGGATCCTAAACAATGTTATCATATCCACTTGATAAATCATACATTTCTACATCATGATTACTTTACCAGGAAGACATTTAATAGTATTTAAACAACAAATATCCATTATATTAATAACATATCAAACTATGGAAATCACACACAGTGATAGTTAGTTGAACACATATAAAAATCATCCATAACTATGTAATTATCCCTACAACTCATGAAAGTATCAGCAACCACAGGGATATACAGTCCCTCATAAAAATGAGGACATTCGTATAACATCTCATTATAAAAAACCAGGAATAACACATTCTTCCATGAGCGGTGCTGATAAATTCATTATTAGAACCCATAACAACAACATTCATCATTCATAGTGCACCATATATACATAGTTAAATAAACTTATATGATTGACTTAAATGATGAGTAACTAAGGGAGGGACTTCAACTCTCCACCCAACCATAGGCCAACTGCACTGCAATATTTCTTGTAGTTGAAAAACCCCAATCCGGATTCAGAGTTTGAGGAGTTAAGTGCTCGAGGGAATTCACATCGATGCCAATTAACCAAATCACCCAGGAATCCAGAGCTCATGGTGTCACCACCTGCTTACAAGAATATAAAGCACATGGTGCCTTCCAAATACTACATGAAGTCATATCCCATAGTGTCTCCACCTACTTCATAGGGACCTAGAGCATACATTATTTCCACCTGCTAACCCTGTTGATATCCAAAACACATCGAGTCTTCACTTTGATGAATAGGAATCTAGTGCACATGATGTTTCCACCTACTAAAACCTACATGTATCCAAAAAATACGATGTCTCCATCTACTCCTTTCTCTAGTCTTCACTTCATACCACACTCTTATGCATGCTCCTAATCATGTGCCAACACTACTCCCATGCGTTCCTTTCTGCAATTTATATTTCAATTATCATATGTCTATCTTGGCATACTATATTTGTCCCTCTTCTCTTTATCATTGATCCCTTTTCTTTCACTAACACCTCATCCGTGTCTTGTGTGTAGACAACACCAACACACCCCATGAGGATAGAGGTGGTATGGGGTTCATCCCTCACTCAGGGAGCCCATACTCTACCTCCCCCCCATTATGCAGACCATTAAATGAAGCACCCTGAGTTTAATCACTTCCCAAGAAACTCCTCCTTAGACCTATGAATTTGTGTCCACTCCTCTAGCCTTGTCATTGTGTTACATTTCCACAATACTTACATGATTTACAATTCATAGTGATGTTTAAAAGAGGGGTAGAAAAAATGGTTATCACAAACCCCACCCCCTTAGAGGAACATTGTCCTTGGTGTTGATCTATACCCGAACACAAAATTCAATGGTGTTCTATATCGAAACACAAAATTTTGATAACAAGGTTTATGTACACAACTCTTTTAACACCTATTTACATAGTAAAAAAAATGGGTGAGATACCCTCATATAATCATCCATTTCCCAAGTGGCCTCATCTGGTCTAAAGTGCTTCCCTTGCACCTTATCCTACTCAAACACTTGATTCTAAAGTGTGATCTGCCTCCAATGTCCAACCATGCCATCCATTGTGTTCAGTGCTCCTTTAGGGAACAAATTCAACTCATTGTTTCGTGAGACACACCTACTGCATCTCTAATCCTAATGGGTATGCACATGATTCTTTGAAAACCACACACCTTCCAAATTCCAACATTCTCTTCTCTACTTCATTAATCCCTTGGGGAATTTGTTCCTCTTCCATGCAGTCACTCACCTTCCAAGTTCACACACCCCCTTCTTTGCTTCCTTGGTCCCTCGAGCAATCCATCCCTTGGCAAGTCTTCCTCACAAAAGAAGAACCTTCTTAGCCAAGGTATATCCCTACCTTAGTTGAATAACACATCACATGTACCATGCCATACCTCATGGTGATTAATATTTCACAAGGTTCCAATGTCACCACAATGGCCTAGTTCCTAAATTTTTCTACTCCAGTTTGTTGCTAATGCATACGCTGATATTAATGAGTTGATGTTGTTTGACCTACAGTCAACCTCATATCTTTGTGTTGGATAGTTCAATAGTTCTTCCTACATCATAATAATATGAGTCCTATGAGATTCATCATAGAAATTTTAAATCAATTTAAAACAAACCTTCATCAGTAGGTTTATTTATGGGGTCATCCATAAAAATTTTAAATCAATTAAAGTCACAACTTCAACAAAGAAATTATTCAAACTGATTATTGATACTTATCTATATAATTATTCTTTGTTTCCTTGACTTTGCAATCATTGAGTGGTGTATGCACTCCATAGTTCCACACGGTCTTTAGCTTTGTCTTTACCGAACAAGCTCCACGCAATCTAGTACTATGCACTATAGGAATCAAGAGCATGTCTCCGCCTATTAAGCATTGAAGAGTAAAATTCCCCACTCAGTCTCCAACTAGCTTTGTCTTTAAATCCAACTCACAGGAATCCAAAGCACACAATGTCTCCACCTGCTAAACACTATTAGAATCCAAAGCACATTGTGTCTCCACATATGGATATATTTCTACCCGTAGTATTTTCATATAGCTTCAAACAAGCTCCCTCATACAAACATCCTAGTGAGAATGGGCATATTTCTTCTCCCAACAATTACTCACCTATCTAGACCCAAGCAACCCCCATTTTGGGCACTTTACCTATCCCAAGGTTTTTTTTTGCATGGGCCCCCATCAACTAATCACGTATCCAGGCCTAAGAAACCCCCATTATGGGCACTTTTCCTATCGTAAGGTCTTCCTATATGGGTATTCATTAGAGTCTCATGGTCAAGCTCCCTCCTATCACACTTTAATGACGTGCATAGAGTATTATGGCCAAGTGCATGTCTAACATGCTCCACTGCACTAATCATGGAATCTTATAGTCAAGATAATAGCTATTACTTGCTCCCATGAGATAACAAAGTGCCATTGGTTGAAATGCCATTATGATAGTCTTCTCCTTGAGCTCTTAGCTCCATGATTCCACCTGTGTCACAACATTTAGATTTCCATGAGATATAGTCAAAAATTTCAATCCAAACATTTTAATTTCCCAATCCTTGCTTCATCTAGAAGCTTGATCTCATAAGCATGATATTTTCAGTCATGTTGGGATCCATTGCAGGTGGTGTTGATTTTTCATGATGACTTTGGTCTCACACCCCATTCCAACACTTTTCCTACAACCCGATCTTTCAATCAACCAACGCTTGTTAGTGTTCATGTGTGTGTGTGTGTGTGTGTGATGCACATGTACAATGCAATGGTAATGTCATTTCAATTTAATGGAAGATAGTTGGAGTGATAGAATTTTTATGGGTGTAATAATTATGAAGTCACTTCACAACATCCTAAAGTGACTTCAGAATTGTTACACCCATAACAATTCTATCACTCCAATTATCTTCCATTAAATTGAAATGAGATTGTCATTGCATTATACATGTGCATCACATTCATTATAAGTATTTCATAATGGAATTAAACATTTATTTCAACAGACCAATGAGCTAGAAATGAAAAATTCATATCTTTCAATTCATTAGCACTTTAATTCTCCATTTCACTCATTGGTTTTGCAAAAATCATTGCATTATTTCATATCAAAGACTCTTTGCCTTCACCATGACACTTCTTGGTATCCATGCAAAGCATGCATTATAATTTGAAACAACAATTCTCAAATTCAGCTAAAGGAATTCTTACCCAATTTCTTTCCTTTACCCTTTTTACCTAGGCTTATTATCTGCCTTATTTACTTGGTTGCCATTAGCAAAGCTTTAGACTAAATCCTTTTGATGCATCCAACTAGTTGATGGCATTATTTTTGTTGCAATACTCAACAGTTCATGAAAGGGTCTCAACCTCACACATTAGTCACAAATTAATCAACTAAACTATTTGTAGATATCAATGAAAACATCATAAATACTTTTTTCATTTGTATCCAATTCAAGCATGTCATTTTCCGTGTTATTCACATGTTGGTTGTTTCCGTCCTTTAGCATTTTCATTCATGCTCACAATGTTGTAATAATCATATTAAGAATAACATATTAATAATGATAATTATCAATAGTAAGTCATTCTTTCCCACTTACCCAATGGATATTCCATGTGGCATGGAATCCATCAGATAACTTCATTTTGTTATCCAAAACATGGTAAATTTATACCAGCTGCTTTTTCATATCATTTACATAGTGATCATACTTTTTCTTTTAAATATTGATGAGTCATCTTACTATTATGATCTAATGGTCTTTTGGACCTGTTACCCACCATTTTTTGGGTGATATCCCTAGGAGAAAATTTTCTCCAAGATGGTCCTCAGCTGGCAGCCAATATCCCCTTGCAGCCACCAACTAGCTCATTATGCCATTTCTCCACCACCTGAGCCAACCATGTGGTTCCTCACCCATCTGTCATGATTGTATATTTGAAGGTGGGCCTCTCAAACCTAAAGGTATGCCTTTTCATTTGGTAATTGAGTATTGTAGTTTACTTATCATGGAAACTTCTGGGCATGGATTAATGGGGGGATTCAACATAAAGAGTGGAATAGGTTTGTGCTTTTGTCCCCCAAACCTATTTTGGATGCTACCCTTGGATCTCAGTCCTGTGGGATCTCTTTTATTAACCTTTGGGCTTTAGGGATGGTACTACATGGAAAACCCTAATTTTGGTTGTGTGGTCCCGCTCCCTCATCCACATATATCACTCCCCTTCTGTTCATTACAACCCCATTCATCATTTATCCCACCTAGGTCCACATCTCTCCACGGGGTCCACATAGGGTTAGCCTCCCCTTCCCCTTTCCCACACCTTGGGTCGGGCTTGAAACGATGACCCAGATGTTGATGTAGTTGAAAAGAAAAAATAAAATCATAATTGGCCACATTCAACAGGAAAATGTACCACAAAATGCAAAATATGGTCGGGACAAACACATTTAGCATGTCAGAAAAATCCAAATGCATGAGCTCTACCACATACCCATGGCCATCACCCTAGTTCCCATAGGCCCTAGATGAGCCTCCTTTATCATTCTGGAACTCATGATTGTTCCAACCCTTGGTGGGCAATGAACCACCCTACCTTAAAGGGGCATCCACTGTTATACCTTACACATCATGCTCTTATCCTTGAGACCCGAGTAGTTAATCAAATAAAAACCATAAAATTAAAAAGGCATATAAAGAAGAGTGGAAAAATCAAGGTCAAGGTATCTCATGCACCACGATTTCTCCCTCCTATACATTATATACCCAAGCATGGGCTTCCCTTTACTTGCTACCCTTGTACCTCGACATGTGGCCTAGGATTGCCCCTTTCATTCCCTACTCCATTCATCTCTTTATCACATTCCACCCCCATTTTAACGATGTACCTTTGACATATTATCCCATTTAAGGGTAGAAACCACCTAATAGGTTACTTGGTTAACCCATTTTGGAGCTTGGAGACATTAGCACATGCCAATCCCACTGTGGAAGGGCATGCCATTATGAAGTGCCCACCTATTTTCCATGGTTTTTAAACACTTTAACTCAATTTATTTAAATCACTTGTTGTACCAGAAGGCAAGGGGATGCATTGGATCTTATGCAGGATTGTAGATGGTATCCATTTTGGGTTTGGTCTCCCTGTATAGGGTCCTAACCCTACAGGGGATACATTGTCACATGTAGGGTGTGTGTAGAGAGCCATGGGCATCCACAGTAGTATACAACATTCCATGGATCCCCAAATATGTTTAGATATTTCTCGAGATTCACCTATTGGACGAGGAAGATGCACCAAGTTCACCATGCCCAATCGGCCCCACAGTTGTACCATGAACTTGGAAGATGACCTATGACCTGTATGTTGATGTGGAATCACTTACACCATCATCTGATCCCTTGCATATTGTCTACAGGCATCTTCGATCTATTTGGAGACCCATGAGGTTACTTGTGTGCCCCCACACCCATTGGGAGCACCACAGGTTTATTATTTGAAGAACAAGGGGCCAACCCCTTGTCCACTACTTTTGGGAGTCCTATTCATCATTATGGAACTGATGGATGTCACGAGGCTTCTTATAAGGCCCAACAACATGTATTATTGATCATTTGACATCTTGAGAGGATTATTCTTTTGTTTATGAGCTATTTTGGTGGGCTTGTCACCAAAAGTTAGTTATTTTTCACATTATTTTATTCTAGGGGATAATGTAGGCCTAATTAGCTAAATTGAACTCCTTAGAAGTGTACACATACAAGTGATGTGAATTCATTTTAGCAGCATCCCTTGGTTTCGACTTGTATCTCTTTAGAGAACTTCGTTATCCTTCTTGGAGGACAAATTTTTGGAGCATGGAATGAATTTGGATGTTTGGATTATTTTCTCTTGTCTCGGAGCTTCTTGATTGGAAAAGTTTTGACGGTTGGATATAATCTTAATACATGTAAGTAAAATTTAATGCTATTTTCTCTTTATATTTTTTCACATACATTGTTGTTGGGATTTCGTTATAATAAGGCTAATTTACTACATCCATTTATGTGAAGTTGTGTAAATTCGGTTTCTAGATAGTGATGCCTCGTGTATGGGCCATGTATTATGAAAGGATGTTCCTAGAGATGCTTGTTCATTGAAATTCATCTTAATAATATATCTATTTTTCAAAACGAAGTATAAAGTTCTTGATGCTACTTTTGTTGCTGCCCTAATGTTATGTGAAGTTGTCTTTCATGCCTCCTTGACATAGAAAATTGAATGTCCATAGTCATAATTACTCTTGACTCCAAATATCCTAAAAGGACTAGGCATTAGTCCACCATAAAGGTGATCGCCTCAAACTATTTTCCTTCTCTCACCTTCTCTTTTCTAGGTCTATCCCCCTTAGTATCCTAGGTCATCATTTATCTTGCAAACCACCCACTGGAAAAGTTCTATCTCTTGGCATCCTCTGCGTTGGGGTTTCTCCTAGGAACCCTCTAGTTTTGAAGCAACTCCGACAGTGGGATTATGAGATACCTCAAGCCCTAACGTCAAGATCAATCTTGCCCTTGGTTTCCTTAGGCTAAAGACCTCATTGAGATATTCACCTTTTCTTTCATTGAAAATTCATTCGTTGGTCCCTTTCCCCTCTGGAATAGGTAAAGTATATCATTGGTTTCTAAACCCTCCCTCCTTGACCTACCCCTTGGGTCTAATTGGTCTCATGTGGTCCACAAGCCATTAAGAGTATTTATTCAAAGACCACTTAAAATCCAAGCCTTTACAAGAATTTTAGGGTTTAAGGACCTCCATTAAAAGATACATTCCCTAAACCTTAACCTTGAAATTCCCCATGAACCCTTCCTTGAGAGCCTTCAACCTTGCCTTCCAAAGCAAGCAAGCTATATATTTGAGCCTCTCTCATCAATAGGCCCCAAGGATCACCCCTCACCCTATCATTGTCTACTTATTTTGTGGTGAAAGTCTGTAAAGCGTAGGGAGCCTTAGCCGAGGTGACAATGGGATATTGCTCCGTTTGTTCCCCTTAATCTAGTAGCATCCCTCTGAGGACCCCCTTTAGGAGCCCCTATTAGTTTGAGCAATAACAAGACCAAATTGCATCATTATAAATTTATTTCGCTTTCTTATCTTCTTGATATTCATAGATGATAGTACACACACACACACATATATATATCAACTATGTATAGTTTTAGTTAGGGAAAATTCCTCTTTATGTTATTTTCATAGTTGTCATGTCATTATACATTTTATTCACGTGGACCCAACCAACCCACTTAGTTATTCTATCATCCTCTTATGCCCTGTATTTTCATTCATTTGATGCACATGGTTTATTAAGGAACTTGCACTCCCAATTGGGTTTTATTTAGCTCTTTTCTAGAGATTCATTTATTTCTTCCCCCCCCAGCCAACAAACCAACCAAGACCAAACCACAAAAGGTGAGAAGAAATAATGAAAACAAAGAAAGATCACAATAGAAACACATGACAAAAATATAAAGCAACATGGCCATGCTCACAGTCAACAAACCAAAAACAATCAAGAAACATATGAAACCAACAATAACAACAAAGACATGTAAAACATTCTCTTTACACGTCATTCATTAGCCCACAATAAATATAGCATTATCAATAAGCCTACTAATGGGAACATAAACCATATTTATCCATGTTCTATAATTCAAGCACAATAGCATCATATTAAACCACATAATGGATCCCAAACAAGCTCCGTCATTTCTACTAAGTTGTAATGCCATACACTACGCCAACCATAAACTTTCCATAGTTTTTAAAAAAAATATACCCATGATGTTTTTTCATAGCCATAATACAGTAAGAAAATATATAAATATACCTACTAACATGCATAGAAACAATCCAAAACCATGGCTAATACCCTTCTGCAATTTAATACAACAACAACATATCTTGCCACAGAATTGAACCAAGACAATGTTATTAGATCCACTTGATAAATCACACATTTCTACATCATGAGTCCTTCACGAGGAATGCATTCAATATTCTTTAAACAACATATATCCATGATATTCTAACATGTCAAACCATGGAAATCACATATAGTGACAATTATTTGAACACAAAAAGCAATCATACATAACTATGTAACTAGCCTTGCAACTTAGGAAAGTATCTGCAACCACAGGGATTTGCAGTCCCTCATAGCCATGAGAACATTCACATAACCATCTCATTATATAAAACTAGGAAGAACACATTCCTCCATGAGAGACACTGATACATTCATTATTATAACCCATAATAACACCATTCATTATTCACAATGCAACATATATACATAAACTTATCTGATTGAATTAAATAATAAACAATTGAGGGAGGGACTTCAAGTCTCCACCCAACCATAGGCCAGTTTCACTGCAATATTTCTTACAGCTGACCATCCCTAATCTAGATTCAGAGTTTGAGGAGTTAAGTGCTGAAGGGAAGTCACACTAATGCCAATCAACCAGATCACCTAGGAATCTAGAGTTCATGGTGTCTCCACCTGCATATAGGAATATAAAGCATGTGATGTCTCCGCTTGCTAAATACTACATGAAGTCATGGCCCACGATGTCTCCACCTACATAACAGAGATCCAAAGCACACAATATTTCAACATACTAATCCTCCAGGTATCCAAAAAACATAAAGTATCCACTCTGCTAAACATATCTAGAGCACACATTATTTCCACCTACTAAACCCTGCAGGTATACAAAACACACAGTTTCTCCACCTACACCTCCCTCTAGTCTTCACTCCATGCCACACTCCTCTGCATGCTCTCGCTCTTGTGCCAACACTAATCCCATGCATTACTTTCTATGATTTATTTCGGGATTACCATATGCCTATCATAACATATTATCTTTGTTCCTCATCTCTTCCCCATTGGCTCCTTTTCTTCCACTGACCCATCATATGCGTCTTACCTGTTGACCACAAAAATATGCCCCATGAGGACTGAGGTGGTATGGGTTTCATCCTTCACTTAGGGAACCCATACTCCACCTCCCTCCCGTGGCATACTAAATGAAGCACTATGAGTCTAATCAATTCCCAAACAACTCCTCCTCAAAATTCTAAATATATGTCCACTCCTCCAACCTAGTCATTGTGTTACATATCCACAATATTTACATTATTTATGCTTCATAGTGAAGTTTACAAGAGGGATAGTAAAAACATTTGTCACAATATGCATGATATTTAAATTATTTACATAATTAATTTATTTTCTTCACCTTTATCATTAGGAGTGGATATATCTTATATTAAAAATATTATCATATTTATGATATAGTTTCATTTGTTATTGAAATGTACATCATTTTTTTTTCAAGTAATTCAAATTGAAGATAATTTTGGTGTTAAAAATAAAATATAACTGGGTTGGCAGGAGCTGGAGGGGTCATTCTCACCTCGATGATCAAAGAGTGATTCAATTCACTTGGGGATTGGGTAGATCAATAAACAATCTAGATAAATATTTGACTCTCTTGAGATAATTGGAATCAATAATTGCTAAAGCTATAAGAATATTGTTGGCTTTTAGAGACTCACTGATCGTAATAAAACAATTCAACAATCTAAAGGCGGGGTGAGATGCCAATACCACACTACTCTAAAGGATTGCCTTGCAGTTGAAGAAATTTGAAGTGATAGATCTATATCATGTATATATGCATTTGAATTCATAAGGAGATAGGCTATCTAATAAGGGAACAATTCTTGATTAAGGCATATTGGAGCTAGATTATTCACAAATCATATTTTCCCCTCTTCCATCAGGAGTAAAAAATGGTTCATGGTTTCCAAAGAAGGTCATTCCAACCATAAAAAATGTGAAACAAGCCATCGAGAAGTGATTGGGGTGACCAAAGAATCCAACACATCATATATTCTAATTTCAGGTAGTGCTCTGTTTAACGACAAGCCTTGGTTTATAATATCGCATGTTGACTCTGCATATAGAAGGAGGCTTGGAATTCACTACAAAAATCGAAAGGTAAGCCAGATGGTGAGGGAAATGACATATGTGGAGAAGGGTAATGAATGAGCTACACTCTTCATCAATCACTTGGAACATAGCCTTCAAAATTCACACATTAGATTTAAATGACACCCAATTCCGAACAGGTTGTGAATTGAATCGCTTGGAAGGAATGGATTGGCCTAGAGGTAATTTGATTTGGGAAGTTGTGGTGATAAATTATTTTTGTAGGCGAAGTCGACTCAAGAATTGGGTCATGTTTGATTATATAGAAATTTCAACTGTAAGTGAAATGCAAGCTACATGAGGCAACTAACTCTTCATTCTGCCAAGAGTATTGAGTTACAGATTGATGGAAATGGCATCCACAGAGGAACATTTGAGTGCATGGGACTGGGAATGATTGTGTCGGTACATTGACAACCTGATGAAGATGGTGGTGTCGCTGATGGAATTAACGAATAGGAGAAGGGAAATGATAAAGTGGGAGAAGGATGCAAATCTGGAATTATTGGAGAAAAAATGTAAATGGTTGCAGAAAATCTGGATAAGAAAACGATAATTATGGAGGCAGAGATGGCAGTCTTAAAGCTTAGATTGAATGAAGTGGAAGCATATCCAAACAAAGTGACCATGCTCAAGTAGGAGGAGTTGGAACATAATGAAGTCTACCCAAGGAAAAAAGTCGAATGACCATTTGGGAAAGGAGCAATGACACACACAACAACTAAGGAAAAAATGGACATCAGCAAAAGCTGGGCCATCTAGAGTATGAAAATTTCAAGATTTTAATTTTGTTTTGAAAATATGTTTTGTATTTAGGAGGTTTTTTGTAAAGAATATGGTAGATATCAGTGTATAATTGAAGATAGAAGATCCTACAGAGGCAAGAAAAAACTCTTGTGGATGCACTAGAATCGTGAAGCCTCTAAAAACATTGAAAGATGTAAAATGTTTTATCCCTAAAACCAACTCTCTTTTGAATGCAAAATTATAATCGTTTCATTAAAATTATATATATATATATATATATATATATATGTGGGTATTTATATTAATAAAAATAATATTTTTAGTATTAAAATTAAAAAGTTATTTCTCCTTAAATACTTTTAATCTATATATTACTATATACGATTATGTATGAAAATGTTTTTTTTTTAATTAAAATTAAAAGTTTTTCTCTAAATATTTTTAATACATTGTTGTTTAAGATTACTATGTTGACTTTGTATTAATTAACCTTTTTACCATAAATTTTGTATTTATTATATATATATATATAATTATTGAATTTCATTTATCTATTAATACATTTGAAGTCTTCTTGTGTGAGTGCAAGTAAGACTAGTATTTTTTAGTGTTTGTTAAGTTTCCTAGAATTTTAACTTTATGACTCTATAAAGGTGGATTACCTAATTTTAAAAGCCAAAAAACTCCATTTTTTTTATTGAGTTTTAATTAAATAATTTTCAAATTAAAAAAATCATAAAAACATTTGGTATATCACATTGAAATTTAATATAGTTAGACCTAAATAACTTAGATTAATAATATATATTTATAATAAATCATAATATAACTATATATTAACGATTGACACACACACACGCAGACATATATATCCCAAGATGGAGTGCGCAGATCGAGAGAGGGTGGAGGGCAGGTTATTGTCCCACTAGGCTACATGTGTGAGGGACATGGAAACACACCCACATAATGGTTCAAATCATTTTCATGTGAAAGGAGTTGGGAGCTCTCCACCAATCTATCCCACATCCAATATAGACACACTTCAGTTACAACTTCGGTTTTTTTATGGACTCCAACAAATGCAAATTAATTCTCACAATCTCTAAGGGGACCTACCCAGCTAGTGTGACTAGTTCTTTGCTACATCTCATAATGGAGGGTTTTAATGTATGTCAATTAGAGGTTAATCACAACAACTCGCAGCTCAGAAACTTCATTAACTACGACCACAATTAACATCTCTCCATTCAGTTTCATGCTTCAGGCTACGGCGAATGGGGTCAATACTCAAGAAATTCACTCGTGGTGTAGAAATTATCCAAAGGGATTCAATATAATATTGTAATGTACTAAAACAAAATATTTAATCCTTCTAAAAATTGCGGAAACCAACTACACATTCACATGAACAAGAAAGAGAAAGAAATTATCAATCGCACAACACAAGGTGTATATGGAGAAAGAAACTGCTCAAAACCTCGCTATCTGTATATTGCATAAAGTCAAGACCATGAAACAATACAATGTTATTTCCCTCACTGAGAAACCTCTACACTCTTTTGACTGTCTCACTTTGATCCTGCTCGAATCTGGCATATATCTAAGCAAGTTTGGTCCAATATTTAACCTCTTGCTTGCCTCTCCCTGGCCAATCTTACTTACATTTTCTTGGGCTAATTAAGCCCTTATTAATTAGGAAATTCTAAATTAATGATTATGTAATACCTTCAAGGCTTCCCA
This sequence comes from Pinus albicaulis, assembly GCA_034641835.2. NCBI lineage: Eukaryota > Viridiplantae > Streptophyta > Pinopsida > Pinales > Pinaceae > Pinus > Pinus albicaulis. The sequence goes on from CM076570.1 coordinate 1,170,194,205, forward strand.
GTGACCTCATGCATGACCTGTACAATTTTATAATTATATAACTGATAGTTATCTTCCCTTTAACCTCAATCTCAACTAGGTCTTCCTTAGAAGTGATGTGCAACAAATATTTATAGAGAATTATCAGTTAATTGATTGATCACTACTTGTTAATTAAATCAGATTTAATTCGCTGGACCTATCACTTGCTCATCTCTTAGTTAGAACTAGTCAAACTGATTTTAACTCAAATAATTGAGTTAACTAATTACAACTCATAAATAACTAAACCAGGGCTCCTAAAAATTAGGAGACACCCGACATGCATTTAGTTTGACCTCCAACTCAAATTTACTGAGCTAACTAAGTTACAATTTTGCTTCCAGTTTAATTAAGGTAAAATTAAATTAGAAGCCCCCTTGGGTGCCATTTTCAACACTCCCTCTCAACAATAAAGGAATTCAATCTATCCGATCTAGTACCTTTGGAATGTTCTGCATGCAACACTTCTCTCTAGTTTTGTTGCTCCTGCAAATCTTGAAATTGAAAAATAACCAAACTAAATCAGTATGATGCATCTGTCATCATAGCATCTAACTACTAGTTACTGCACTGTCTACTGAAAACTCTGTGTTGCTGCCGACTCTCCATTTGTGCCATCTACACTGCTACCAACTCTGATTTGCGCTTTAGTATCTAACTTCTGTCACTCTAACATTTGACTACATCGATCGCTACCGATCCATCTTGCTACTGTGTATTTTGGGCTCCCTTAGTAAGGTAATGATTCATGAGACAAGACATCTCAATGGACCCTACCCAAATTTCTTCTCTTGCGATTATGACTTCACATCGCCCCACCTCTCACCTGGAGGTATGATTGCATGTGCTCCCTCTACCCACCTGGATTGAAATTTACCCCTACTAGAGGTCTCTGCTTGAGTGGATTCCTCCACTTGGTCTCCTCTCTGCTTCTCCAATTGTGGTTGCTCCACAACTTTCTAAGAATGCTTCTGAGGTTGCATGTTGAGAGGTAATTTATGCTCCATCTAAACCACCAATTCTCTAACCTCTGTTTTTCTCCTCAAATATTTGCATGCATCTTCGACCTTGAGAGTATACAGGTTCTTCACTCGCATGCCAATCTATATCACTTGTCTCGTGGCGATGTGTCTAAGGAAAACCTTTCCTTTTCTAAATATCACACCATAGCCATGGTCTTCTAATACCGCTACAGAAACAAGATTATTCTTTAGTCCTGGAACACACAAAACATCAGTCAGTATGAAAGGGGAGCCAAATTCCCTTTGAAAGGTAACTCTACATATGTCGGTCATGGTATACCTCCCTTCATCTCCAAACTCTATGTTCTGCTAAAGTTCATTCTCCTCCAAGTCACTGAAGAGATATCTATTCCCTTTCATATGGAACGAGGCACTGTTATCGAGATACCACATGCATCCCATTACAGTGTTGGTCATGCATGCAATGAGAGTAAAACCAAGCTCGAACTGTGAAGCTAAAGCTTTACCTGATGCTACAACTGCATGCTCCTTCTTGCTTGCCTTCTGTGGAAATTCCATGGCATAGTGCACGTACTCCTGACAGTGAAAACACTTGATCTTGGACAAGTCTCTCTTGCCCTCTTCTCCTTGGGACTTCTTTCCCTTAGCTTTCTTTCATTTTCCAGCTAATGAAAAATCTTCTTCTTTGTCTTTGTAGAGGTCTCGTCTCTACATTACAAGGAAAAGACCCTCTAGTAGATGTTTTTGAGTAAGCCCTTATAAAAATAGCCCAGATATCTGTTTGTAGCGAAGGTCACTAGAGGAGGTTGGTGGGTGGAGGTTTTTGCAGATGTTTTTTTTGTGTTGCATTTCTAATCATAATAGGCACCGATGCGCTTGATATATATGTAACGCACCAGTGCATAGTAGAGACTAAAGAAGTGTTGTAGAGTTTTTTTTTTAAGTACTACAAAAACAACGGTGCACTTCATACATACAACGCACCAGTGGGTTTTATATAAAGCGCATCAGTGTGTACTATCAAATGGCACACCGAGACACTGTGCTCTCCATACAAACCAGCATGGTGAGTCTCAGTAATCCAGCGCATTGTAAAGAAGTGTGGTGCACCACTAATACAACCGCCCGGTGCGTATCATAATCGAACGCACCGAAAAAGGGTTAATTTAAAAAAAAATACCAGCCATAAAAAATTCATTTTTGCTTGTTACAGTGTTGTAGAGCTCTCAAGAACTGGTGTGATTTTTCCTTCTATGAGGTGCCCTAGCATCGATGCTCTCATTTCCTGCATTGCTTCCATCCATTTATCACTGTGTGGACTTCGAATTTTGGAAAACGGTGGGCAAATTTGGTTTTTAGTATTCTGTTGCAAAGGTGCCTCCTCGATGCACAAATGTGTAGGTAATCTACCTGTTTCTCACAAACTTAAGTTTTTAGTAGATTAATTTCTTAAATTGAGTTAAAATTCACTATTTTTTCGAAAAAAAAAATCTTGTGCAGTGTGTTTGATCCGTTCAGCTCGCATCGTTCTCGGTGCTCCTTGTAAATTTACAGGGCGCACCGCGAACGATGTTAACGGAAACTGCATCGGACGGTAAATTTGATAGCCTGGTGTGGTATTGAGAAAAAGCGCACCACTTTAACAATAAAATAGTGCAGTGCGTGTTGATTTTCTGTCGCATCGAAAATTTAATTTTTTTAAAATAACACTTTATTTACGACAGTACGGTCATTTACCGGAATGCATCGAGCATTATGTAAAAATAGACATAATGGTCCAGTGCGTCTAAATTATGGGAACACACCACCACCACCAGTGGTAAAATATTGCCAACTGGCAGTGTGTTGCACTATAACAACCGCCCCGGGGCAGATATTTTGGTCAATGCATCACACAAAAATATTTATTGAAGTAAGATTTGTTGTTTTTGCAGTACGTGAATTTTTTTCATGCACACCGTGGGCGGTACGTGATAGAAAAATACACACTGACAATGGATAATCATGTGTCGTGTAAGCACATATGCCATACAACATAAAAATCCTCTCTGCTGCGATGGGTCTTGATACATCGTATACGTTTATCCCATCCCATAATTCCTTCAATTCATCTACCAATGGTTGTAAGTAGACATCCATATTCTTCACTTGTCTTCTACCAGGGACTATGAAATCCAACATAAGATGTTCATTCTTCATGGATAACCATGGGGGGATATTGTTATTGATCACTACTACAAGCCAAATAGAATAGTTGGAGTTCTGGAGGGAATATGGGTTAACGCCATCCATGGCTATGTTGAGTCATAGAATTCGTACTTCATCCTTGAATTTGTATGGCCATGTATCCTCTATATGCTTCAAGGCTATTGAATTTTTTGGGATTCACATAACTCCCAACTCACTTCTGTGTGAGGCATACCATCCTTGCAACATAGCTAATTCTTTGCAACGAAAGAGCCCTTGAATCCTTGGGATTATAGGCATGTGCCTCAATATCTTAAAAGGAGGACTACGTGATTTACCCTTATTTTTCTATTTATCATACCTGTCATGCCCACATTTCAGACATATCTCTTTGTCTGCATATTCTCCTCTATATAGAATATAATCATTTGGAAATGCATGATATGATATGTACTCAACACCCAACATTTTCAACAATTTCTTTGCCTCTTCGTAGCTACCGGGCAAGACATTATCACTCGGAAGAACCTTATCTTTGAATAAACTATAGTTGGTGGAAAATAATAAATGTTCAATGCCAATAATTATTAACGTTCATAAAATTGACCATTTGTGATGTTGATTGTGTGACAATATTTCTCAAAATATAAGGGACTTGATGGTCAATTACCTCAAAATTTCCGAGAAACATGCATTCGACAAGCCAAACTTTTCTTTCAAGTTGTACAGTAACATCGTTGTCCCCGAATAAATGGTAATAGGCAATGATGGAGGGCAATTAGGGCCTACAACGAGGTATGGAGGCTCACTGACATCGATGGCCATGTAACTAGGTAATAGGGTAACCTATGGCAATGTGGACTACCTAGCAAGCTCGTCCTCGTACGGGGCAGGTGTGTACCATCTGACTGGATGAGTGGCAGTTGCGGTCATGATTTTTGAGGCGGTGAGATGAGCATTTCGAGCTCAATAGAGGATGAGCAATCGTGGGTTTGTTTAGTCATTCTTCTTTGGTTTATACTCTCACCATAGTGTTACTTTTCTTGTTTTTCACCATTACCTGCTCGGAACGGAAATACCCACATAGTCTAGTGGGTGCATGCGTTTTGGTTAAGGTGCTCAGAGGAACAGTCAATTGCTGCTGTCGAAATAAGGGAGCATGCGCCATGGTCAACGGTTCGGGAAGTTTGGAGGTGGATCCCAAGCCTGGAGACATGCTTGCCATGTGGGGAATGGATGTAACAGGCCAAAATATTTTGGACTTCATAGGTATAGTTGGGATGAAATCCTATATTTTAGGAGGCTCGGGGAAGGTTAGGGAGTGAGAGGTCTAGGCAGCTTCCAAAGAAGATACTCCCAGAGTTATGGAAAGGAGGGATCAGTTATATTTTGAACCATTAGTGAAAAATCAACCTTGGTTTGCATGGTTAGAGATCCGACACTGAAAAACTGGGTTTACGAACTGCTCTCAGATATACGTCAGCCCTATATTTGGATAGGGGGATTGGAGGATATTGTGCTCATTTTATCCTCCTGGAACCCCCACAAGAAGGCCTGCGATCTACAAAACATAGGGCAGGGAAGGCTCAGCTTGAAAATGACCAGAGAAGGAAGGAAAAAGGGTTTGGGGGTGCACAAACCCCCAAAAATTATGGGTGATGCGGAGAAGAGACTACAGGTATTCCTCTAGGGATCTGGGTGGGGAGGTATAGAGCATGAGATAGCTGAAGGAAGATCAGAGAAATCAACAGCCCAACATAATGATCAATGATTGAATACAGAAGGAAGCTCGAAAAAAATAAGCTGAGGAAAAGGAGTCCACAAGGACCATCTGGACAGATCTGGAGGGTTGCGGGAAGGGAACCTCTTTGAAAAATTATCACTATGCATTTCTCAGACAGAGGGACCCGTTATCAAAGAGGAGGCTCGAACATAACACCCGGTTTCAAAATTCCTCTATCGAACCAAGGAGGAAACCATCCTGCGGAAAAAGCGGAGGAGTCAGACAACTCTAGAAGTAAAAGGAAGAAAGTCAAGGGGGTGAGAAGGAAAGATAAAATACCCAACTTGTTCCTGGGTATTGATATTTCAATGGATGAATCTATGGAGACGGTGGACCTTACTCTGGTGGGGAGAGCTAAAGGAAAGAAGATATCAGCAAGCCACATTAGTGGGTGGGCGAAAAAGGCTTGGGCCGAAGCTCTAGACCTGCAGTTCGAGGTGCTCAATCTGACAAATGGGTGGTTTATGGTCAAGTTCAGGAACAAGGAATCTGACAAATCGGTACTAGATTGAAATTGGGGATTTGGCCGAGCTCCTGTACTGTTCAAGAGATGGAACCCTCTCTTTGATGCACAACATGAGAAGGTAGCAAACCTTCTCATCTGGGTTAGAATACCAGGGCTCCCACATCCTCTGTGGATTGAGAATGTGTTCAGAGACATTGGGAATGAGTTAGGGCTCTTCTTGGAGGCTGATATTTCATTAAAGCATACGGGGGAACTTGGGATTTCCAGAATAATGGTGAGATTAAACCCAAGATAAGGGTTATAGGAAGAAATACAACTCCACTACCGTAATTGGTCTTTCATCTAGGCATTGGATTATATAAAATTTCCCTTCAGGTGTCACAAATACCATATGTATGGCCATATGGAAAAATTGTTGCCCGCTATCTATTCATAGATGGAAAAATAAAAAATGCAAGGGGGAAAATATATCTGAATCGGAGGGCCGATTTCTGGTGGACAGCCCATTCATGGAGGCAGAGGGTAGGACAGATGAGAAGCCCTCCTCACAGAAGAAAGAAGAAGGGGTTCAGGTACAACAGCCAGAGGATGAGGACATACAAGCTCAGGAGATGGAGGTGGAACCTGGACTGACTTCAACTCGGGCCGATCCAAAGGAAAAATAAGTTGCAATGATCGAGGGTTCTTCTTTCGATCCCCCTCATTCCTTTTTATTACTGTTTCAGATATATTTTCTATGGATCCGGGGCCTGGTCCTTCCAGGCCCACACACAATATTTATACATAAATTATTGAATACAACATCAATGCTTCTCTGGATAGTATCATCACTTCTATTCCCAACCTAGCCTGGATCCCCTCCTAGACCCTTTGGTCGCCGCTTTACCAATTAAGCCAGAAGGAGAGAGAAGTCCATACAATCTCAGACCTAGAGACAATAAGGACAACTTGATGGAGGTGTCTGGAGGTTTGGGAAACCTGGGAGACCCTCCCCATGGGACAAAACAGAGGGGCAGAAAATCAAATCTCTCAAAAGCCCAGATGAGAGCCAAACTGAACATTGTAGATGGTAAACAATAGATTCTTACAGGGGTACATAGAGCAGTGAAAACCCCAAGCCTTGTCACCAAATGATTTTTCTATCATTCAATTGTCGAGGGTTGGCTAGTAAACCTCAAAAACTAGCTTTTAAGGCTATGGTGGATAATCATGGTCTGGATATCATAATGCTCTAGGAAACTTTGGGAGCGTACGAAGATATTCAAAATTATTTAGAAAAGTTGTGCCCTAGTTGGTCATTATATTTCCTTGATGCAAAGGGGAGGTCTGGGGGTCTTTCCGTTGGCTTCAGGGCCGGAAAAATGAAGCTTATCAACACTTGGGGCCTCGAACAGGTATTGGCCATAGAATTGTACTCCCCCGATTTCTGTCAAAAATTCCTCCTCCTAAACATATATGGACCCTATCAGGATCGAATTCCCTTTTGGAATGACCTCTAGTCGAAATATTTTATGAACAACTCAAATATTATTATCGAAGGGGACTTAAATTTATCTATTGTTCAGTCGAAATCATGGGGACCAAATGCTAGGGATGACCCCTTGTCACATTTCTTCTCCTCCAAGATTAGTGGAGATAAAATGTTGGATATATCTCCCCTCAAGATGAGGCCAACTTGGCGCAACAGAAGAGTAGGAGAAGACAGGGTATCCAAGAGATTGGACCATTTTTTTATCAAAGAGGACTTTTTGGAAAACATACCTTTGATTCGGAAATGGACTGGGGAAGGGGGGGAATCAGACCACCATCCCATCCTTTTAGAATTCAAAGGGCCAAAATCAATGCTGGGTTCACCTTTCAAGTTCAATCTTGGGTGGTTAATAGAGGAATCCTATAGCACTTTCTTTAAAGAGACCTAGATCCCCTTTGATAATGAGGGGCAGTTCAATGTAACAGGGTCCTTCTTGGACAATATTAAAATGATGAAGAAAGCAACCATTGAATGGGAAAAGAAAAAGAAAGCATAAGAGGAGGCTAGACTATCATGGATTGGGAAGGAGTTGGATAGATTGGAAGGTCTCAAAGAAGATGGGTATGAGATAGTGGAGAAAATGGATGGCATCAAAGGCCTCGAAGCAGAAAGAAGAAAGATATTGTTGGGAAGGGAGGAACAGTGGAGATAAAATAGCAGGGCTATTTGGCTATCTGTCGGAGACGAAAATTCCAATTTTTTCCACAACTTCGCGAAAGGTTAGAATAATTCAAACAAAATATGGGCAATGAGGTCAGATGACGACAGAATTGAAAAATATTTTGAAGATCTAGCCTCGATGGGAAAGAGCTACTTCAGGAACTTATATAATGCTTCGAGGGAAATAACAATTGTAGAAGTAGTCAAGGTGGCTCAAAATTTCCCAAGATACATTGATGAAGAGGAAAACAACATGCTAACATGCTCAGTTTTCAAAGAAGAAGTGGAAAGAATAGTAAAGGCCATGTAGAAGGACAAAATCCCAGGGCCAGATGGGTGGACAGTATAATTCTTCCATATTTTTTTTGAATCTATGTGAGATGAACTGATTGCTGTGGTGGAAGAATCACGGGTAAAGGGATTCATTCAAGAATCCTTGAACTTGAGCTTCATTGCCCTTATCCCTAAGTTGGATAATCCTTATTCCTTTGGCGATTTTCGCCCTATCTCTCTTTGTAATTGCTTATACAAAATCGTAGCGAAGGTTTTAGCTGAAAGGCTCAAACCGATTCTATCTAAACACATCTCTAAGGAAAACATTGGTTTCTTGGATGGGAGACAGATCCACGAAGCCATCGGGGTCGCACAAGAAGTTATGCATAGTGTGAAAATATTTAGAAAGAGAGGGTTGATCATCAAGATAGACCTATCAAAGGCCTATGAAAAAATTAGCTGGATGTATATCAGACTGTTGCTAACTCATCTGGGGTTCCATTATGATCTCATTTGCTGGGTGATGGGGTGCATTTCTGACATAAGTTTTTTTGTGTTAATAAACAGAGCTGCCTCCCTCTTCTTCAAGAGTGAAAGAGGCTTGCGTCAAGGATGCCACCTCTCACCGTTACTATTTTTGCTGGCTGTTGAAGGCCTAAGTCAGTTGATTCTAGAGGCCAAAAGGAAAGGGGACATTCAAGGAATCGAAGTGGCCACAAACCTCAAAATCACACATTTTTTGTTCTTGGACGACATCCTTCTATTCAACGATGGTAGCAGGAGAGACATTCACCATATCAAGTCCTCCATGGATCTCTTCTTATTAGCTATAGGTATGAGCATTAACATCCGAAAGTCCTCCATTATCATTGAGGGCCTCTTGGGGTAGGAAACTAGGAGAATAGCAAGAGTACTTCCTTTCAAGATAAAGCAGATGAATGAAAGCTTCAGATATATGGGGTTTCATATCAAACCATACTCATACCGAATAACAGACTGGTTGTGGATGGTGGCCAAAATTGGAAAAAGAATCAAGTGTTTGTGCTTCAAGTGGTTGTCTAGAGCAGGTAGGCTGGTCCTTATAAAGTCAGTTCTAATGGCCATTCCAGTCTTATGGGCTATGCTCTCATGGATGCCTTAAGGAATTTTGGAGAGAATTCGTAAAATCTATCACAAATTCTTGTGGGCAGGCTCAAAGGAGGAAGTCATGCTCCGATGGGTGGCATGGGAGATAATAGCTAGGATAAAAGAGTGGGGAGGCTGGGGTATTAATGAGTTTCCCTCATTTGTTTCATCACTAGCTGCCAAAATGGGATGGTTTCTGCTGGCCAAGGATTCACTATGGACCATGATAATGAGAAGAAAGTATATTGACCCAAGGCCTTTGATCAACTAGATAAAGATTCCGAACAATACGCCCTCTGAAGGCTCGGTGGTATGGAGGGCTACCCTCGGAGCCATAAAAATCATTGAGGATGGGTTGGTGTGGAAGGTAGGGAATGATCAACAAATCAGGATAGGTCTGGATCCATGGATAGGATGAAATGCGGGTTGTTCCCTCTTGGAATAATTTAGGAACCACTTATCAGAAAAAGGTATCTTGTTCCTGAACCAAGTTGAAAAAGTAGAATCCACAACTATATGGCAGCAAGGTTGGAAGTCCAGAGTTGACCTACAGTTGAATTTGATATGGATGGAGGCGTGTCACCATTATATAAATGAATTAATTAGAACAAATGTCTGATTGAGGGATGGGCCAGATGTACTTAGGTGGGCACATGCCACGTCCGGTAAATACTCACCCAAGTATGGATACACATATCTCATGGGGAAGAAGGGGTGGGATACACCAGACTGGTGGTGCAAAACCCTTTGGAATATGAAGTGCCTAGCCAAAAGTTGTCTATTATTCTGGTGGTTGTTGGAAAATAAGGTCCCTACCTGGGACAATCTGCAAAAAATAAGGAAGGAGGGACCATGTAGATGCCCACTCTGTAAACTTTATTCTAAATCTGTTTTGTACCTGTTTATTAATTTCCCTTATAGCATAAAGGCGTGGGAAACATTTCAGTCCCTGGTTGGCTTATCACTTCAATTGAGAGGCTTCTCGGTTAAGGAGGCTTGGCAGACTTGGTGGAACAACTGTCAAGAGGAGAAGTAAAATCAATTCCTATTCTTATCTATTGGGGGATATGGATAGCAAGAACATAGCTATATTCAGGGACGATGAAATCCCCTTTTAGTTTTTTCCGATGTCTGGTTCAGTCTTTAGATTGTTTAGTTCGTCCTCCAGTGTTCCAGATGAAGGATGCTTTGTCATGGTTCAGTTTGGGTTCATGGTGTACTTTAGTTTTGTCATGGTTATGTGGTTCAAACTTGGTTGTGTGGTATTCATGTGGAAATATACCTAAATCCTATGGTGAAATTCCTTACAAGTGTAACCCTAGACCTAGACCTAAGACTAAGCGCCTAAATCCTATGGTGTAAAACATTGTAATCACAATCCTAAACTAATTCCTAAGGTCTAAAACTTTGCATTGTAAAGCCTATGGTGACATAGAACTAGCGCTATATAAACTAAAATGTCAAACCTAGTCCTAAGACCTAAGGTCTAAGACGTAACCTAACACTAAATACCCTTTTGGACTTTGTATTAACATTGCAAATAATACAATGTTTATAACCCACAGGCCTAACCACTATAGTGACTGCATCAGATCCATTACCATGTGAGCAGATAAAACCACGGCGGAGATGTCAGCTAACCATAGCACTAAAACCCACAGAGAAAACCACGTTGGAGTTGATTGGTGCATGTGAACAAGGAAACGTTTAATTTTTATGTGGAGTTTGGATAAGCCGCCAGCCGGAACCGTCGGGAAATTCATGTGAACGTTGCGAAGGTTAAGGGATAAACCGTGGAGTTAAGCCGCAACCATCAGAGCTGACCAAAACCGCCGGATTAACTGCCTACTCACATGCCACCGTCAACTCGTATTGTGCGCAGTTTGGTTGATCGTCAGGGATAAGTTTTATCCCAAGGTCCTATTTTGGGTTTTCAAATTAAATTGCGCTAAGGTTGAAATTAAAACACCTTATCACTTCTTCTAGGTCTCACCTCCACACAATACTGAGACTTAAACCCACTTATTGCTCAAACACCTGCCTAATTTGGCATCAAAGAGTTTGAGACTAGGCTTATAAAAACCATGACATTTTCCTCCATAAACACATGAGTGATTTTGTATTCAGATCAGGAGCGAGAGAGGCAGTTTTGTTTTCAGTGTTTCTTGGTCGTCCGGAGACGGATTTGAGTGTAGAGATAGGCATTGGAAAGCTAGGAGAGAGAGCTTTATGTTTTTAGTGACAAGAAGTACCTGAGAGAATAACCAATCTGAAGTTTTTTCTGTGTAAATACTTCCTTAGATCAATCCTAATAAAGCAGATACCCATCTTGAAAGCAGACCTGGAGATGTAGTCCACCAGGGACGAACTCCGTAATCAATGTTTTTTGTCTCTTATCTTTGTTATTTACTGTAATTTAATTCTTAATATGTTGTTGGTTTAAATCATTAATGCTTTAGATTTCCTTCAGTCTTCCACATTAAGCAGTTCAGTTAACAATCAATTCACTAATAGAAACTAATCAATACTACTTCAGCTCTTAATAAGGATCACATTCGGATCATATATTTTGGTATCAGAGCAGGTTGTGCTTTTTATTCTTTTTGCCAATGGATGTTAACCAGGTTAGGATTGCAACATGGAGAATTAATGCTTGAGGAGTTCGATCCAGAAATTGGAAAGCGGAAAGTTTTTCATCAGTTGACAATGACAGGAACTGAAACCTGTGAAACTCTTGAAGTGAAGCCCATGGACGAGAAACAAGTTCAGCAAATGTTTTTGAACATGCAGCATATTTTGGGAGAAATCTATGAATATAAGAAGGCGAGAGATGCAGATTCTTCGTAAAATGCATCGAAGAAGGACAAGGGTAAAGGAAAAGCTGATAAACCTCCTTCTCCTCCATCATCTCCATCATCATCATCATCATCTTCTTCTTCTAGTTAGGATTCTGAAACAGAAAAGAAACCTCAGAAATCTCCTTTGAAACTTGATGGAAAATTTGAATTACCTGTTTATGATGGTGAAATTAACCCAAAGAAACTAGATAACTGGATTAAGAAGATATAAGTGTATTGTAGGATTCATAATATTTTTGATGATAAGACAAAAATCCAGTTAGCTACTCTTAGGATGGGGGGAACTGCTTTAATTTGGTGGGAGAGTAAAACATAGATAGATTTAAAGCATAAAGGTAAAATCATCTCCTCATGGTTTAAGTTTTTGAAAGCTCTAAGGAAACAATTCTATCCATTGGGATACACACAGCAAGCTGTTATTGATTGGCAGTGTTAAGGGACATAATGTCCAAGAGTTTACTCTATAGTTTAGGAAGAAAGTGTTGGCGCTTGGTATTCCTTTGGATACACGTGAAACTTTATTAAAGTACATTTATAGTTTACATTCATATTTACAACATACATTATTGATGTTCAATCCTAATGACTTTCATGAAGTATGTGTTCAAGCCATACATGTCGAATCAAGTGGTAGGCCATTCAAGTTTTCACCAAAGACATCCAAACAATTGGAAACCAAAGATAGCAAGAAGAAGGGAAGTTTGAGGGTAAAGAATACAACTACGACTCAAAAGGAAGGTGAAAGACCTACCTGTACTCACTGCCAAAGGATCGGGCATGATGAAGCTAGATGTTGGAAACTTCACCCGGAACTCAGACCAAAGAATTTCCAAAAGAAGAAAGGTGAAAAGAAGGCTTCGACAACAATCCAACAAGACTTGGGCTCCAATTCAGGTGATGAAGAGAAAATAACTGTAATGGTTACAACAGGTAAAAATTTCGACGCTAGTTCAATTTCAAGTACTTCTGCTTCTTCAAACATTAAACATCTAGATGAAGATAAAAGAGTTGAGTTATTTCACATAAGGGTAACTTCTAAGCACACAAAAATAGATACATTGTTTGAGACTGGGTCACAGGAAAATTTAATATCTGAATCATTATTTAAGAAATTGGGTTTGGAGACACATAATCATCCAAGACCATACCCATTAATTTGGCTAAAGGAACAGACTCATATTAATGTCACAAAGCAGTGTTGTTTAAAATTTTCCATCACAGCTAATTACAATGATGAAGTGGATTTAGATGTGATATCATTAGACATATGTGGAATAGTGCTAGGAAGTCCTTATCTCTATGATCGTGATGCAATATTTCATAGGATAGAGCATAAGTATCATCTTAAGAAATATGGGATTGAATACATCGTACGGGCACATAAAATCAAAACTCACTTGGATTTAGTTAATGCTAATCAGATGAAGCACTTAATAAGTTCAAGTAAGAGATATATACTCATGGTTGTAAAAGAAAAACATAAGGATCTTCATGATGATTTTTTAGGTTGTGAATCTCAGTTTAAAGATAGTTTGGTTAAAGTGGTAGAATCATTTCAAAGTCTATTTAAAGAACCAAAATATTTTCCTCCTAAATGAGAAATACAACATAAGATACAATTGATGTCTGATGCCCCTCTTCCTAATGTCAGAATGTATCACATGTCAGTAATAGAGAATGAAGAAATAAAGAAACAAATCCAAGAGCTGGTTGAAAAAGGTTTAATTCGACCCAGTTCATCTCCATGTGATTCACCCATAATTTTAGTTCCTAAGAAAGACATGACATGGAGAATATGTGTCAACTTTAGGGCCTTAAATAAAATCACAATCAAGAACAGGTATCCTCTTCCCATGATTAATGATCTACTTGACCAGTTGAAAAATGTTGTCTATTTTACTAAGTTGGATTTTCATAGTGGTTATCATCAAATTCGAATAATAGAAAATGACATCTGGAAAACTGCATTCAAAACTAGGCAAGGACTATTTGAGTGGTTAGTAATGCCTTTTGGTTTGTGTAATGCACCAACAACTTTCATGTGTGTTATGAATGATGTCTTCCATCCATACATTGATAATTTTGTCATAATCTACTTATATGATATCCTGATATTCATTTCCAGTATGGAAGAACATGTTAGGCATGTTAAACATGTTTTTGAAGTGTTGCATAGGGAAAAACTATACATTAAACTGTCAAAATGTGAATTTGGGAAAAAATCATTGTTTTATCTTGGTTACATAGTTGGAGGTGGTCATTTAAAGATAGATCCAACTAAGATAGATGTGATTTTTAAGTGGAAAAGACCATAGAATGTGACTGAATATAGAAGTTTTCTAGGAGCAGTTCAGTAGTGGAGAAAATTTATTGCTCGGTTTTCTTTCATTGCATCACCGTTACATGCTTTAAGAGGATCTAAAGTTTCCTTTCAGTGGGGAGGGAAACAACAAAAATATTTTGATACACTAAAGCAGACAATTGTCACAACACCAATCTTAGCTTTACCTAATCTTCAACAGCCATTTGAAATTGAAACAAATGCAAGTGGTTATGCAATGGGTGCAGTCTTACTTCAAAATGGGAAACCAATTTTTTTTCATTCTAAAACTTTTTCTAAAGCAGTAATCAATTATCTGACATATGATAAAGAACTTTTTGCTTTGGTTGAAAGTGTAAAGAAATAGAAACACTACATAATGGGTAAGGAAACAATGATTCACACAGATCATCAGCTACTTCAATACCTTCAATCATAGACTAAGTTGCAACAATCTCGCCACTACAGATGGATGGGATTTCTTCAGCAATTTCACTTAGTAATTAACTACAAGAAAGGTGTAACAAATAAAGTAGCTGATATGCTATCTATACCATCTCTGGATGCTTCATTAGTAATGAAGAATAGTTCATTGAAACATGAAAGTTATGTAGAACAACATAGTAATGATGTTGATTTCAAAGATATTTATGAATCACTAACTCATGGTACTCAGATAGAAGAAGTCAATTATCATATTCATGACAGGTTTTTATAACATCTGGGTAAATTGTGCATACCACAGAAAGAAAGGGTGCAAGTTATTCAGGAAGCTCATTCTTCTCGGATTACAGGACATTTTGGCGTAAGAAAGACTATGACATAAATTCAAAGGCATTGTTACTGGCCTCATATGTGTGAAACAATTATGAAGTACATTAAAGGATGCGTGATGTGTTTGACAAGAAAGCCAAGCAATCGAAAGATTGGTTTGTACATGCCACTTACAGTCCCTTTGCGACCATGGGACAACATTTCCAGGGATTTTGTTGGAGGACTGCATATGTCCAGGAGAGGACATGATTACGTGTATGTCATGGTTGATCGATTCAACAAGTTGTGCATTCTTGTTCTGTGCACAAAGAAAGTAACTATAGAACAGATGACACACATTTTCTTTCAACAGGTATGGGTTCACTTTGGGTTATCTACTTATATTATTTCTGACCAAGATACTCGCTTTGTAGGAGAATTTTGGTCCACTTTGTGGGGACTCCTGGACACAAAGTTGAAGAATAGCACAGCTTTTCATCCATAGACCGACAGACAGACAAAAGTGGTGAATAGGACCGTGATACATATTCTTCGAGGTTACTATAGTAAACATCCTAATTTGTGGGATGAATCTTTACCTTATGTGCGATATGCTTACAATCAAGCCTTACATTCTTCGACTCATCGATCACCATTTGAAACATGTTTGGGGTATCTACCAAAGTCACGGATGGACTTCATGTTCGGTGAAGAAGATAAAGTGGATGGACACGATGATTCAAACAAGGCAGTAAATTTCATTCAACGGATACAACAGATACATGAAGTAGTGCAGGATTAGTTAGAGAAGAGTCAGGCCAAGTACAAAATTTGCCACGACAAGCATCAAGTCGATCATCATTTTCAGGTCCGCGATCAGGTATGGTTGTATATCAGTAAAGATAGGTTGAAAGGAGAAGGTAAGAAACTGAAATCCATCATGTATGGTCCTTTCAAGATTATTGAAAAGGTTGGCAATGATGCATTCTAATTAGATTTATCTCCTCACATGCATATTTATTCAGTGGTGAATGTAGAAATTCTGAAGTTGTATGAACCTCCAATGATCATTGATCCCAAGGAAGATACACAGATTCCTACTATTGTTGATTTAGCACCTAAGTATATGAATGACTTGTAGGAAGATACCATCTTGGATAGGAGAGTCCGTACTTCCAAGCGAGGAGATGTTGAATATGTTCGAGTGGGACTCAAGGGCATGAATCCGAGCAAGGCAAGGTGGATAGAGATCAGAAAAGTGAGGGAGATGTACCCTCACATGATGTCTGCTTAAATCAAAATTTTGTGGTCCAAAAATTTTCAACTGGAGAGGATTGATCCGGAGGATATTATTTTAGTGCAGATCGACAGTGAGGTGCAGTCACATCCATTTTATCTAATGTCTGGTTCAGTCTTCAGATCGTTCAGTTCATCCTCCAGTGTTCCAGATGAAGGATGCTTTGTCATTGTTCAGTTTGGGTTCATGGTGTACTTTAGTGTTGTCATGGTTATGTGGTATTCATGTGGACATATACCTAAATCCTATGGTTAAATTCCTTACAAGTGTAACCATAGACCTAGACCTAAGACTAAGCACCTAAATCCTATGGTGTAAGAACATTGTAATGACAAACCTAAACTAAGTCCTAAGGTCTAAAAATTTGCAATGTAAAGCCTGTGGTTATATAGACCTAGTGCTATATAAACTAAAATGTCAAACCTAGTCCTAAGACCTAAGGTGTAAGACCTAACCTAACACTAAAAACCCTTTCAGACTTTGTATTAACATTGCAAATAAAACAATGTTTATAACCCACAAGCCTAATTGCTACTGTGACCGCATCCGAGTCGTTACCATGTGAGCAGATAAAACCACAACGGAGATTTCAGCTAACTGCAACACTAAAACCCGCAGAGCAGACCGTGTCGGAGTTGGTTGGCGCATGTGAACAGGGAAATGGTTAAGTTTTATGTGGAGTTTGGATAAGCCACCAGCCGAATCCATCGGGCAGTTCATATGAACGTTGCGAAGGTTAAGGGATAAACCGTGGAGTTAAGCCACAACCATCGTGTATAAATTATATGCACTAAGCATGCATATGTCCAAGATCCACCTGATCTCACACTATTTAACTTTATGCAAGATACTAAATCTATTCCACTTGTTAATCTTTTGCGGAAAAATTAATTGCACACACATGTGAAGCATAAACAAAAATTATCAATCACACATAACACAGTTTTTAACCGAGAAAGCCTGAAGCTGAAAACCCCAATTGTATATTATGTAACATGGAGATCATATGAAAATATCATACAAACATACAAAGCTTATCAGAAGATCTCAGTACATTACAATCGTCATACACTATACAGGCCTAATCTTACAAATCCATGCACCGATCTTTGCCACCTGCTAGCCTGCCTCCACTGCGCAATATCTGCTGAAGAATAGCTCTGAATGAATTCGAATTACTCCATCCTTGACTGCGCAATCCTCATTGGCATCTCCACTGAGTGTGTGATGCAATCAAATCATCACTATAGTCACAACAGATAGTCTATCTTGCCCTTTCACCTATCTCTCCACTGGTATCCACTGAAACTGCCATGAACTATAGTTAACAGATGTATTGTTTAGTTGATTAATGAGTTATTATTTTGTGAATTAATTAACTAATTAATTCACTCCACTCTCACTAGTGTATCAATCAGTTAGACTAGATACAACTAGCTCAACTGAGTCTAACTGAGTTAAACTAAATACAACTCCATAACTACTTCTTTCAACTGTGTCATAACTCTGCCACTTGAGTTCTAACTGAGTCCTCCATGCATTAGCTCCAGTAAACCCTTGGGAATTGCGTAATTCCCTCAGTCCACTGATGTGCCACATCTGTGCACTGAAACAAAGTGCTCCAAGAGAATAAGTTGTTATTTAGTGTCTGATTATTATTAAGAGCTAATAATAATCGACATGCATCTATTTTTAGATCGACGATCTATAAATAGAATTCGCCCAATATTCTAAAAATAGAATTTCATCTATTTTTTCCAACTTGATCAACCATCCACAAATATCATCCTGCAACTTCTGAAATATGATCATCATGTCTAAAAATAGACTTGCGCCAAAAATATCCTGCGGGCCCACTTAGTGAAGGCGACTCTTTTCACTAAGCTCATCATATTTTTGAATCTCAACACTCCCTCTCAACAAGATAAGGATTATCCTTCACCCCGATCCTGCCTCTATGGTATTCGAATTTTTTCCTGGTGAGCGCCTTCGTCAGAATATCTGCATCCTGATCCTCCGTAGGAATGTACTGAAGCAACATGATCTTCAGCTGCACACAATCTCTGATACGATGATACCGGATATCGATATTTTTAGAGCTATCATGAAACACACGATTAAACAAGAGTTTAATGCAACTCTGATTATCACAATGAATCATCGTGGGATCTAAAAGTGAACCGAACAAACCAACCAGAATCTTCCTCATCCAAATAGCCTCACATGCAGCTAAACTTGCTGCCATGTATTCCACTTCCACTGAACTGAGTGCCACAGATATTTGTTTCCTGCTGTACCAAGAAACTGACGTAGATCCGATACTGAAAATCCCTCCTGATGTGCTCTTTCTGTCTATTGGGCTTCCTACCCAATCTGCATCCATGAAGCCATGCAACTTCACCTCATCCATCTGTCTGTACCATAAACCATACTCAGATGTTACCGCAGAATGTCTCGGACATGCTTTGCCTTCAGGGAAACGTGGCTTAACCATCACCGAGTTGGTTACCGCATAGCATATGATGGGTCTTGTATTGACTAAATACATGAGCGAACCACCAGTCCCCAACGGTGGCATCCCTCTGCCCTATGTGGCAGCTCCCTCTTTCTTCTGTTCTTGGAAAGTGTGTGATGATAGTTTGTACGTGTACATGTGAGGACAGGGGCATGATTGTCTCACGGATACATGCTGTGAGAAGACAGAAACAATTATGACAGCTACTAACATACATGTTAAATCAAGGAAATAATGAAGGAGGCCCAAATCCTTCATCTCAAACTCCTTTGCAATATCTGCCTTACATGAGTGTATCAACTGCTCATCACCTGTTAGTATTAAATCATGAACATAAAGTACAATGATTAAAATCTTACCCTCAACCACTATCTTGTATAGGTTTGCATCCGCCTCACTCCTGGTGAAGCCAAGTCTAGTGAAATAGATGTCGATCCAAGTGTACCAAGCACGTGGTGCTTGTTTCAGCCCATACATCGCTCTTTTGAGCTTGCACACATGCAACTCGCTGCTGAAGATCTCAAATCCTTCGGGCTTCTCAATGTACACCTCTTCCTCAATGATCACATTAAGAAACACAGTCTTCACATCCCTCTGATGAATGTGCCAACCCATCTGCGGAGAGACAAGGATGGTCCGTATGGAAGAATACCGTCTCATGGGGTTAAAGTTTCTTCACGAGTACGATCCCCTTGATCGTAGCCGAGAAGCCACAGGCAACAAATATTTCCTTATACTTCTCGGCATTCCCATTAGAATCTTGCACCACCTTGTAGATCCATCTTGATCCTACAATGATTTTTCCGGCCTTGGAACAATCTCCCAAGCACTATTTCTGACAATGGAGTCATACTCCTCCACCATGGCATCTACCCATGTGGGATCCTGCACTGCTTCTTCGAAAGAAGATGCCTCTGTCACAATACACTTGCTCATAAGAGCCATGTATCCAGTATATCGGTTAGGTGACTGTCTCTGTCTGCGCTGTGATGTAGGAACTCCTACATTCTATGCCGCATCCACCTTCAGTCTCTCAGCTTCTGTGGTGCACTTCCTGCCTTGTCTGATGTTTGGTTCTGCACGAGTGGACTCCTCCACTCCATGAATCTTCTCCTGTGGCTGATCCACATCCAGAGGCTCATCTTTGGGAACAATAAGTTCCTCCTCCGCATGCAAGTGTAGCTCCCTCTCAAGCGACAAATTCATGGCTTTCACCTCATTGAATTTTATATACCGTCGCATAACAGTCATCCGACTGTCTGGAAAATACACATGATAGTTATGGGGTGTTTTTGTGTACCCCACAAATATCCCAACTTCTGCAGTTGGCTCCAGCTTCTTCCTGGCATCCTTCGTCACATGAATGTAAACAGGTGAGCCAAAAATATTCAAATGAGAAATATCAAGCTTCTTACCAGTAAAATCTTCTTCGGGTGTACTCATGCTAAGTACTCTATAAGGACAACAATTTTGCACATAAACCGCAGTGTTGCATGCTTCCGCCCACAAGTGCATCGGTAGGCCCTGGTCATGCAACATCGCTCGTGTAGCATCCACGATCATTCTGTTCTTTCTCTCCACAACCCCATTTTGCTGTGGGTTATGAGGCGCTATGAGTTCTCTTAGAATTCCTTCTTTTCTACAGAAGTCTTTGAATTCACCCAAGATGTATTCACCACCATTATTGCTCCATAGAGCTTTTAGTTGCTTCCCCGACTCCTTCTCCACCAATGCCTTGAACTCACAGAACTTTGAGAACGTTTCACTCTTCTTCTGCATGAAGAAGATCTAGCATCTACGAGAAAATTCATCAACAAATATCACATAATACCTGTGTTTTTCTGTTGAAGCAACCGAGAATGGTCCACACACGTCTGTCTGAATTCTCTCCAGGATCACCAAAGCACGGTTCTCCTTCTCATGAAAGGTGGTCTTCACAAACTTACCCATTGTACATCCTTTGCACTGATCTGACTGCACAAGAGTACCCTTGGGAAGTCTAGTAGAAATTTTCTACAAAATATTCAAAGCGCCATGGTGAAGATGGCCCAATCTCCTGTGCCATAATTCGCCCTCATCTCGGCTCACCACTTCTTCTACTTTGACCACCATTGTAGCACAGCCATCTACCTTCAGCTTGTAGAGATTCTTAATTCGAACCCCTATCTTCTTGGTTTGACCCATTGTTTTATGTCGAAGGAAGGCTTTTCCCTCACTGAAAACAACATCATAACCCTTGTCTTCCAGCATTGCGACTGAGACCAAGTTCTTCTTCAGACCTGGAACATGCATGACATTATTCAACAAGAACGGATTACCAGACTCCCTCTCAAAGGTAATGGTCCCAATGCTAGTCGCACTGTACTGACCATCGTCGCCCATCTCTATATTCATCTGGAGGTCCTTCTCCTCCAAGTCACTAAACAACTCTTTGTCTCCCATCATGTGGAAAGATGCACCACTGTCAAGATACCACACAGATCCCATGTAGCTTGAAACCAAGCATGCGATCAAAGAAAAATACAACTCAAATTACGAGGCTAAGGCCTCTCCAGCTACAGATCCAGCAACCTGCTTATTCTTCTTCTTCCGTGGACAGTTAGTGGCGAAATTTCCATGCTCGTGACAATGAAAACACTTCACTTTGGACAAGTCCTGCTTCTTGCCTTTAGCACCGGATTTAGAAGGATTTTTCTTCCCCTTCCCTTTCCTTGCTTTGGCAGCTAAAGTGAAATTCTCTTCATCTTCATTCTTCGATAAATATCCATCCCTGGTACCTCGCCTTATCTCCTCCTGCACAAGATCCAACCAAAGTCGCTCCCATCCCGGCAGTTTCTCCTGTCCATTGACAGAGTCTTCGTAGCTATGCCAACTCTTCGGAAGCCCAAGGAGAGCCAAGCTCACCAAGTCTTCATCATCAATAGTAACCCCCACACTTCCCAGCTCATCCTTGCAGTGGACAAACTCCGTGAGGTATTTTGGAACACTGTCGCCTTTCTCTATTTTTATTTTTCTGAGCTTGTCTTTAAGTGCCAACTTCCTTTGGTCACTTCTGCTTTGGAAAAATTCTATCAAAGCCTTTCACAATAAGAATGGAGTGGATTTACCATGAAGGTTGGACACAATGTGGTCCTTCACACCTTCCAATAGAATCCTCCTCATCTTTGCAGTGTTCTTTTGCCATGCATCAAGTAATGCAGCATTGCTAGATCCAGGCTTAGGAACATCGCTATCGATGAAATCCTTCAGCCCATTATCCTCCAGCACCGCCTCCATCCTATCCTTATAGGCTATGTAATTCGAGCTCCCACAAAGGGCATACTCCAATCTCAACCCGTTGAAAGACATTTCAATGTAAACTTGATTTCTGCACCAAGAATCTTCTGTAGCAAATTCGAATTTTCCACCAGCACAAACTCACTTCACAATTGCAATCTTTAATCAACAAGGCTCTAATACCATGTAGAAATTATATGCACTAAGCATGCATATGTCCAAGATCCACCTTATCTCACATTATTTAACTTTATGTAAGATACTGAATCTATTCCACTTGTTAATCTTTTGTGGAAAATTTAATTGCACACACATGTGAAGCATAAACAAAAATTATCAATCGCACATAACACAGTTTTTATCCAGGAAAGACTGAAGCTGAAAAACCCAACTATATATTATGTAACATGGAGATCATATGAAAATCTCATACAAACATACAAATCTTATCACAAGCTCTCAGTACAGTACAATCGTCATACACTATACAGGCCTAATCTTGCAAATCCATGCACCGATCTTTGCCACCTGCTAGCCTGCCTCCACTGCGCAATCTCTGCTAAAGAATAGCTATGAATGAATTCGAATTACTCCATCCTTGACTGCGCAATCCTCATTGGCATCTCCACTGAGTGTTGGATGCAATCAATGCATCACTATAGTCACAACAGATAGTCTATCTTGCCCTCTCACCTATCTCTCCACTGGTCTCCACTGAAACTGCCATGCACTGTAGTTTACTGCTGTATTGTTTAGTTGAATAATGAGTTATTATTTGTGAGTTAATTAACTAATTATTTCACTCCACTCTCGCTGGTGTATCAATCAGTTAGACTAGATACAACTAGCTCAACTGAGTCTAACTGAGTTAAACTATATACAACTCCATAACTACTTCTTCCAACTGTGTCATAACTCTGCCACTTGAGTTTTAACTGAGTCCTCCATGCAATAGCTCCAGTAAACCCTCAGGAATAGCATAATTCCTTCTGTCAGCTGCTGTGCCACATATGTGCACTGAAATAAAGTGCTCCAAGAGAATAATTTGTTGTTTAGAGTCTGATTATTATTAAGAGCTAATAATAATCGACATGCATCTATTTTTAGATTGATGATCTATAAATAGACTTCGCCGAATATTCTAAAAATAGAATTTCATCTGTTTTTTCCAACTTGATCAACCATCCACAAATAGCATCCTGAAACTTCTAAAATATGATCATCATGTCTAAAAATAGACTTGCGCCAAAAATAGCCTGCGGGCCCACTTAGCGAAGGTGACTCTTTTCACTAAGCTCATCATCTTGTTGAATCTCAACACATCGGAGCTGACTGGAACCACCGGATTGACTGCCCGCTCAAATGCCGCCGTCAACTCGTACTATGCGCAGTTTGGCTGATCGTCAGGGATAAGTTTCATTCGAAGGTCCTATTTTGGGTTTTCAAATTAAATTGCACTAAGGTTGAAATTAAAACACCTTATCACTTCTTCTAGGTGTCACCTCCACGCAAGACCGAGACTTCAATCCACTTTATTTCTCAACCACCTACCTAATTTGGCATCAGAGAGTTCGAGAACATGCTTATAGAAACTGTGACATTTTCCTCCATAAACACATGAGTGATTTTTTATTCAGATCAGGAGTGAGAGAGGCAGTTTTGTTTTCAGTGCTTCTTGGTCATCCGGAGACAGAATTGTAATATCCCAAAAGGTAGAAAGAAGCAATACTTAAAAAAAATATAAGGACTGAAACTAAATAAATAATAAATCTTAAGAAAACATCAGAACTTACAGAGAAGCTGAACCATTTTATTATATTGGAGAAGATTTAGTTACACAATGTACAAAATATGAGGAGATCTAGCCAAAGAGATGGCCTAGAATCACCCAGAAAACATGCCACAATAGGCACTGCGTAACTGAAGAGCCACTGAAGCAAATACTGCGTTGTCCCTTTAGCAGAATATAAACATATAACTGCAGGCTGAAAAGGAAAATGCATATCTACTCAAAACTAGAGCTCAGATGATGCCAAGATTCAAGATCTGGCCAATGTGATGGATTCCCAAGATAACCCAGAAAGGATTTTCCAGATCTACGACTTTGGAAAATCACCCTCCTAGGATTTGATCCTTGATCTACTGGGAAATACAAATATGAAGCTAGATGTAACAAATAGATGGCTGAAATATGTCACAAGATCAGATCTAAGCTTGAAGGGTTGATCCCTTCTTCAGATCTACAATCTAGAAGCCCTAGATCTAGCTTCTCAATCCTCCAATAATGATTACAGCTGCTGCAACACAACTGCCAATATAAACTGTGCTGTGAGGGAAAGAGAGGCCTTCTTCTTGCTGAAAAATGCTGCAATAAACTCTAGGTTGATGGAAATATTGATGGCAATGTGAGGGGATGATCCCTCATAGGATTACTAGCTGAAATGCTAGCAACTTCCTTCCTCCTTTTGGATCTGCAAATTGGACAGCGTAATTACTGAAGGAAATACTTCTGCTAAAAGGTCAATAAATTTTTGCCTGATGCCAGATCTGAAATGAAGCTCTGGGAATGTTGATCTCTAAGCCCAAGGTGATAGGAATAAACCCTCACCAGTTCTCCAGCTGAAGTACTGAAGACAACTTCCACCTTCCAAGCCGTCTATAGAAATATAATTTCGAATACGAATGTTACACGGAAAGTAGGAAAAGAATGTGGCACCAATGCGATGTAGAATGAAGTACAATACTCTTTCTAGAGCTACTCTAAGAAAGAGGTAGGATTCCCGACCAGGAACACCCTGTGCTAAACAACACTTTCAATCTTTGCTAAACAACCCAAGAAAGCAATGGAATGTCACATGACAATTCTAGATCTGAAAAGATCCTTACATCAAGAATAACCCGCATACCTCCATCCTTGCCTTCATCTTCTTTATATAATGTTTGAGCCTCCCCATGCCTTGGCCTTCATATAGACTGCGCTATGCATGCGGATCAAATCCTCCATGTTTGACTGCGTTGTTTGACCAAATCATCCATCATGTCTAGGTGCAATGTACACCTTCTCCATCATGTGGGCATTAGTTACACATTGTCCTCCACCACTTTATCATGAATGCTTCATGATCTTCTGTTTGACATCTTCAAGATCTTAGTTGATTGTGTCAACCTCCATGATCTATCTCATTAATAAGACATGATCTCCAATTCCATTCACATTAGTAGTTGCTCAACTACCTCATTATGTAGATCTAGGCTTAATTAATCCACATTCACACAAAAAAGTGGGTATTTATTCATATTGAGGATTATGGGTCCCTCCACCCTTTTATTTACTTAATTCAGTAAGAAAATTAAGAACTCTAATATTCCAAATATCAGGTAAAAATTTGGGAATATTACAGGAATTGAGCGCAGAGACAGGTGTTGAAAAGCTAGGAGAGAGAGCTTTCTGTTGTCAGTGACCATAAGTGCTTGTGAGAACAATTAGTCTTGATTTTTTTTCTGTGTAAAGACTTCCTCAGATCAATCCTAATAAAGTGAACGCCTATCTTGAAAGCGAACCCGAATGAACTCCGTAATCAATGTTTGTTGTCTCTTCTCTCTGTTCTTTCCTATAATTTCATTCTTAATATGATATTGGTTTAAGTCGTTAGCACTTTAGATTTCCTTCAGTCTTACACATTAAGCAGTTCATTTAACAATAAATTCACTAATGGAAACTAATCAATACTACTTCATCACTTAATAATGATCACATTTAGATCAATATGTAAGTTTAACTAATATGTATTGTTTAGTGTGTATCATGCAAAGCCACAAAATGAAGAAGCTTGATAATATTCTTTCTGATCTAAGACCAGAAGAGCGTAAAATCTTGGTGGAAAAATTGCAGAAGGATGAATCAGGTGAATGATGTTGAGATTCAACAAGAAGATCCTAGTGAAAATTATGCACCTACACTAGGATGGAGCCTTAGATTATTTTTAGGTGGAGGTCTATTTATAGATGCATGAGAAAATTCTATATATAGATTATGTCTATTTATAGATGGTTGAGCATATTCTATTTATAGATGATGGTCTATTTATAGATGTATGTGCAAGTTCTATTTATAGATCGCATGTCTATTTATAGATGCATGTCGGCTATTATTATCCCTTAATAATAGTTGGACAATAAACAATAATCTATTCTCAATGAGCACTTGGAAATAGTTAATTGAAGTGGAAAATAAATTAGCTATAGGAAATTCGAGTTCAAAGGTTGGTTGGTGGGACATGCAAGTGGACTTAGTTGTAACTGAGTGATTCAAAGTTGTAACAGAGTTGAATGTGTAGTTATGTGAGTTGTAAAGTAGTTTGACTCAGTTAAGTGAGTTAAACTCAGTTGTGCTAGTTGTAAATGAAGATACAGTAGTGAGAGATCAATGAATTAATTATTAATTAATTCACAATTAGTGTTCTCACATGCAACTGAAGATTTACTACTTTTAACTACATGCATGTCAGATCCAGCGGAGACCCAATTGAGATGTAGGTGAAAGGGACAGTTTGACTATCAGTTGTGACATTAGTGAGTGCACTCATGCAACCACACACACATTGGATGTGCCCATGAGGATTATGCAATCAAGGAAAGCAGGATTCCATTCATTCAGGGATTTCTATCAATTGGGATTGTGCAGTGGAGGCAGGCTATCCGGAGGCAGTAAATTGGCACATGAATTTGCCAATTTTTGTATGATAGTATGAGACGATTGTATATTGTACTGAGAGCTCTTGGATTAGAGCTTTGTATGAGATTATTTCATGATCCATGATATATACATAATATATGATAGTGGGGTTTTTATCTTTATGCTTTCCCGGTAAAAACATCTGTGTTATGTGTGATTGATCTTTCTTCTTGATATTGAAATAGGTGATCGTGTTTTAAATTCCACAAATTTTTTTGTAGAAGCGATTTTGCATTTAACAGTGGCATATAATTGTTAGATCAGGAGAATCCAGGAAATACAAAATCTGTATTAATTTTTTTACATGGTATTAGAGCATAGAAGATTGCAATTTCGAATTTGCATAAATATTTTCTTGGTGCTACAGTTGATAAGAATCGAAATGGCTTTCAATGGCTTGCGGCTAGAGTATGCACTCGAGGGCAGCTCAAACTACATTTCTTGGTAGGACATGATGGAGGTGGTGCTCGAAGATAATGGCTTGAAGGAATTCATCGATAGTGATGTTCCTAAGCCCACTTCGACATATGTTGCACTACTTGATTCATGGAAAAATAAAGTGGCAAAGGCAAGGAGGTAACTGTTGGAAGGTGTACGAGACCACATTGTCTCAAGCCTTCATGGGAAAGCCACACCATATGCTATGTGGAAGGCTTTGATGGATCTTTTCCAAAGCAGCAGTGACCATAGGAAATTGGCGCTCAAAGATAAACTCAGGAAGATCAAGATGGAAAAGGGTGACAACATTCCAAAGTATCTCATGAAGTTTGTCCAATGTCAGGATGAACTGGGGAGTGTGGGAATAACTGTTGCTGATGATGATTTGGTGAGCTTGGCTCTCTTGGGACTTCCTAAGAATTGGCATAGTTATGAAGACTTTGTCAACGAACGGGAAAAACTGCCGGATTGGGAACAAGTGTGGTCGGATCTAGTACAGGAGCAGTTTAGGCGGAACACTAGAGATGGCTCTTCATCAAAGCGTGATGATGAAGAGGATTGTGCTTTGGCTTCCAAGGTAAGGAAGGGGAAGGGGAATAAATTCCATTAAAAATTCGAGTCTAAAGGCAAGAAGCTGGATTTTTCCAAAGTGAAGTGTTTTCACTATCATGAACATGTGTATCTCGCTACTAACTGTCCGCAGAAGAAGAAGAGTAAGAAGGATGCTAGAGCTGCAGCTGGTGAGGCTCTTGCCTCAAAATTTGAACTTGAATTCTCCTTGATCGAATGCATGGTGTCAAGTGCATTGGGATCGGTGTGGTATTTGGATAGTGGCGCTTCCTTCCACATGACGGGAGATAAGGAGCTTTTCAGTGACTTGGAGGAGAAAGATCTCCAAATACATATAGAGATGGGTGACGATGGATGATATAGTGTGACTGGCATTGGTACCATTACCTTTCAGAGGGAGTCAGGCAAACCATTTCAATTAAAATATTTTGTGCATGTTCCAGGTCTGAAGAAAAACTTGGTCTCAGTCACAATGTTAGAGGACAGAGGTTATGATGTTGTTTTCTGCGATGGAAAATATTTCCTGCAACATAAAACAATGGGTCAAGCCTAGAGGATAGGAATTCAAGTTAATAATATCTACAAGATGGAGGTATATGGCTACACTGCCATGATGGGCAAGGCAGAAAAAATGGTGAGCCGGGATGAGGGTAAATTATGGCACAGGCGATTGGGCCATCTTCATCATGGATCCTTGAAAGTCATGCATCAAATATCTACTAGACTTCCAATGGGAACACTTGCTCAGTTAGATCAGTGCAAGGGTAGCACCATGGGGAAGTATGTAAAGTCCACCTTTCATGGAAAGGAGAACCGCACTTCAGTGATCCTGAAGAGAGTTCACACAAACGCGTGTGGACCATTCTCGGTTGCTTCAACAACAAAACATAAGTATTATGTTATTTTTGTTGATGAATTTTCTCGTAAATGCTGAATCTTTTTAATGCAGAAGAAGGATCAAACATTCTCAAAGTTCTGTGAGTTTAAGGCATTGGTGGAGAAAGAGTTGGGGAAGCAAGTGAAGGCTCTGAGGAGCGATAATGGTGGAGAATACATCTCTAACGAATTCAAATACTTCTGTAGCAAAGAAGGAATTCAAAGAGAACTCATAGCGCCTCATAGCCCATAGAAAAATGGGGTCGCAGAGAGGAAGAACAGAACGATCGTGGTGCAACACGAGTGATGTTGCATGATCAGGGCCTACCAATACATTTGTGGGCGGAAGCATGGAACACTACAATTTATGTGAAAAACCGTTGTCCTCATAGAGTAGTTGGCATGAGTACACCTGAAGAAGCTTTCACTTGTAAGAAATCAGATGTTTCTCACTTTAAGGTTTTTGGCTCATCTGTTTATATGCATGTGACGAAGAACACCAGGAAGAAGCTAGAGACAACTGCTAAAGTTGGGATATTTGTGGGGTACATAGAAACACCCCATAATTATCGTTTGTATTTTCCTAACAATAATATGACTGTTATGCGACATGATATAAAATTTGATGAGGGGAAAGCCATGCGGTTGTCGCTTGAGAGGGAGCTAGACTTGCATGCGGAGGAGGAACTGTTGGTTCCTAAATATGAGTCTCTAGATGTGGATCAGCCACAGGAGGAGGTTCATGGAGTGGAGGAGTCCACTCACGTATAGCCAAACATCAAAATTGGCAGAAGCTTATAGGCTGAGACTTGATGCTGCGCAGAATGTAGAAGCCCCTACTTCACAACGCAGAAAAAGACAGTCTCCTGATCGATTTACTAGATACATGGCTCTCATGAGAAAATGTATTGTGATTGAGCCATCTTCATTTCTGGAAGAAGTGCAGGAGCCCACATGGGTAGATGCAATGGTGGAGGAGTATGACTCCATTGTCAAAAATAGTGCCTAGGAAATTGTTCCAAGGCTAGTTGATAAATCAGTGGTAGGTTTAAGATGGATATACAAGGTAAAGCAAGCTACTGATGGGAGTGTTGAAAAATATAAGGCTAGATTTGAGGCCCCGGACTTCTCACAGATCGAGGGGATTGATTATGAAGAAAAATTTGCACCTATCGCAAGGTATTCTTCCATAAGGACCATCCTTGCTCTCTCAATGCAGATGGGCTGGTGCATTCATCAGATGGATGTGAAGATTGCGTTTCTCAATGGGATCATTGAGGAAGAGGTGTACATAGAGAATCCTGAAGGATTTGAGATCTTTAGCAGCGATTCACATGTGTGCAAACTCGAAATGGCATTGTATGGGTTGAAGCAATCACCCCGTGCTTGGTACACTCAGATAGACAACCATTTCACCGGACTGGGCTTCACCAAAAGTGAGGTGGATGCAAACCTATAATAAATTGTGGTGGAGGGTAATATTTTAATCATTTTTCTTTACGTTGATGACTTAATATTGATTGGTGATGAGCAATTGATACACTCCTGCAAGGAGAACCTTGCAAAGGAGTTCGAGATGAAGGATATGGGCCTCCTTCATGATTTCCTTGGATTGGATATATGGCAGCAATATGGTGAAATTTTTATGTCTCAAGGCAAGTATGCAAGTGAGATACTGGATAAGTTTCACATGGAGGACTGAAAACCCATTGATACTCCTCTTCCAGGAAACTGGAGGAAAGAGGATGCTACATCTAGAGAGGTAGTGGATACTACTGTCTATCGACAGTTAGTGGGTTCGCTAATGTATCTAGTGAACATGAGACCAGACATTTGCTATGCTGTTAACCAGCTAAGTCAAGCGATGGTTAAGCCTACCAAGTCTTTTGGAAGGTGGGCAAGCATGTCCTAATATACCTGAGGGGCACATATGAGTATGGATTATGGTACAGACAGACGAATGAGGTGAAGTTGCATGGCTTCACGGATGCATATTGGGTGGGCAGCCCAATGGATAGAAAGAGCACATCAGGGGGGATATTTACTATCAGATCCACAGCTGTTTCTTAGTACAACAGGAAGTAGAGATCCGTGACACTCAGTTCAGCGGAAGCAGAATACATGGCAGCGAGTCAAGCTGCATGTGAGGCTATCTAGATGAGAAATATCTTGGTTGGTTTGTTTGGTTGTCATTTAGATCCGACAATGATTCATTTTGATAATCAGAGTTGCATTAAGCTCTCGATTAATCCTGTGTTTCATGATAGATATAAGCATATAGATATCTGGTATCATCATATCAGAGATTGTGTGCAGCTGAAAATCATGTTGCTTTAGTACATTCCTACGGAAGATCAAGGTGCAGATATTCTAACGAAGGCGCTCACCAGGAGAAAATTAAAATACCATAGAGACAGGATCGGGGTGAAGGATAATCCATTTCTTGTTGAGAGGGAGTGTTGAGATTCAACAAGAAGATCCTAGTGAAAATTATGCACCTACACTAGGATGGAGCCTCAGGCTATTTTTAGGTGGAGGTCTATTTATAGATGCATGAGAAAATTCTATTTATAGATGATGTCTATTTATAGATGGTTGAGCATATTCTATTTATAGATGATGGTCTATTTATAGATGATGTTCTATTTATAGATCACATGTCTATTTATAGATGCATGTCTGCTATTATTATCCCTTAATAATAGTTGGACAATAAACAATAATCTATTCTCAATGAGCACTTGGAAATAATTAACTGAAGTGGCAAATTAGTTAGCTATAGGAAATTCGAGTTCAAAGGTTGGTTGGTGGGACATGCAAGTGGACTTAGTTGTAACTGAGTGATTCGAAGTTGTAACAGAGTTGTACGTGTATTTATGTGAGTTTTAAAGTAGTTTAACTCAGTTAAGTGAGTTAAACTTAGTTGTGCTAGTTGTAAATGAAGATACACTAGTGAGAGATCAGTGAATTAATTATTAATTAATTCACAATCAGTGGTCTCACATGCAACTGAGGATTTACTACTGTTAGCTACATCCATGTCAGATCCAATGGAGACTCAGTTGAGACGTAGGTGAAAGGGACAATTTGACTATCAGTTGTGACATTAGTGGGTGTACTCATGCAACCACACACACATTGGATGTGCCCATGAGGACTGTACAGTCAAGGCAAGCAGGATTCCATTTATTCAGGGATTGCTATTAGCTAGGATTGCGCAGTGGAGGCAGTAAATTGACACATGAATTTGCCAATTTTTATATGATAGTGTGAGATGGTTGTATATTTTACTGAGAGCTCTTGTATTAGATCTTTGTATGATATTGTTTCATGATCCATGATATATACATAATATATGATAGTGGGGTTTTTAGCTTTATGCTTTCTCGGTAAAAACATCTGTGTTATGTGTGATTGATCTTTCTTCTTGATATTGCAATTGACGATCGTGTTTTAAATTCCACAAGATTTTTTGTTGAAGTGATTATGTATTTAACAGTGGCATATAATTCTTAGAGCAGGAGAATCCAGGCAAACATAATTTGTATTAAAATTTCTAGAAATGAAAAAATACTATTGATCCAGTATGGCTTTCTTTATTGAATTTTCATTAATAATATATTTAAAACTATTTTTTTTTTCTAAATTGGACTAATCTATTAATATAAAACATAGTGTACAGATCAAGGCTTGCCTCCGGAATTGCTATGCTAGCCAATTCCGGAGGGAGCCAAATTCAAAAAGGAAAAAAACTGACCACCCCAGATGGGGATCCAAAATATGCTGCCCACAGTAGGGAAACCAGCATTGTCCAGTAACGACCAAGAGTTTGACAAATTTCCCAGGAAATACATAAAAATAGAGAAATTGATCAAAACTGAGAGAGGAAACCTTTCAATTCTGTGGCTGCAAGTCATGTTAGGTGTCATGCGGTGGTGATGGTGGCTCTTCCACGATTAGACATCTGTATTCGTCTGAAGAATTATCCTCTTTCTTTGAGTTATGGGTAGTAGGCTCTGGTGTGGTAGTGATGCACACCAGACTAATGCTACGCTTTCTCTTTTCCCCCACTGAACGCTCATGACTCCCACTTCCACTGCCTGCACTGTTGGAGGAGTGCGAACTAGATTTGAATGGCAAGGCTGCGGACTTTTGAGAGTTCTATGGAGGCGCTAAAGAGATATTTGATTTCCGCGGATGTTTTCTGGAGCCAGACCCCGTGGAGCTTGAAGGCGCCTCCTGAAAAGTAACAATGATTGTAGCTGTGACTCATGGTCTATCCATGGAGCTGTCATAGTGAAAATGGGTTGAATTATCTTCTGGAGGCGGGGAGCGGCTATAAGCATGAATGGAAATTGGTAGGCGAGAGGCCTCACCCCTACCTCTTCCGTGGCGACAATGCATACGATGCCTTCTTGACATGATGGAGCAAGAAGGTGTGCGATGGAGGCCAGCAAGCAGAGGCAAGGAGGGCGAGTGAGTTTTGGGGTTGGTGAGCGAATGACAGCCAGGGAAAATGGGCATCGGAGCAGGCTGGACATGGAGGTCGCAATGCATCTCTGTGGAGCGCGGAGCAGAGACAACTGAAATGCAAAGGCTACAAGTAGAGAATGGCGGAAATGGAGGACGCGACGCCATTAAGAGAAGTTCAGGGTAGTTTGCAGGATGAGAATTAAGGAGGAGGGCAGCGACAGTTAAGTCTGTCTGAGGCGAGCAACTAGAGATGTTAAATTTTGTAGGACAGGCCCAATGCATGGCCATGTGGCTAGTCCATGTGTCGTGCATTGGGCCTGCCACCTCCCATTCAATATCAATCATCTGCATCTGGGAAATATACTTAAAACTATTAGATAACATGTTTCAAACAATTTATTAATTCATATATGTTTAAAGTTCTACAGGGACCAACAACGAAGGAAAGGAATGTTGTTCTAAGAAAATAAAAAAAATAGAACATGCAAATGAAAATGAATTGCTCCTTAACTCATGTGGAGTTGTGCTAGAGGTTAACAAAAGGGGAATTTTTTTTACAAAATTTTGAGGGATTTAATGG
Organism: Pinus albicaulis; assembly: GCA_034641835.2. NCBI lineage: Eukaryota > Viridiplantae > Streptophyta > Pinopsida > Pinales > Pinaceae > Pinus > Pinus albicaulis. The sequence continues at coordinate 1,170,227,925 of CM076570.1, forward strand.
AACGAATGTATAGACGTTCTTTCCACTTACAATACAAAAATCAATCCAATGATTCCAAGAACAAAATTTTATTTAAACTACAGGAAGAGTTTCCAGAGAATTGGTCAATGAGAAGTCTTAGACTTTTAATAGCAAAAACATACAACAATTAAAAAGAAGGATTGAAAAATTAATATTCCTTTAAATGTTTTTCTAGAATTATATGTATTTTTTACTACAAAGTAATCATTTATAAATACGACTTTTGCTGTATTTAGTTTTCATATATCAATATAAAAACTAAATAGTTTATTGTCATGGTACTTTTTCAGGAAAATTATGAAAATCTCAAAGGATGAACGAGCTGATATCAGAAATATGCCAATAGGAATGTCCAAAAAGGTGTACAAGGAGATGGCCAAAGAAATGGACATAATTGCATCACATGAGGAGGCTTCTCAACAACAATTTGCTTCAAATGTAATATGTAATAATTGAAATTTTCAATTAGGTACAATAAATAAATAATTTAACATTAAATATTAATTTTCAAGTATTTTCTTTCAAAAAAGAAAATAAAATGGAACCCATTCAGCACATAAAATAGGACGACAAGGAAGAAAAGGATTGATATCTAACTTTGTGAGTAATTGTTACTTACTTATAACAACTTAACTAGATTTCATTTTTTTATATTTTAAGTTGTTTTACAACAATCATCATTAAATGTCTTCAAACAGGTGCTAACATACAAAGAAGAACCATCAGAAGAATTGATTGACATTGGTTTAAATATGGGTTGTTAGTATATGTTGGCATATCATGAATTAATTGTGGAATTTGTAAGTATATTTATCTTGTTTTACTTAGCTCCGCCTATAATTAATAGAACAAAAAAATCTTTTATATTAAATCTATGATTTGTTATGTGGTATAAAACTTGCAGGAAACAAGTTATGGAACTGCGCCAACAAATTTTTTTTTGAAAGAAGGCATGAAATTTTCTTTTGAAAGAATTTGTATAGTTCACGAGTCAATTCTTGTTATGGTACATTTATTTTCTATTTACATTGATGTATATTATTTAATATTGCAATTTTCATTATTCTCACCGATGTAGATATATTCATTACACTTTATTTTTATGTTTGTAGATGGAATTTGACGAAGAAGAAAACAATCAACACAATGAACAAAACATTCCTCCAAATAACCCAAGTCATGGAAGTAGCTCGAGCAGTGACAACAACTCCAGCGAAGAATGATGAACAATAAGTTCGGATATCAAAGCAAGGCATTGTATTTTTTGAAATATTTGTTTGTGAAATCAGACATTTTTTTTAACGTAATGGACATAGTGTTCCAATTGAAAGACAGAGGGATACCAATAACTATCCCATTTTGTATGAAAATGAGTGTCTTATATACAAGAGTGTCTTATATATATATATATATATATATATATATATATATATATAAGATACGTTTTAATTTATTCTATTGTGTTCTCCATTGTCACTGTGAAATGTTACACTACTGATTAAATATATGGATGATTAAATATTATAATGAAGAGATGTGAAATCTAATGATATAACAAATTCATCCAAACATCACATTCAAATGCACTAATAAAAAAATATTTGATATGAATACTGTTATAAGATATGTTGAAATTCAACAAGAAAATTTCAGCACCCATGCCTAGTGCATTAAGCACCTACACTAGGGCGGGGCCCACCATGCTACTTTTGGTGCATGTCTATTTTTGGTTATCCCTTAATTAGAATGTACAAAAAACTGTAATCTAAATCTCAAAATAACTTGTAACAGTTAACTGGGAGTGACTAACTCAGTTAGCTAGTGGATTTCGAGTTAGAGGTAGTTGGTGAGGCATGCAGAGTAATTCCAGTTGTAACAAAGTTCGAAGTGTAGTGGTGCATTAGTTAATGCAGGTTGTAATAAGTTTAACTCAGTTAAGTGAGTTAAACTTTGTTGTGATAGTTGTAACAGAAGATACATTAGTGAGAGATCAAGTGAATTAAATATTAATTAATTCACAATCAATGATCTCACATGCAACAGAGGATTTACAATTATTAGCTACATGCATGTTAGATCTAGTGGAGACCCAGTTGAGATCTAGGTGAAAGGGAAGTTGGCTATCAGTTGTAGGATTATTAGGTTGCACACATGCAACCAAACACCCATTGGAGTGCCCATGATACTTGCGCAGTCAAGGAAGGCCATAATCCCTATCTTTAGGGATTTCATCCATCAGGGATTGCGCAAGCAAGGCAGGCTGTCTGGAGGCAGGAAATTGGCTCAGTATTGGTTAGTTTTATGTATGACAGTGTGAGACAATTAGATGAGTACTAGAGGGCTCTTGTGAGAAGATTTTTGCGTGTAATTTTTTCATGATCCATGCTGATTATACAATATTAGATAGTGGGGTTTTCAGCACCAAGCTTTCCCCAGGAAATTATCTGTGTTTTGTGTGATTTGATTCTTCTTTACTTCATGTGATTAGCGATTGTGTTTTTAATTCCGCAAAATATTTGTAGAGGAGATTCAGTATTTAACTTTAGTACATTGTTAGAATGGGTGAATCCAAGATATACATGCATGTTGTATAATTTCTACATGGTATCGGAGCACATGAAATTGCAGAAGTGAAGCAAGAGATGAGTTTGTGACTGGATAGAATTTGAATTTGCAGAAATACTTTCTTGGTGCTACAGCTGATTCAAGATCGAAATGGATTTCAATGTCTTGAGGTTGGAGTATGCACTCGAGGGTGTCTCAAACTATATTTCTTGGAAGGACAGGATGGAGGAAATACTCGAAGAAAATGGGTTGAAGGAATTCATTGACAATGATGTTCCTAAACTCATTGTGACAGATGCTGCAAATCTTGATGCATGGCAAAAGAAAGTGCCAAAGGCGAGGAGGATCCTATGGGAGGAAGTACGAGACCACATTGTCTCAATCATCCATGGGAAAGCCACACCATATGCAATGTGGAAGTCTTTGACAGATATATTCCATAGCAATGGAGACCATACGAAATTGGTGCTCAAAGATAAACTCAGGAAGATCAAGATGGAAAAGGGCAAAACCATTCCAAAATATCTAACAAAGTTTTTCCAATGTTAGGATGAATTGGGGAGCATTGGAATAACAGTCGTTGATGATGATTTGGTGAGCTTGGGTCTCCTAGGACTTCCTAATATTTGGCACAGTTATGAAGACTCTATCAATGGAAGGGAAAAGTTTCCAGATTGGGAACGACTGTGGTTGGATTTGGTGCAGGGGGAGTTCAGACGGAACACCAAAGATGGATCTTCATCTAAGTATGAGGATGAAGAAGATTGTGCTTTGGATGTGAAGGTGAAGAAGGGAAAGGGGAAGAAATTCCATTCCAAATCTAAGTCCAAGAATGGCAAGAAGCAGGACATGTCCAAGGTGAAGTGTTTTCACTGTCACGAACATGGGAATTTTGCTACTAATTGTCCTCAAAAGAAGAAGAACAAGAAGGTGGCTGGATCTGCAACTGGTGAGGCCCTTGCCTTGCAATTTGAGCTTGAATTCACATTGATCGAATGTATGGTGTCAAGTGCATTGGGATCTGTGTGGTATTTGGATAGTGGCGCTTCCTTTCACATGACGGGAGACAAGGAACATTTCAGTGACTTGGAGGAGAAGGATCTCTAGATGAATATCGAAATGGGGGATGATGGAAAATACAGTGCTACTGGGATTGGTACTATTACCTTTCAGAGACATTTAGGTAAACAATTTCAATTAAAATTTGTAATTCATGTACCAGGTTTGAAGAAAAAATTAGTCTTAGTCACAATGTTGGAGGATAGAGGTTATGATGTTGTTTTTAGTGAAGGAAAAACTTTCTCACAACACAAAACAATAGGAAAAACCATTAGGATAGGGATTTGAGTTAAGAATCTCTTGAAGCTAGAGGTAGATGGTTGTGCAACAATGATGGGAAAGGCAGACAAAGTGGTGAGCCGGGATGAGGGAAAATTATGGCACAAGAGATTGGGCCATATTCATCATGGAGCCTTAAAATTCATGCAGCAGATTTCTATTGGACTTCCAATGGGAACACTTGCTCAGTTAGATACATGCAAGGGGTGCACCATGGGGAAGTATGTAAAGGCCACCTTTCATGAAAAGGAGAATTGAGCTTCGGGGATCCTTGAGAGAGTTCATACAGACATGTGTGGACCATTCTCTGTTGCTTCGACAACAAAACATAAGTACCATGTAATATTTGTTGATGAATTTTCTCGTAAGTGCTAGATATTCTTCATGCAGAAGAAGGATCAGAAATTCTCTAAGTTTCTTGAGTGTAAGGCATTGGTGGAGAAAGAGTCGGGGAAGTAAGTGAAGGCTCTTAGGAGCGATAATGTGGAGAATACATCTCTAACGAATTCAAGAACTTCTGCAGTAAAGAAGGAATTCAAAGAGAACTCATAACGCCTCATAAACCACAGAAGAATGGGGTCGTGGAGAGAAAGAACAGAACTATCGTGGGTGTAGCACGAGCGATGCATCTATGGGTGGAAGCATGCAACACAATTATACATGTGCAGAGCCATTGTCCTCATAGGATACTTGGCATGAGTACACCTGAAGAGGCTTTCACTGGTAAGAAACTTGATGTTTCACACTTTAAGCTTTTTGGCTCATTTATTTATGTGCACGTGACCAAGGATGCCAGGAAGAAGCTGGAACCGATAGCTGAGATCGAGATTTTTGTGGGGTACACTAAAACGCCCCATAATTATCATGTTTATTTGCTAAAAAATAGTATGACTATTTTGCGATGGGATATAAAATTTGATGATGAGAAACCCATGCAGTTGTCCCTTGAAAGGGAGTTGGACTTGCATGCAGAGGATGAACTGTTGGTTCCCAAGGATGAGCCTCAAGATGTGGATCAACCATATGCGAAGGATCATGGAGTGGAGGAAAACACTCATGCAGAGCCATCCATCAGAAATGGAAGAAGGCGCACCATGAAAGCTGATAGATTGAGACTTGATGTTGCGGAGAATGTAGGAGCCCCTACTTCATAACACAGGCAGAGACAGTCTCCTAACCGATTTACTGGATACATGGTTCTTATGAGCAAATGTATTATGACTGAACCATCTTCCTTTGAGGAAGTAGTGCAACAACCAACTTGGGTTTATGCAATGGTGGAGGAGTATGATTCCATTGTCAAGAATAGTGCATGGGAGATTGTCCCAAGACCAGTCGACGAATCAGTGCTTGGATCAAGATGGATCTACAAGGTAAAGAAAGCTGCTGATGGGGGTGTGGAGAAATACAAGGCCATATTTGTGGCTAGGGATTTTCACAGATCGAGGGGATTAATTATGATGAGACTTTTTCACCTATTGCAAGGTACTCTTCTATTAGATCCATCCTTGCACTCTCAGCGCAGATGTGCTAGCGCATTCATCAGATGGATGTGAAAACTGTGTTTATCAATGGGATCATTGAGGAAGAGTTGTACATAGAGCATCCTGAAGGTTTATAGATCTTCAACAGTGAGTCACATGTGTGCCGACTCCACTGTATGGGCTGAGGAAAGCACCCCGTGCTTGGTACTCTCGGATAGACAGCTATTTCACTGGACTTAGCTTCACCAAAAGTGAAGTAGATGGAAACCTGTACTAGATTGTGGTTGAGGGTAAGATATTGATTAGTGTTATTTATGTTGATGATCTAATTTTTATTGGTGATGAGAAGTTGATACACTCATGCAAGGAGGATCTTGCAAGGGATTTTGAAATGAAGGACATGGGACTCCTTCATTATTTCCTTGGATTGGAAATATGGTAGTAGGATGGTGAAATTTTTGTGTCTCAAGGCAAAAGTATTCAAAGGAGATACTGGGTAAGTTTAACATGGAGAGTTGCAAACCCATGGATACTCCTCTTCTAGGAAATTGGAGGAAAGAGGATGCTACTTCTGGAGAGGTAGCGGATTCTATTGTCTACAGATAGTTAGTGGGTTCACTAATGTATTTGGTGAACATACGTTCGAACATTTGCTACGTAGTTAACCAGCTTAGTCAAGCTATGGTTAAGCCTACCAAGCTCTTTTGGAAGGCAGAGAAGCATGTTTGGAGATACCTGAGGGGCACATCAGAGTATGGTCTAAGGTACAGATAGACAGAGTGAGTGAAGCTTCAAGGCTTCACGAATGCGTATTGGGCTGGAAATCCATTAGAAAGAAAGAGCACATCAGGAGGGATCTTTAGCATTGGATCGACAACAGTTTCTTGGTATAGCAGGAAGCAACAATCCGTGGCACTCAGTTCAGCGGAAGAAGAGTACATGGCAGCAAGTGAAGCTGCATGTGAGGCTATCTGGATGAGAAAGATCTTGGTTGGTTTGTTTGGTTCTCAGATGGATCCGACAGTGATTCATTATGATAATCAGAGTTTCATTTAAATCTTTATTAATCCTATGTTTCATGATAGGTCCAAGCATATAGATATCTGATACCATCATCTCAGAGATTGTGTGCAGAGAAGAATAATGTTGCTTTAGTACATTCCCACGGAAGATTAGGATGCAGATATTCTGACGAAGGTGCTCACCAGGAGAAAATTCGAATACCATAGAGATAGGATCAGGGTGAAGGATAATCCCTTTCTTATTGAGAGGGAGTGTTGAGATTCAACACGAAAATTTCAGCACCGATGACTAGTGCATTAAGCACCTACACTAGGGTGGCGCCCACAGTGCTATTTTTGGTGCATGTCTATTTTTAGTTATCCCTTAATTAGAATGGACAATAAACTGTAATATAAATCTCAAAATAACTTGTAATAGTTAACTGAAAGTGATAAACGTAGTTAGATAGTGGATTTCGAGTTAGAGGTAGTTGGCGAGGCATGCAGAGTAATTCTAGTTGTAACAGATTTTGAAGTGTAGTGGTGCATTAGTTAATGTAGGTTGTAATCATTTTAACTAAGTTAAGTAAGCTAAAATTAGTTGTGCTAGTTGTAACTGAAGATACACTAGTGAGAGATCAAGTGAATTAAATATTAATTAATTCACAATCAGTGATCTCACATGCAACTGAGGATTTACTATTATTGGTTGCATGCATGTCAGATCCAGTGGAGACCCAGTTGAGATCTAGGTGAAAGGGAAGTTTACTATCAGTTGTAGGATTGTTGGGTTGCACACATGCAACCAAAAACCCATTGGAGTGCCCATGATACTTGCACAGTCAAGGAAGGCCATAATTCCTATCTTTTAGGAATTTCATCCATCAGGGATTGCGCAAGCAAGGCAGGTTGTCTGGAGGTAGGAAATTGGCTAAGTATTGGTTAGTTTTATGTATGACAATGTGAGACAATTGGCTGAGTACTGGAGGGCTCTTGTGAGAAGATTTTTGTATGTAATTGTTTCATGATCCATGCTGAATATACAATAGAAAATAATGGGGTTTTGAGCAGCTAGCTTTCCCCGGGAAATTATCTGTGTTGTGTGTGATTTGATTCTTCTTTACTTCATGTGATTAGCAATTGTGTTTTTAATTCCGCAAAATATTTGTAGAAACGATTCAATATTTAACTTTAGTACATTGTCATATCGGGTGAATCCAAGATATACATGCATGTTGTATAATTTCTACAAGATATGTGTTGACTTTTGATGAATAATGAATTTTAAAAATTCACAATAATTACAATGTCACAGGTAGATGTTTCTAAAAAATAGAAAATGAACACCGGTACGTGTGTATGATACTACGCACGGGTGCGTCGCTACGACCTATGAGCACCACACCAAATACCAATACCATTTAGAACATTCAGTGCACTTTATCGACAAGTATGACCCAGGAGGAAAGGTGTCCATGCACCAGTATGGTTTTCCTTTAACGTTTCGGTGCGTTTTTACACCTTAACGGCCCAGGGTGTGTACACACCCCATAAGCACCGGGCAGATAGTAGGAGAATGCATTGGTGCTTTCACATTTTTAATGCACCAGTACAGTTTGCATTAAATTCCTCGGTGCTTTAGAACTATAATCCAAATATACCGGTGCATATTTGTTAGTGGCATGCACTGGGACGTTGCTAAACGCCCTGGGGCTTCAAAAATTTGTTTTCCATCTCGATGCTTGGTATGTTTATAGTATCGGTGCATAACAGTTAAAATGCGCTTGTGCGTTCACATATGATGTGCGCACCGATGAGAAAAACATCCGTAATAACCTTTGACCTCCAAGTTTTTTTTACTTGTGTTGAAGTTCCGTTAGAAGCTCCATAAAAACCTCCATTACCAAAAATAGATGTTGTAGCAAATGTTTTTTTGACAATTTTGGCCAATTTTATAACACTAAAAACCTCCTTTATAGCCTATACTAGAGGGTCTTTTCCTTGAAGTGTTGGTGCTCCAGCTTATCTCTTCTTGTACCAAGTCAAACCACAATCGCTCCCACTCTAGTAGATTCTCCCTCCCATTCACCAAGTCTTGGCAGCTATGCCAGCTCTTGGGAAGGCCTAGAAGTGCTAGTACCACCAAATGATCATCTTGGGCTACTGTCATACCAATGATTCCAATCTCATCTCGACATTGAGTGAACTTCATCAAGTATTGTGGTATCGTCTAACTCTCCTCCATCTTGATCTTTGTGAGCTTGTATTTCAACGTCAGCTTCCTATGGTCACTGTTATTCTGAAAAAGATCTGTTAAGGTCTTCCACATAGCATATGGAGTTTCCTTTCCATAGAGGTTCAAGACAATATGATCTCAAACTCATTCTAACAATATCCTTCTTGCCTTTGCTACCTTCTTCTTCCATGCATCAGGAAGTTGAGCATCTGATGTTGCGGGCTAGAAAATATCATTTTCTATGAATTCCTTTAGTCCGTTGTCCTCTAGCGCAACCTCTATCTTGACCTTCCATGTTATGTAATTCAAATTTCCCTCAAGGGAATATTTGAGTCTCAAGCCATTGAAATACATCTTGATCTGCTACTGGTCCTGAAGAATAAATCAGCAAATTTGATGTACCTATTCAAAACAAACTCAAATGCTTCTCTTCTATTGTGATTCCTACCCTGATACCATATATAAAATATCTAAATGGATTCAATATTATCTTTCAATGTACTAAAACAAAATATTGAATCCTTCTACAAATTGCAGACACCAATTATGATCGCACAATCACATGAACAAGAAAGAAAAAGGAATTATCAATCGCACAACACAAGATGTATCTGGGGAAGGCAACTGCTCAAAACCCCGCTATCTGTATATTACATAAAGTCAAGACCATGAAACAATACAATGTTATTTCCCTCACTGAGAAACCTCTGCACTCTGCTGATTGTCTCACTCCGATCCTACTTGAATTTGGCACATATTTAAGCAATTTTGGTCCAATATTTAACATCTTGCTTGCCTCTACCTGACCAACCTTGATTACACATTCTTGGGCTAATTGAGCCCCTATTAATTAGGAAATTACCAACTAATGACTGTGCAATACCTTCAAGGCTTCCCAAGGACCTCATGCATGACCTGTACAATTTTCTAATTATACAACTGATAGTTATCTTCCCTTTAACCTCAATCTCAACTCGACCTTCCTTAGAAATGACATGAAACAAATATTTATAGTGAATTATCAGTTAATTGATTGATCACTACTTGTGAATTAAATCAAATTTAATTCACTAGACCTATCACTAGCTCATCTCTCACTTAGAAATAGTTAAATTGATTTTAACTCAAATAATTGAGTTTACAACTCACAAATAACTCAAAGAGGGCTCCAAAAAGTAGGATACACCCTACATGCCCCTAGTTTGACCTAAAACTTGAATTTATTGAGCTAACTAAGTCTTCCTAACTCAGTTAACACTTACAAGCTGTTATGAGATGAAATTACAATTTCTCTTCTAATTTAATTAAGGGAAAATTAAATTAGAAGCCCCCTTGGGTGCCATTTTCAATATTTCTTGTTGCCATTTTCAACATGTCGCAACACAAAATTATTTATCCCCCTCTTAGAGGCAATGATATTTCTCTTGAAGCAATTCAAGGATTGTTATTTTGGGTTCCCCTCTATTCAAGCATAAATCTTGGGGGTTCAAGTTGGAAAAGTTGACAAGAAATAGTTGTTTCCTTTTCTCCCCTTGCCAATATCATCTTAAGCCAATAGTTGCGGGTATCTCTCAAGCTCTAGTCATGCTTTGGAAGTGTATTTTCCATTTGAAATCAATGTAAGCAAATTCATAGGGTTGGTTCTAGCATTAAACCTAAAAATGATCTTGTTACCCAAAAACTCAAGTTCGACTTTAATTTCTCTATGCATATTCTTAATTTTCTCCTAATATTTGGCCTGGTGTCAGCTAGTTCTACAGGAACTTGTGAGGGATTTGAAATTTATGTGCCTCCTTCCACTCTCAATACTGTCATTTTATATTATTTAGAGCATACCCCCCTTGGCTTCTTTTATCTGACAAGGCTCCCCATGAGACCCTTGATCCCCATGAGCTTACCTTTTTCTCTATATTCTGTCTTGAATGGGGGCGGTGTTTACTCTCTGCGGGAGGCTATTTCACCACTCAACACAAACGATGTGTGTCGTAAAGAAGCTTAAATACGTTGAAGGGCTACTTACTGCTAAGAAAAAGGGGAACATGGGCACACTTGGGCGCAAGTCAAGGCATAAAGTTCAACTGTATGATTTTGGTAGGTCACTCATCAACCAATGCAAGGAGATATTGCTCAATAAATGTGAGATTTGGTTAATCATAGATGTACCTATTTGACACATAAGTTCTTCTAGAAGTTGTGGATTAGGTTCCTGATGTTGGGCACACACAGGGGTGGTGTTAGGTCCCTATATTACTAGTATAGTCCCTTATTGTCGTTAGTGTAACCCCCTTATTGTTATTGTTGTACCCCTGTAACCCCCATATTTTTATTATTGTGCCCTTAAATTATTATTGTTAGATTGGCTAGGATTACATTGTGGCCCACTAGGATTACATTATGGCCCCATGGACTCCTATATATAGAAAGGAGGTTTTGTAAATTGTATCATCCAAGAATTGTTCATTTATGTAATGTGTTGGAGGTTGCCCCCTCGAAGTGGCTTATTTATAAGGCGTTCATATCTCTTTTCTTCTATTTTTGGAGCTGGTTACACAACATTTGGTATCAGAGCTTTGGATTCTAGGGTTTCGCTGCTCCAAACAGGTCATCGTGGAATTTTCGCTATAACCTTTTTTCTACGAAGGTTCAGAAGCTGAAAATTTTAGGGTGTGAAGTCGAAATCCAGAGGAAAATCTTCACAAAATTTCAAATATTGGTTCACAACATTTTCGGATATATGGTCTGTGGAAGTTATGTCTTTTTCAGGCTCCCGAATTTCATCTCAAAGAGGTGATCGTGGGAAAATATTCATAACTCTCTCTCTCTCTGAGCATCATAATTGGAGTTTTGTAAAATATGGCCGAAAGTACACAAAATATAGTTTCTTGTCTATAAATTGTAGAACCGAAGGAGGAAAAAGTGACACGTGGCAGGTCATACAAGTTCGCTCTACTAAACTAGTCCATAATTAGGTCATTGTGGGAGATTGGATATAACTTTGTCTTGAAGAATCAAAAATAGGTCAGACCTGTGGCATTCGAAAGAAGATTCAGAGGGCTACCTCAGGGCTATATTGCAAATATTGAAGATTTGAAATCACAGATATAATTCAGTTTCAATATTGAACTCCTCAAAAGCAAGAAAAAGGTGTGTATTGTTTTTCCGAATTGCATAAGTCTTGTGTAAAAAATTAGTTTGAAGAGATTCCAAGGGCCTATTGAGCATATATTTCAGTATTGAGTTCTGAAATGCCTCCTAAAAAGAATTCAATGCCCATTAAGCCCTTAGAATACTCTACTATGACTCATGAAGATGAAGAATTGCAACATGATCTATCAAAATTACAAGAGAAAATGCACCAAATTTCGCTCTACTTAAAGGCAACAAAAAATGAAATGGATGTTTTGAAGAAAGGCATGGAAGCGAAGATGGATGGTTTGAAAAGGCGTGGAAGCTAAGATGAATATGGCGTGGAAGCTAATATGGATGGTTTGAAGAAAGGTGTGGAAGCTAAGATGGAGGACATGGAAGAAAAAATGAAAGACAACATGGAAAACATGAAGAACGATCTAAAAGTAGACATGGAAGGTTTGACAAAGTTGATACAAGAAATGATTTCTAATGGCGAAAAGATAGTAGAAGAAACTCATGATGAGAACAAAATAGATGTTAATCGTGATTTCATAAACTCTAATGTTGGATTGAAGAATCACCATATTCCAAAGATGGATATGAGGAAGTTTGATGGCAAGGATCCCGTAACATGGATACTACAGATGGAGAAATATTTTGATCTCAATAATGTGCAAAACACACAAAATGTATGCATTTCAACTTTACATTTAGAACAAAATACATTTGTATGGTATCGATGGCTTTGCTCCTGTAAAAAAATTGTTACTTGGTCAATTTTTATAGAGGAAATGATAGCACATTGTGAGGATACAAAGAGAAACACCCTCTTTAGCCAATTTATAAATCTCAAACAAAATGGTTTAGTGGTGGAGCACGTTGAGGACTTCCAAAAATTGAATATAAGGGTAACTGATATTCCAGAGGAACACAGGATTGATCTCTTCATAGGTACTTTAAGGGATAACATCCAACATGAAGTTCACATTTTGGAACCTAATTCATTGGAGAAGGCATTCAGGTTGGCAAGAAAAATTGAATGTAAAATTATGGCGACAAGGAAGCCTACCACTCACTTCTATAAAGAGGGAACTGTTGCTACTCCTAGAATTCCATAACCTACGAGGTTGACACCACAACAATTGGAAGAAAAAATAGCAAAATGGCTTTGCTACATTTGTGATATAAAATACACTAAAGGGCATAAGTGTGCTGAGAAGAAATTATTTTACATATATTGTGAAGAGGAGAAAGAAAATGAACAAGAAACTTCAAAAGAAGAGGATATACACCAGGAAGCAACCCTAGAAGAAGAAGAAGTGAGTCCAACCATATCATGTAATGCACTGGCAGGAATTACCACTCCTCAAACTCTCAAGATAGAAGTACATATCAAGAAGAAAAATGTAATAGTGTTGATTGATTTGGGTAGTACCCATAATTTTATTCATTTTAAGGTAGCCAAGGAACTGAATTGTTTCCTATACCTAGCACCAGAATGTCAAGTGATGGTTGCAAATGGAGGAACTATAAATTTATCTAGAAAATTCCATAATATCAAGCTATCCATGGGGGAATATGTATTGAATAGTCCAATTCTTTCCATCCCAATGGGAGGTGCTGATGTTATACTAGGAGTACAATGGTTACAATCTTTGCGACGATAGCTTTTAATTTTCAAGAACTTTTCTTGAAATTTTTTTCGAAAGGAAAGGAAATTGAATTACGGGGTATCGTAGGGAAGCCAGGAAAGATAATAAGCTCTAATGTCATGACAAAGCTTCTGAAGAAATAACAATGAGGTGTAATTGCACAATTATTCTCACTAGAAGTTCCAACATCAAAATCATCTATTTCTCCAGATCTCCAAAAAGTCTTGGACAATCATTCCAAGGTGTTTGATACTCCCAAAGGACTCCCACCTATTCGTGATCATGATCATGCTATTCATTTGATTCCAGGAAGTGTTCTTCCAAACATCAGGCCAGACAGATATCCTTATTTCCAAAAGAGAGAAATTGAACGTATGGTTGCAGAAATGTTAGAGGTTGGTATAATTCAACCTAGTCAAAGTTATTTCTCTACTCCAGTAGTATTGGTGCACAAAAAAGATGGATCATGGTGCATGTGTGGGATTATAGGGAGCTCAATAAGCTCACTATTAAAGATAAATTTCCCATTCACTGTGATTAATGAATTATTGGATGAATTACATGGAGCAATTTATTTACGAGTTGGATGATCGTTCAAGATATCATCAAATTAGAATGAAGAGGGCGAAGATATTACGAAAAAACATTTTTGAACTCATGAGGGTCATTATGAATTTTTTTTTTGGTCATGCCTTTTTGCCTTACCAATGCACCTTATACATTTCCAAGGGTTGATGAATTCCATTTTCAAACCCTTCCTTTGAAATTTGTGCTAGTATTTTTTGATGATATACTAATCTACGGCGGGTCTTGGAAGGATCATGTTCAACATGTTGATGGGGTGCTCAAACTATTGGAGGAGAAACAATTATATGCAAAAACATCCAAATGTTTCTTTGGAGTATAAGAGGTGGAATATCTGGGTCATATTGTATCTCACGAGGGTGTTAAGGTAGACCCTAACAAAATTAAAGCCATTAAGGAATGGAGAGTCCCCAAAACCATAAATCAGTTGCACGGATTTCTCAGGTTAACAAGGTATTATCGCAAGTTTGTGAAGAATTATGGGAGAATAGCAACACCTCTAACAACATTATTGAAGAAAGATGCATTTTCATGGACTCCTGAAGCAACTAAGGCCTTTGAACATCTTAAAGAGGAAATGTGCCTAGCACCAGTCTTAGCTACGTCAGACTTCATAAAAACCTTTATTATGGAATGTGATGCCTCAGGAAATGGAATTGGTGTTATTTTAATGCAAGAAGGAAGAACCATTTCTTTTGAAAGTCGTTCTGTAATATTCTTACTTAGCCTAAGCTAAGAGGAATATTTAATTTTGTTTTACTTTCTGTTGCATGAATAAATGAATAAAGGACGACATGTAAAACTCCTAAAAAGACTGAATAAATCAATACCCATGTGAACACAGATAAATCAGGGCCATGTAAATAATCACTTGCAGGTGTGAAAGGGGTTTGAGCTGTGAGACTGGGTCAACCTTGACCAAATCTACAACGTTGTCTAGGTTTAATGTATCTCTTAAAGGGACAATGTAGTTCTAGAAGGAGGCCCCTCATGTGAAAGGAGCTAACTCATCAAAGTGGTTTAGGGTTTGCAAAGGCTTTCATCTTATAAAAGGAAGGGGAAGGAAACAAGAGAAGGTTTTTGATTGATTATATTTTTGAGTATCTTGTCTGTTTAGATAAATACTATTCTCTGCTGTTTAGTGGAGGATTGTGCTGCTTAGCACTTGGAGTTCCTATGCAGGGATTTCACCTCTTCCTTTGAGGATTCTTGGAGGAGTATTTTCTAATTTGATCCACTACTAGGCTTGAGGCCAAGCTCTACTTCCAATTGCAGCGCAGATCCAGTGAGGGTTTGTCTGCTTTTGCAAGCTACAACAAGTGGGATTGTAGATCTGCAGAGATCTAGCTTGTTTTGGGAGCCTCTTCTCATGGAGTGTCTCTTTTAACCTCTTGGAAGAGTGCCTCTCCTATTTTCACTTCAGATTTGTAACTTGGCAGTGGGCCATTTATGTCATTTGAGCTACAACGTTGTTTCCATTGAGGAACTGCATTATTTTGATATGAGTTTCTTCATGGTGTTTTGATCACAGTTTTGATGAGAGATCTCTGGTGCTGGGCTTTGTCTTCCACTTTGGTGATCCATGGATTAGCTTGTTTAGATCTGATCTATTGTAATGTAATGTTATATTTAGAAATTACTGCAACATTTTACAGATCTACATCTTGAAACTCAGGTCTACTCTTGTTTATGCATGATTTGGTCAAAACCCCAAGGGGATCTTGTAAAGAAAACTATCTAGTTTCTAGGTCTGAAATAAATCTAATGTTTTGTCCACAAATCTGTCCTAGATCTGAGTTGTAATATTCAGCTGCTGCAGCTCCTTAAAATAACGCTATTGAGCCATTTCTGCAGATATATATGTGTTGTAGCTCTCTTTTCTGAGGATTTCTTGCTCTATTGCCTCATGTATTCTACTGTATACTGAAAGAGTTTCATTATAATTCTGATTTGCTGCTGTACATTCATAAGTTAATCATATTTGATGCCCTCCTTCTCATACTATCCAAGACTACGTTATTTATGAAGCAGTTTGTTGTGCATAGCTGCAGCCCCTCTTGTAGGGTGTTTTTCAGCTAGACTAGATGGTGGGAGATCTGTTTACCACACCTAGTTTGATTTGTTTTTTCTCCCCTTTCGGATCTAGACTCCAGAACTGCTGATCTAAGGGATCCAAGGGTTGTAAACCCATTTCTATACATCAACCTCCTAGGAGTGCATTATTTCAATAGGCTTGCTATGCTATTCCTGATTTGGGATATTACGGTGGTATCAGAGCTCTTTTCTTGGCATAGCCTGTGCTTGCCTTGGAGCACCAACCATGTTGCATTCAAAAGAAGATGATACTCCTAATGAGAGGGAGAAGAGGTATCAGAACAGAAGTCACAAGAAGTTTGATTACACTACTAATGATCCTGACAAGGGTCAAGACAAGGGTAAAGCCCCTGAAGCTGTAAATGATAAAGAAGCAGAAGATTTTGCAAGAACTCTTTTGATGGCCATGCAAGATCTTGCCAGAGAGATCAAAGAGATGAGGGTGGACAGAATGAGGGAATATCCTGGGAGATTTCATCCGGGAGAAAGCTCTGAGATGTCTCATCATGGGACTGGTTAACCAGTGGATCTGCCACAAGCTCCAAAAGCTACACAACGCTCCACTATGCCTACTTTCTTGGCTGTGGAGAATGAAGGACCATAAGAACAAGCTTCCCTTGAAGATTACTTTGTGGAGTATGATTCCCAGAGTCAGAGATTCAAGGATAACTTGAGTTTCCAAGACTTTTGTCACCTCAAGGATAGAGGAAGACCAAGGCAGCAGTACAGAGATGGTGGGTTCTTTCATCATCAGGATAGACACCACTCTATGGGAAGATTATTTTTGCCCAAGTTTAATGGATCATCCTCCAGTTCTGCCAAGGCATGGGTAGAAAAGTTGGATATTTACTTCCAGTTGAACAAAGTCCCTGAGACTGAAGCCATTAAGATTACGGCGCTGCACTTTGAAGGTGAAGCACACAATTGGTGGTTCCATGGGTTGTCTAAATTGGGACATGTAAATGTGACTACCTATTCAGAGTTTACTAGAAGACTGATGGAGAGATTTGACAAGAAGGATCCCGAAGCACCCTTCATAAGCCTTGCAAAGCTAAAGCAATTAGGGGATGCAGAGACTTACATCTTTGAGTTTCTGAGATTATCAGTCATAGTCCCTGATCTATCTATAGCAAGGAGAGTCTACATTTTCGTCGATGGCCTGGAGGAACATTTGCATGGGTTGGTTAAATCTACCAAGCCCATCACTTTGCATGATGCCATTGAGAGGGCTAGAGACCTCCAAGATGCCTTGCCAAAAGCAAAGGGAACTTTCCAAAGCAAGGCTCCTCACTTTTCTAAGGGGAAGGATGGAAAAGCTGCTCCTCCCAAGGAGAGATCTTTGAAGAAGCCTCTTGATATTGATCTCAGGAGGGAATTGAGGAAAAAGAAACTGTGCTTCACTTGCCAAGAGTCATGGGCACTGAGACATAGATGTGCTGTAGGAAAAGCACACTACATAGAAGTCTTCTTAGATCTTGAGGAGGAAGATGAAGATGATGAACCTAGGAGGGGTCATAGCGCTGATGATGATGAGGAAGATCAAACACCATCCGGAGATGGGAAGGGAGCCTTTGCTCCAATAAGTGGGACTCTTGCATCTTTGAGAGGAGTGCCTAAGTACTTGACCCTAAGAGTACAAGGTTCAGTCATGAATCAAAGAGTATCTGTCCTGATTGACAGTGGGGCAACCCACAACTTTATTGATGCTCATCTTGTGCAAAGGAGAGAAATCCCTACTGAGGCTTTTGAGGGATTTTCTGTTTTGATCCCAAGAGATAGGACCATGAAATGAATGCAATATGTTCCCTCACTCTCTGTCACTATGGGATCCTACACCTTGGTGGATCACTTCTTTGTAGTTGACATACCAGACACCAACATCATCTTGGGTGTCCAATGGTTGATTACCTTAGGGAAGGTTACCACTGATTGGAAAGATTTTCAAATGGAGTGGGTGGACTTGAAGAGTGGGAAACCACAAATGATTCAAAGCATGCATACTTATCCTTCACCTAGTACTTCCACACAAACAACAGACATGGATTTTCATAGTGGAGGTAGGGACCTCACAGTTCCTTCTCTCATGTTCATGAGGATGCTACAAGGGAAATTATTATCTCATGGGAATGCCATCAGATTCAGATCCTATGGGGAAGGTTCCACAAACTGCTGCTCCAAATCTAGATCCAGGAAGGATTGGAGCAATTAGAGACCAAGTTACAGCGCTGGGAGGCTTGGGACAACCCAAGAATGAGGAGGATCTTCTTCCTGCATCACTATCACCCTCTCACTTTTCTGAATCTGCGCTATGGGAGGAGGATAATGGGAGGACCAGCCTTCCAACAAACAATTTTGGCATGTGTATTTTCAAAAAGGAAATTAGCAACATGACAAGCAATTCCATGGATGTATCAGCAGCGCTGTCATTGTTGAGCAGTGTGGATCTTTATTGGAAATCTCAACTACTTGTAGAGTATTCCAAAGATCTCCACACAGGTATGATACTAGATGGCATGCATCAAGAAGAGGGTTGCTTAGTCCAAGGAGGAGTCATCTATTATCATGGTAAGGTCTTCTTGGCTAGAGCTTCCAAGCTCAAGAAAAATATCCTACAAGGAGCATATGAAGAATTCTTCCTCAGCCATATGTATTCAATGAAGATCTATACCCTAATCATGAAGAGTTTTGATTGGGAAGGCATGAGAGAGGACTTACATCAGCACTTTCAAGAGTGCAATAGCCATGGAGGATTGGGGCAGCCAATAGACTCTTTGAAAGAGTCATATCAGCCAGCTCTTCCCCTGCTTGAGAGGAGGGGAATGCTCTTGCACAACTCCATGTGTGTGAAGGACTATGATGGTAAAGGATTTGATCATGCCAAGCAAGTTGTATTTTCTGATCTATTGCATTCCTTTGCCATGTTTTTGCAGGATAAGACTCCTAAAGGGAGTGAGGAATCATGTGGATCTCATAGCTTGTTGGGGGCCAATAGAAATTCTAAACTTGGCCACTCCCTTGTTGTGCAAAGGGAGATTCCTTTTCATGATGGGTGCTTTCCAAAGGCACCAAACTTATGTGACACCTTCAACCATGTTAAGGTGACTCATGCATCAAATGTGTGGTGGGAATGCCACTTGCCACACCTGGATGTAATGAAGACAAGAGATGCACTGCGCTGGCATCACATGTGGGATTTTGACCCACCTCCTCAAGTGCAGATTTCAGTTTGCATATATGTAGTCTTGCTTCCATACCTGGATGATATAGTTGTATTGTTTATGAGATTGTATGGATAGAGGATGGGTAGTGTGTATGTACCACATGGTTTGGAACTTCTACCTGTACTTCATGATACATGTTTTAGATGTAGCATTGCTTCAACCATGTTTATTTCTGTTGAGTTTTTCACTCCAGAAGGGATGGACTATGCACATATTATGTTGGCCTTGGAGGAACAATTCATGATGTATTGGCTTGTTGAGCACTTGGCTTATGATGAGGACTTGATCCTTGATGATGCCATCAGTGAAGGAGGAGAATTACTACAGCTCTTACCCTATCAGTTGCTTGAGGACAAGCAACATTTTGGAGGGGAGGACTGTAATATTCCTACTTAGCCTAAGCTAAGAGGAATATTCAATTTTGTTTTACTTTCTGTTGCATGAATAAATGAATAAAGGAGGACATGTAAATCTCCTAAAAAGACTAAATAAATCAATGCCCATGTGAACACAAATAAATCAGGGCCATGTAAATAATCACTTGCAGGTGTGAAAGGGGTTTGAGCTGTGAGACTGGGTCAACCTTGACCAAATCTACACCGCTGTCTAAGTTCAATGTATCTACTAAAGGGACAGTGTAGTTCTAGAAGGAGGCCCCTCATGTGAAAGGAGCTAACTCATCAAGGTGGTTTAGGGTTTGCAAAGGCTTTCATCTTATAAAAGGAAGGGGAAGGCAACAAGAGAAGGTTGTTGATTGATTATATTTTTGAGTATCTTGTCTGTTTAGACAAATACTATTCTCTGCTGTTTAATGGAGGATTGTGCTGCTTAGCACTTGGAGTTCCTATGCAGGGATTTCACCTCTTCCTTTGAGGATTTTTGGAGGAGTATTTGCTAATTTGATCCACTATCAGGCTTGAGGCCAAGCTCTACTTTCAATTACAGCACAGATCTAGTGAGGATTTGTCTGCTTTTGTAAGCTGCAGCAAGTAGAATTGTAGATCTGCAGAGATCTAGCTTGTTTTGGGAGCCTCTTCTCATGGAGTGTGTCTTTTAACCTCCTAGAAGAGTGCCTCTCCTGGAAGGAAACTTTCTTCTTGTTGACATTTCCCTAAGCATAGCTATAAAAATCCCTATTTTTTCCTTGGTGCGAGTAGCCCGTTACCTTCTCGCACCGACCAGGAAATTTAACACTAAGGCCGCGCCACTTGACGCTCTGTGCTAGTTAGACACTCACGCCAAGCTATTTATGAAATGTTTTTTAAAAATAGAGGTGGAGGTTCCATCCAAACCACCTCGGGGATGAGTCATTGGGAGTGGTTGAACTGAAACAACCATGGGCTCCCTCCTTTAGTTAGTAGTTTCCACCTCCCTTGGAACACTCTTAAAGGATAGGTCTCCCTTCCACTTTTGTAGGGATACCAACCTCCTCCTTTTCCTCTATATAAACAAGCCTTCTCTCTTTATGAAAGCTAGCTGAACAAAGAGAATTATACAGCTGAATCGCTGAACTTGAAGGACTGAACTATAGCTGAATAACTGAGTTATTGAGAAGGTAGAACAAGGATAAATCCATCGAGAGGGCCTTTATCCTGTCCGAATTCCCCGACGAGCTTTGAGACGTGCTTCGCCCAAACCCCGTTGGAGGAGACCGTGACGTCAGAGCATGGTTGTATCTCTTCCTTCTACTTAATAATATAAGTGAATATTGTCTGGTTCCCATCTTGTATTTTGTCTTTATTGAATGCAATATGCTAGTCTTCTCTAATTGACTAGTAGTTTTTGGATGAAGTTAGTATGTGGTATGCGGTTATCGTTTTCTGATCTCTGTGTACGTGTCCAAGCACGATAAGCGAAGGGATTGTGACTTGCCGAATTGGGAGAAAGAAGTTCTCATTACCACTGCAATTTCCGAAAACAACATTGGACCACAGGTAGACCATCTTATCACATCCTCTTTCATTCAAATATCTAGGAACCTAAACCTTAGCATGATTCCTTATTACTAGAACCACTCTAGGGCTAGAGGGATTGTCTCTGTCCACATAGAGGATTTACCTACATAACAAGTGGGCGACTGCACTGAAGATTAGTGTGAGTTTGTCTTTGATCTTGTTGGGTCTTTTTTTGGGTTTTTGTCTTGTTGTTTACCTTTCTGGTTGTGTAACTGTGCTTCAAACCCTTGTTCAGCCCCAAAGTGTCAGGATTGACCTCTTCTCTGTTAAGTTTTTCCCCTTTCCTTGGTTAACTGGCTTGGCGCGGTTTTTCCCTAAATAGTCGTGCTGATTGGCGCATGTTGCTTTTGTAGCACTCGCGCCATCCCCTCTTTGGCACTGAATACCGCCTCACAATCACGCCAACCCTTGTGAGTTTTTGGGTGTGAGCTTTTCATGAATTTTTGGTTGATTGTACTTGTTTCTGGGTTATCCTTGAGAGTAATTGAAGTGTTTTGGACTATCTTTGATTGTTGGAGACTTGTTTTCCTTAGCTTTTTTTCCATTTCTTATCAGTGTGACTTGAGGTCTTAGGGTTTCTAAGTGCCTTGGTGCACTGAGCCTTCTGTTGGAAGATTGAGTTTCTTGATAGCTGTTGGATTCGTTCCCTGTATAATTTCTCTTGGTCTCTTTGATCCTCTTGAGTATGTTCATTGGTTGAATGATCATTCCCTTGCTCGTTTGATTTTTATTCCTCTTACTCCAAGCACCGATTACATTGCTTGCATGGGTCATTTTGGAGATTTCTCTTTGATTTGAAAAGATTGTAGCATTGGTTTTGGTATCGTTGTGTTTGTTTTATGTTGAAGGATTCATTCCGTTTCAAATTTTACATTCACTCTCTCAGGCTAGTGTTTAATTTTGTTTTTCATGTCATTTAGTGCATTGTTTGCTCTATTGCATTAAAAAAACCAAAATATTGCATTCTTTTTGCTTTGAAAATGAAACGTTCTCTCGCATAACTAGCATTGCATAGGCTAGGAAAGAGTTTTGTTTTCTATAGATTGCATTAGATACATTAGCGAATTTTTTCACATGATTTCATTATTCGCTATTGCTTGAAAGTTTTCTTTCCTTCTCGTAGATAGCTTTCATTGAATGAAAATGGTATCCTTCTGCATATAGTTTTGCATTGAGGAAGATTTTAGATCTGACATACTTTAAGGCCTGGAAATTGAAACTTAATCCAAGATCAACGTTAAAATCTATTTCAATTAACCTAAGGCAACATTGAAACCTAACAAAATATTCTACTGGTCTAAGTTAGAGATGTGTTCCAGCGTCTTAAGACCTAGTAGCTGTCGTTCACCATCTGGCTTCAGACAACGCTAGTATGGACTTGTGCTCCCCGTATCGTCGAGTATAAAAAGGGATACCCCTCTAGGTTGCAATCCTTTTATCCATAGGAAGCTGAGTCTGCCACCCTGTAACCGTGATACACCGTACACAAAATCTGGGGAGACTACCTGCATGTACGTTAAGTCCTTGGTCATTTCTCTTTCATTTGATCACCAAGGAGTATATGGCAGTTCACGGAAACCTGGCATACCCTCTTGCTTAGATTACCTGAGTAGTCATTTTTGATCTTTACTGACTCCTTAAATTTGAAAATATCATCGAGCACTTGTCCTTTCGCGCTCGTTCAACATTGAAAGTGACTAGAGTCATCTTTTGCATGTTTCTTGACTCTTAAAACATGAAACAACAAAGTTTGGCTTCAGTGTCATAAAATAAACTACCCACGATCACACGCCCATAAAAGTTTTAGCACTTGGCTTGTTTTTGTTTGCCTCTGTTTTTTGAGTCTTTGCTCGGATCTTTCTTTTCCCTTCTTTCTGAGAAGCAGTCACGGTGGTCGAACCACCGGTTTCAACGTCCTCGCTCCCTTCTATAGGTGGTCCTTTACCGGATAGTTCATTTGAAACTCCTCAATCCTCTATGTCTACCGGGCTTCAGCAGCCTATTCTCCCATCAATATTACCCCTTGCTACCCGATCTGCCGCTGACAAGCCAGTTGAGTTCAATTGGCCTCCCTCGGGCGCTTGGTATGGTTTTGGGGACGAGGAAGAATTCCCCGTTTTTACGTTGGGATCACCATTTTTAGCTGCTGTTATACCTCCTAGTCACCGTAATTTTTTTGAAGATCTTACGAAGGAGTCAGACATGGACACATCAGGTCCTATTGGTAGTGATGGAATTCTTGTTTCTACAGAAGAGTATCAACTTTTCCCTAAAAACACCACTCATGTGTCTGCTCAATCTTCACCATCGGTGTCACTTTCAGCCGGATATAGGTCTTTGGGTCAGATTATTGCTGGTGTTGCATCCATGGTAGCATCTACTTTGTCCAGGAGTCCATTCCTTCCATGATTAGGATTGTCACCAACGACACCTGCTTCGTCGCTAGCAGTGACATCTGTCCCAGTTTAACCTACTTTCTACATGGCTGCGTTTGCGCTAGTCACTCAGTCACTAGCAGCCTCGACTGAGATACCTGGTGGCCTTACATTTGAATAGTATCAATAGAACTATTCATCAACATAACTCTCGGGTTTCTCAACAGCCTCATGCTCCTGTTAATCCACCACACCATTATGACGAATATGGTAATCCTGTTTATTTTCCCTATCTTACTCCTCATGAATATGATGCTGTCGGTACCCCCATCTATGCATTTCCTACTCCCCATCATTATGATGAGCGTGGTGTTCCTGTTTATGACCCCTATGAAATCGTTCCCGAGATTCGGAGGACTTATTAGGTGCAACCCCCTGGCCCACAAGGACAATCCTTTCAAGGAAAACCTTCAGCTCAGTCGGGGTTTGCATGCGGTCCTCAGGGACAACCTTACGGTCCATAGGGCCAACCTTTACAAGGTCAGCCATGGTCCAACAAGGATAACCCCAGGGCCTTCCGGTGGATCTTTTTATCAACCGAGACCTTCTTATGGTCCTGGGGGGAAAATATATTTGTCTCAGGGATAACCTTTTGTCCAACAACCAGGATCATATACTCAAACTGGTCCGAACGTTGGGCAACAAGGACAACCCTCTGGTCCTCCTCCGGGGCAACTTGGTACATCGAAACCATCAGGCCAACCTACTCAGTTAGGGCAAACTTAAAGAACCTTTTCCATCTCAGCAGACCCAAATGGTCGAGCAGCCTCAATCGTCTGCTCCATTTGGCTCTCAAGTGTTCATGATGAATGGTTCTGCATCCATTTCTATTGCTACTTGGTCGAAAGATTATGCTGGGTCGTGCCAGGAAACGGGGAAGGAGATCACTGATGGTCCTCCTCCCCCACCTATTTCTGGCCCTCTTGAGATTGAAAGGCCCAGTGTTGAACCTGTTGTGCGACCACCTTCCAAAGGTGTTCTCTGGAAATATTCTTATAATCTTAACGCCCATGCTGCTCAACATTACAGTATTGTTTAGGATTTGGCACAGTCGTCATCCATGATGTCCACGTTAGAAGTACTCCAGAGTTGTCCATCTCAGCGGAAAGCTTTATTATTTGTGATCGGCAGGGTTGATCTTGTTGATACTAGCCTTCTCGCTTTCGATCTAGAGAATTTCATCCCGCAACTTCTGCACCATATTGCACTCATTATACAAGTCATTATTAATAGTCTCGACATCCATCGAGCCGTTGTGGATGAAGGTGCATCAACCTGCGTCATGTTAGCTTCTTGCTGGAAGGCCATTGGATCTCCGACCTTGAATTCCTCACCAAATGCCCTTGAAGCATTTGATGGAAGGGAATCAAAACCTTTGGGTGTTCTCGCAAGTTTGCTGATTACATTGAAAGGGAAGACAATTAATGTTGAAGTAGAATTCGTTGATGCTAAAATCAATTACAATATTCTAATCGGTTGCAGTTGGACTCACGGTATGATTTGCATTTCGTCCACCCTCTTCCGTGTTTTGAAATTTCCACACGAGGGAAAGATTGTTACAATCGATCAATTGTCATTATTCACCTCTTCTTATGAGAACAACATTCCGTATGTGGACAAGATCCCTACTCGCTTCGAGAGCGTTGGGCCGGGTCTCTTCAAGGATCCAGCCCTCATGGGTATTTTTCCCCTTTCACCACCCATGCCTGTTCAAATTAATATGATCTCTCAGTCTGAAGACCTGTGGATTATTCCTTCGCTTGAACATGTCGATTCATATGGAGATTCAATGCCTTTGAGTCCGATTGAAATAGATTATTGTGAACTCATTATTGCATCAGATACTCCACCTTCTGATGGTGCTCCTTTGAGCTTGTCTCTTGACGTGTATTCTCAATCCCCTTGGCTCGGTGATTTAGACTCGCCTCATCCTTTGAAAGAAGTGTTTCCTTCCGATGAAGCAATCGTGGAAACCATGTCTCTCGAAGACCTGCCGTGGGACAATGGTCATCATCGTTCTTCGTTTATGCCTGGCCTTGGGGATATGTCTACATGTCTTGAGCGTTTTGCATCTCAAGTCCCTTCTACTCCTCTTCAAACGCCAATCTTGACACATGAAGTCTTTATAGAAGGTAACTTAAGCAATATCACACAGACGATGCCTACTGACATTTCCGTGAAGCCGGGAATAGTCGAGAACATCCATGTGGGAGTCACTTGTTCTTCAGATGAAGTCCAAGTATACACTAGCCTTTTCCGGGAATTCCGTTGTGTTTTCGCATGGTCCTACGAAGAAATGCCAAACATTGATCCTATTATAGTGGTGCATGAAATCCCTACCTATCCCGGTTCGAAGCCTGTTCTCCAACGTCTTCATCCAGTGCACCCTAGAAAGGCTGCAGCCATTAAGAGTGACGTTGAAAAACTTCTCAAAGCTGGTTTCATTTATCCAATTCCCTTGACAGATTGGGTTTCAAATATCATTCCCATCGATAAGAAGCAAGGAACTATCTGTGTCTGTGTTGATTACCGTGACATAAATCGGGCCTGTCCTAAGGATAATTATCCCACTCCCTTCATCGATCAGATCATTGACGACTATGCCGGGAGTGAGATTTTTTCCCTTATGGACGGATTTTCTGGATATAATCAGATTAAAATTCTCTCGGCTGGTCAACATAAGACGGATTTTATCTGTCCTTGGGGTATCTTTGCATACAAGAAACTCCCTTTTGGCTCTAAGAATTCCAGGGCCACATTCTAGCGAGCGATGTCCTACGCTTTTCATGACATTCGTCACATCATTCAGCCTTACTTGGATGACCTTCTGGCTCATTCAGCTAAGCATAGGGACCATCCGAACCATCTTCGTCAAATCTTTCTTCATTGTCGACACTACATCATTCGGCTTAATTTTCATAAGTGTGTCTTCTGCGTTGATTCTGGTATAATTTTAGGGTTTATCGTATCTAAAGATGAGATTTTCCTTGATCCACTTAAATTTGAGGTTATTGTCAATCTCCCCTCTCCATCCTCATAACATAAGTTGCAGAGTCTGCAAGGTAAGGCGAATTTTCTACACCGTTTTATACTGAACTATGCCGAAGTAGCTAAAGGATACACATGAATTTTGAAATAGGACATCCCTTTCTATTGGGATGAGATTGCTCAACAATATTTTGATACGCTCAAGACATTGTTGGTCAACGCTCCTTTGTTACGTCCTCCAAATTATCATTGTGATTTTTCCCTCTATTTAGCTGTCGCTTTTGGTACAATTGCCATGGTTTTGGTATAAGAAGATGATGACAGTCACGAACATGTCATTTATTAGTTGTCTCGTAACCTTCTCGATCCTGAAATGCGTTATGCTCATGTTGAAAAGTTGGCACTAGCTGCAGTCTAGGCCGTCCAGCGCTTTCGTCATTATATCCTTTTGCATACGGTGACTATGATTTCCGATTACAACCCCATGACCTATATTTTGTCTCGACAATTGCTGGGGGGAAAACACTCAAAGTGGATCGTTATCCTCCAAGGGTTTGATTTGGAATTTACTGCTGCCAAATCAAAGAAATCACTAGTTTTTGTTGATTTGATTTGTTCCCTCCCTTCCGACTCCGCTCCGTCTCGTTCTGAGGACCGTATTTTGGACGATACACTTTTCTTGATTAGCACTCTCGATCATTGGTACGGTGATATCATTGTATATCTCCAAACTTCCACATTCTGGTCTGATTTTACAAAGGATGCCTATCGACGTATCCAACATCACTCGCAATCTTATCGCATAGTCAGAGATACGCTCTATCGTGTTGGAGTTGATTCCATACTTCGTCGATGTTTGAACCTCGAGGAAGCTGAGAAAGTGTTGAATGATTGTCACAGTGCCGCCTGTGGTGGTCACATGTTTGGTTACGCTACTACACAAAAGGTACTTCATGCCGGTTATTTTTGGCCT
The DNA here is from genome assembly GCA_034641835.2 of Pinus albicaulis. NCBI lineage: Eukaryota > Viridiplantae > Streptophyta > Pinopsida > Pinales > Pinaceae > Pinus > Pinus albicaulis. The sequence goes on from CM076570.1 coordinate 1,170,255,602, forward strand.
TCCATTTTCAAAGACTGTATTGTCACAGTTCGTAAATGTCATGACTGCCAAATTTATCAACGCAAATTGCGTGCGCCACCTGTTCCTCTTCACCTTGTCATTACTGTTGGTCCCTTTTCCAAATGGGGCATCTATTTTATGACGTGTAACCCTCACTCGGCCATGGGGCATGCTTATATCATCGTAGCCGTAGACGACTTCACCAAATGGGCCGAAGCAATGCCTACACTTGCTGCTGATGGTAAGACAACTGCTTAGTTCATTTTAAATCATATTATTGCTAGGTTTGGTGTCCCTCAAGCCATCGTTACCGATCATGGTTCCCATATTCGACATTATATGGTGGAAGAGTTGACTTCTAAGTTGGGTCTGCGTCATGATAGCTCAATGCCGTACTACCCTTAAGCCAATGGCCAGGTTGAAGCTGTGAAAAAAGTTCTTGTCACAATGCTTAAGCGTATGATTGGGATCCACAAATAAAACTGGCATCTCATTTTATTTTCGGCTCTTTGGGCATATCGAACCTTAGTGAAGAGTGCGACCATATTCACCCCTTTTCAGTTGGTTTACAGTCTGGAAGCTACTCTCCCAATTGAATGTGAAATACCTTCGCTCAGGTTAGCTGTGGAATTACTGCCTAATACTTCGCTGGAAGAAGAGCGTCTCCTTTACTTAGAGAGGTTAGATGAAACTCGTCGCTTAGCTGCTTTGGTCATCGAAGCACAAAAGAAGCGAGTCAAAGCTCATTTTGATCAATCAGTTTCCCCTCGTTCTTTCGTTGAAGGAGATCTCGTCCTCTTGTATGACCAAGCTCATGATAAGCTGGGGGCAGGTAAATATCAACCTATGTGGCATGGGCCCTACATCATTAAACGTGTGTTGCAAAATGGGGCCTATGAGCTAATTGAATACGAAGGCCATCCTCTTGAACAACCCAGAAATGGGTTGTATCTCAAGAAATATTATGCATGAGTCATTTATGCATACTACGTGTACATAGGTGTTATTTTCATTTTTGTACATGTTTTGGGTTTGGTGTGCTTTGTGAGCGTTTTCCTGCTTATTGGATCTTTCTTGTTGTGCAGATGTCTATTACCCCTTATGTCGGTTTCGCGGATGGTGCTTCCCACAGTACCAGGAATTTGTCTTCGACAGCCTAGGTAATTTATAATCCTACTGGTGAGTTGATAGATCTACAAGGTATTTGTCTAGGACATACTACAAACAATGTTACTGAATATAGCGCTGTCATTGAGCTATTAACTGAGGCAATCAACCTCGGCATACGCGCATTGCCTGTAAACCTAGATTCACAGCTTGTTGTTCTGCAACTCAATAATCATTATTCGGTTAGAAATCCACACATTCTGAGATTGTATTTACGTATTCGCTTTTTGGAAAGTCATTTTGATTTCATTACTTATCAACATATTCCTAGGAGAATGAACACATTAAATGATATAGTGGCTAACATTGTATTAGATAAACATTTGCATAATTTGTAAAAGCATCATCATATGTAAAAAGATCCATGTAAGGAAATAGATGTATATATATATATATATATATATATATATATATAGCATGTTTGCAACTGTGTGCATCATAATTTCAAAAAATATGTGTATGTTTTTGTTACATCCCGAGATATCATGTCTTGCATAATATGTAGATAAAATAAACCTAGGTGTCTAGTCAGCATGATGCTCTTAATAACATGTCACGGCCCGTACTAGCCGTCTCAGCAAGCAGTGGATTCGGCTAGGCACCCCTATAGTGTGTCTCTGATAGGCGCGAGGAACATCATCAAAATGTGCATAATCTGGGACTCCTCGGGTGATCCCCTCCAGGTTGTGTACTATCTCATATTCCTCGTTGCCCTCACCTTGAGGGTCAAAATCATGAGGGATTCGCCTCGCTATCGGTGACATACCGGCAGGCCTTTCTGGGCCAACATCTGCATCACATGGATTTAATGTTAGGACATACATAAATAAACACAAAAATCATAATACTCATAAAATTAAAAAATTGAGTCTTACCCAAATCTTCATCCCAATCTTCTCCCTCCGGGAGTGGGAGGTCCGGGTCATCAATGAAATCTGTGCTAGAGTAGGGCCAATCCTCCACGAAAATCAGTTGTCGACAGAGCCAATCGAAAAATTTTGGCCTCCAAGACATCTATTGACCACCCCCTATCCTTGGCATCAGTGCTGCCCATCGGGCCATCCGTGGTTCTCTCACTAGTGGTTTTGGAACTATGACCTCCTGTCGTTGAAAAATTGGTAATCGTTCCAAAAAGAACGATACCAGGATGTATCCATAACCAAATTGTTTCAGTTTGGTCTTCTTGCATTTGGTTAATTGGCGCTTCATGTTTATGGTCACGGCCTCTGCCCAGTTGTAGAGGGTCAGAGCCATGCAGTCCACAACAAGAAGCAACTATGTCTTTGTTGCTTCGTGCGGTGCGTGTGATCCAACAACCCGTGTGATGGTATGCAATACCACGTGTAGTGTCAAATCTGGGATAGTTTGAATATCAACTTTCCCACTACTAGATCCTTTCCGTGCTCCTCGACATACCCTGTCTATCACCATGGTCATGTTTTCCATGTATGGCCGAGTACTAGTTAGGAGTGGTGTTGCACCTCTCCATGATAATCCCGTGATGAAGTACACGTCAAAAACATCAATCTCAAGTTCTTGATCCCATAGGATGAACTTCTCTTGATTTTCATCCCATATACTGATAAGATATTGTAGCAATTCTGGTCGGGCTCAGAGACATGGTGTTAGAAAGAATTTTTTCAAACCACAGTTTCTAAGGGCTTCTATAACCCCCTCATTTCCATGGCTAACTCATCTTCCTCAATATGTTCCCGTTCTTTCCATTCAATGACCATTTTGCTCTTTTCTACCTGTAAACACACACATATGAGTAATATTAGTCAATATTCATCCTTAAGTTTGTAAAAATTGGGAAATTTGGTGAGTATTTTTACTTGAAATCGGTTTGCGCCATTGGCGCGCCCTAGTGTTAAAAATAGGGCGGTTGGCGCGACTCCGTGCCCGAAACCCGCGCCAACCGTGCAGCCCTAAATTTTACAATTTCTCCCCCAAATTCAAAATTGACAAATGCAGGAAGAAAAGAATAGCTTAAAATCACAAGAGGGATCTCAGCTCTTACTTGGAGTTGACGGATTTGCGATTGATCTACTGGATTGGCCATTATCATTGCCGTAAGATTGCACAGTAAAATGGGTAACTATTGCTCCATAAGAGGTAAAAAGTGAAAAGTAATTGTTTTTACTATTTTTGGCATTTTATAACTTTTTCACAACCCTAATTAGGTTTTAAAATATGTTTTTCAATTATTTTACTATTTTAATGTCGAAAAATGGGTTTTATACATGTCTCTTGTGTAGCAACAGGTTTTCACGCGACAATGATGAAGTAACGAGTTATATTTTATACTTTTTTGGACTCGGTAAAAACACGAAAAATTCACTACTGTAGTCATCTTTTAGCTCTTTTGTGATTCTCTAAAATTGAAAAGATTGCCGAGATGCTTGTTGTTTTGAACTCATTAAATGGCTGCGAAATGATATCTACCAGGTATACGTTTACCCCTTTTTCGGGCTGGGATGGATTATTTATGAAAAAGGAATACCTTAGCCTATTGCGACTAAGAGGTTCTCTTAGACATAGTTTTCTACCTTTTCAGATCTGTGAGACTACCTACGAAAAGGGACTGCTAGAGTTTTCTTTTCTGCCTTCTTTTCAAACTCTCTAAACATGAAAAGATGTCGAGTTCTCCCTATGTCAGACTCGTTAAACCCTGATGACATCAAACTTCGTCACCGTGACATTATTTGAGTTCCTCCTTCCTAGGGCTCGTAAAATGTACTAGGATGGATTTGTCCGAAGGAAAAAATTATAGTGCAAGCATATGCTATCCCCTTCAAGATTATTTTCAAAAATAATTGGGGTACTCGCCAGAAATGGTGGGGGAAAATGGAACCAAATTTTAGTTGTGTTGGTAGTATGTCGTTCTTGAACATGGCACTTGTCTGCATTCGTGTCGGGTTGGGGACATCTCATTTTGTCATTTTTGCCTCCATGGGTTTGGGTAATATTTTTTGGCTTCTCACTCGCTCTTTGCCACGTCATCATGACCTCAAATCCTTGGATGTCAAATACTGCCAAATCTAGTGTCGTGTCGCTGATATGTTCAAGAGAAGTTTGCCTCTGCAGTTTTTTTCAACCTCCCTATGATTCTCTGTTGGTCCTGATTCACAAACATCATATTCCTCTGTCTCGTGTCGATGATGTGGGAAAAATTATGGCCCTCCTTGGACCAGGTCACTTCTTGTCGACTTCAGCTCATTTCCCAGGGATCTGATCTAGAGACTCCCTTCCGGTACCTTGGAGCCTGCATGCCTTAATGGCAGGTTCTTCGCATTCGACGCAAGGTCCACATCATTGGCCTTCGATCGACTGACTCTGCAGGTGTTCGACGCTAGATCACTGTTCACATTCCATGGATTGTACCTTTCATACCTTGAGAGCCATTTTCATTATTGGTGGTTCCTCTCACGTCTGTTAACAAATTTCATCATTGGCTGGTAATCAGACGATTTTCTTGCATGTTCAACTTTGGCTCATACATTCGCATGCTAGAAATTTTACTTGTTTGAGTTGAGGTGGAGCGCAAGACCCTGGATTTTGTCTGATAAAATCTGGGCTATGACTTCTTTGTGGATTATCATGACTTATTGCATGACTCTTTGATTGGATGGCTGCGACCATACCTGAGTCTATTTGTTGATCTTTACTACTGGATGGCTGCGTCCATACCTAGATCTCAGTTTTTATATACTCTATTATGGATGGTTGCATCCATGCCACATGTTCATGTATCAAAGATATCAGTTGTATTTTTAATTGCAGGTTTTTTGACAGCGGTGTTTGGTTCAAACGCGTTCTCATAAAGCTCGTCCCTCCCTCTCCCTCAGACCTCATGCTTTAGGGGGCATCTGTTACATAGCATTTTTTCACTGTCCCTGCAATCCCCAACTCGCACATTGGAGGGTCATTTATGTGACCAATACACAGTGTCATGCTTTGCAAATAACATCCTTGCATCCATTTTGATGAAGGAATCATTCTTCTTGTTGACATTTCCCAAAGTAGAGCTGTAAAAATCCTTATTTTTTCCTTAGCGCGAGTAGCCCGTTACCTCCTCGCGCTGACCAGGAAATTTAACACTAAGACGGTGCCACTTGGCGCTTTGTGCCAGTTAGAAACCTGCACCACTTGGCGCTCTGTGCTATTTAGACACCCACGCCAAGCTATTTATGAAATGTTTTTTAAAAATAGAGGCGGGGGTTCCATTCCAACCACCTTGGGGATGAGTTATTGGGAGTGGTTGAACTGAAACAACCACAGGTTCCCTCCTTTAGTTAGTATTTTCCACCTCCCTTGGAACACTCCTAAAGGATAGGTCTCCATTCCAGTTTTGTAGGGATCCCAACCACCTCCTTTGCCTCTATATAAACAAGCCTTCTCTCTTTAAGAAAGCTAGCTGAACAAAGAGAATTATACAATTGAAGCGTTGAACTTGAAGGACTGAACTATAGCTGAATAACTGAGTTATTGAGAAGGTAGAACAAGGAGAAATCCATCGAGAGGGCCTTTATCCAATCCAAATTCCCCAACGAGCTTTGAGACGTGTTTCGCCCGAACCCTGCTGGAGGAGTCCGCGACGTCAGAGCATGGTTGTATCTCTTCCTTCTACTTAGTAATATAAGTGACTCTAGTTCCCATCTTTTATTTTGTCTTTATCGAATGTAATATGCTAGTCTTCTCTGACTGACTAGTAGCTTTTGGATGAAGTTAGTATGTGGTATGCGGTTATCATTTTTTGATCTCTGTGCACGTGTCCAAGCTCGATAAGCAAAGGGATTGTGACTTGCCAAATCGGGAGCGAGAAGTTCTCATCACCACTGCAATTGCCGACAACAGCATTGGACCACAGGTAGGCCATCTTATCGCATCCTCTTTCATTCAAATATTTAGGAACCTACACCTTAGCATGATTCCTTGTTACTAGACCCACTCTAGGGCTAGAGGTGTTAGCGACCTGTAAAATTTGCTATATCAAATGGTGGCTAAATATTTTTAGCCTTCAAGAGATAGTTTCCTTTGAAAAAATTATCATCTTTAGAAGTCTTATGATGTTCTTTATCCTTTGAATTAATCTTCACTGTTGTTTCACTATAAGTCCTAAAGTACCTGCTGTTTACCAAAGAAAACTGCTCATGAGCCTCCATTCTCATCATTCACTTCTCCATGTCATTTTCACAAATCATCTCCATTTTCACACCTATTTTTCTTTACAAATTTCCCCTTTCATCCTTTCATATTAACCTCCAAACCATTAAAACCCTCTTTTAAACCTTATATCATTCTTTTATTTGGTTTGAAAATCCTTTTTCTAGCCTACCGAAACCCTTACTTAGCCTTAAAAACCCTGTTTTTGGCCTTAAAAATAGTCTTTTTACCTTATAAGTTATTAAGCCACAAGGGCTTATATCCTTTAGCCTTACCCTCATATGGCCGGAACCCCGCAATCGGGCACTTAAACATACTAGCTTTCATGCCAAAACCCCTTTTCCCTTCTATTTTTCCATTCCCTGATGTTAAGGTTAAAAATAAATATGGACCGTTGATCTCTGCAGATCAATGACCATCAGGTCACTTCTCCTTCTCCTCATTACATCTGTCGTCCATTTTCCCTTTCAAAACCCCACCCATTTATTAAATCCTGACAGTTTGTTTCGGAGATCCTACGATCGAGACTTAACCTGATAAACCTGACTCCCTTGGGACCTACCTCCCACCTCATAAAGCACCTGTCCACTCATGCGCTGCCACTTGTCTTCCACTAGAACCCCCGCTCATGCACCTTTCATATCGCGCTCATTCCACATCGTTGGATTGGGAGCCTTTGATCCAACGGTTATGGCGGCATATCGCAAAATATTTGCGCCAGAGGTTTAACACATACATTTTTTGCGAAATAGGTGGTATTGAAAATCCACGTGTTGACCAATGTATTATATCGCACTCCATCTGCAAAATACCGCCTACCCCCCAAATGCAATGTGAAAACCGCTATCGGTTTTCTGAAACTGCCCTTCTCCAATTTCGCGCCAAATTCAAAATTAAACCTGGTTAGCTATTTCTGCCAGGATTTCTTCCTCCACTGCTGCATTTCATCCATCCTCAGGCATTTCCACCGCTTCCATAAACCCTCCAAAGCAGTTTTAACCAATCATTCGCAGGATTTAAATAACTTTGTGTGTTTTTATGCAGATTTAATGAAGTTCAAGATAAAACCCTCCCATAGATGATTACAATGTTATTGGCCAAGGATGACGATCCTTATGGCCTTTGATACAAATTAAAGGGATCAAGGGTTTAAATTTCATGGTTTGAAAGGGCCGATAAGTCATGATCATTGGATTTCTAAACAAATTTTCCAATAAACCCTCTATGCACCTGCAAACAAAAAACACAATCAGAGTTAATTAATGAAAGAGTATCAGTGTCAAAGATGAAGATTATGGCTTAATCAAGCCTAAAAACAGATCCAAAGATAAATCACTATGTTTATGAAACATAAAATCAGATTAGTTGAAGGAAGCCTCCAATGCCACATCAAAGGGACTAATTGAATTCCCCAGCTACCAAAATTGTCACCTGCAGCCTCTCTGCCTCAAAGAAATATCTAGATCAAATTTCAGTCAGTAACATTAAGGCCAAGATAGCTGAACAATTATTACACACAAGACAAATATCTCAAACTGTCAGTAGAAGTTATTGTAAAGATTAGAAAATTCCTTAAAGTTAATCTTTTTTCCCACTAATCCTAAAAAGTAGAAACAGATTTAATGAAACAGAGTTGTAAATCGAATGCTTTCTTGCCTTATGCCTTGCATGGTTTTCAAGGCTAGGAGTTGCATTTAGTATAGAATTAATGACATTCAAGCCCTAAAACTATTACACCTCCTCATTTCTTCTATAAATACTTCTGAAGAAAATGAGAAGTTGTTGGTTGGTTGGTCACTAGTTGTAACATTGAAACTCTCTAAAATAATACAATCTGTTTGAAGTTGAAGAAGAAATTGAAGTCTTGGAAGCTGGATTATGTTTTGACATGCTTGTTCTTGAGAAGGCTCTATCATTGGATCCCTGAGCTTAGCTGTTAGTGATGTATTCTGAACTGTCTGCTATTTTTCTTGTTTTCATTATGTTTCATAAATTCTTACTACAATAGGATGAAAATTTTAGGCTAAGAAATGACTCCTGGAAGCACCTTAGACCTGTTTATCCTTCACTGTTTTATGTTTTCTTCTGCTGAGGTATTTTAGAGTCTTTAATTTTTCTCTTTATTCCTCATGCTTGTTTATTTCTCTAATATTTCAAATAGTTTGTTCCAACGTGATTTATGGTTTTCCCTGCTTGTCTGCTACCACTTGAAAACTGTTTTTGAAGTCTCCCTTTGAAGTACGATTGTTTATAGTTAGCCAAGGAGGTCTGTTTCGATCATACCCTTTGTCCCTGCTTGAATAATTGTTTTAAAGGTCTTTATAGTTGTGATCATAGATGTGTTAGGTGTTCCCTCTTCTATGACTGCAATTATCAGTGAATCTTTCATGTTTTCTAATTCCTTTGAAATGAAGTCTTTGAGGAAATAGGGTGTTCCCCGAATCTTAGATTTCATTTTGAAAGTTGTATTGAAGTCATTATTTGCTTAAAGTGTGGTTTGTAGAATTCATGGTTAGCCCTGTCTATCAAATGCCTCTTTATGTTCAAGTTATGTTTTTAAGTTCCCTTTGTTGAGAATTCAATTTCTCTTTCCAAATCATTAATGTCCATCTCATTCACAAAACTAAAGGATCGTGTGGCCAAGTTAGATTTTCCCTTTGATATCCCATATCCATTGATGAGCTTGTCGTAAACCTCTTCTTGACTCCATTTCCCAATGAATTTGACACTTCTTCTTTCTATCTATACTACTTAGACCTTTCATGTTCTGCTATGCCAATTCAACCAAACAAACAAACAAACCAAATAAACACCTGCACTTAATAACTAGTCTAAAACCAATACTTAAAAGCAAACAAGACATATCTTTGCAAACAATTTGAGAGATCCCTCTCTGAGAACAGGAGGACTAGATCTTGGAACTCTAAATATTGGTTCTGATGTTTCCTTGTCTTTTGGTTTGCCAATCTATCAAAACACAGGACCCCAACATAATGGCGATCACGGTGGGACCTATTGAGTATATAGTTGCTTGAATACCTCCTAAAACTCTTTAGGCCCTTAATTTGACAAAGAATACCCTAGGAATTTGTTATCCCACCTCATCACCAACATAATGGTGATCGCAATGGGACAACTGAGTTCATAGTTGCCTAGAAAGCTCTTATAGACTCATTAGTCTTTCAAACAACCATAGAAACTCAAAAAAAACCCAAAAATATTTCAGATTGGCTTCATAATAAACATGGTGGTGGAACCATAAAACAATTTTACATTCACAAAAAGCTAAAAATTTTCCACCTGGTGACTCTACTGGTCTCCAGTAGGCCTATTACTTCACTAGTCCTTGTAAAATCCCCTGGGAATGCATTAAGCAGATCCAATCATGCTGATGGTGGACAAAAAATTTCAAAATATTCCACTTGGCGACTCCACAATCCCAAAAGGCCTAATGAATCCACTGGCAGAAGACTCTGAACTGGTTGAATAGGTACAGTGACCTCTTTTCTCATTTACAAGCATGATTCCAAGGATACAACGAAGATATGCCCCAATGAGTAGGGATCATATCCCTGGATTCCCACACAAAATGCCTGAAATAAATTGGTTGAAAGACCTGCCTATATTTCAGGATGAAAATGTTGATGACCCCTTGTTACATCTCATCAAGTTTCATATACATGTGTTGAGGTTAAAAGTTGAATGGCATGAGGACTGTCTTATGAAAATGTTCATGGCAACATTAGAAGGTAATGAAAGGAATTGGTATGAATGGTTAGAACCTAAGAGCTTGTTTTCTTTAAAATACATGCACCAAGTATTTTACAAGAATTATAAAGAAAACTTTCCATCCTTATCATGGGATTGTTGTGATCAATCTCAGAACATCATACGATACCTGTTAGACATTGATGAGGATCTGTTTGATATGCATCCTGAGGATCTCTCAAAAGACATTCAAGAATTTCACATGCATCTTGACTATCAAAAAAACCTAGATGAATCAGTTGAGGAAGAAATTAATCAAGAAATCAAAGACATTCCTCAAGATAATCCTAAAAACCAAAATAATGATTCATCACCCCTTATATTTGAGGCCCAAGAAGACATCCAGCCTCAAACTCAGTCTTCACAAGAAACAGAGAGCTACTGCACGTCTGCTCAAAGAAACACAAGAACATCTTCCCCTTTGACAGAAGAAGAAATAGATCAGATCATCAATAGATAGCTAGCCTCTGAAAATTCTTGCAGAACAAACACTCTTGCCCATTCATCTAATATGCTTTTTTGTACAGATTTAGAAATCTCTCCTGTAAATCAGAATGAAGAAAGATCTGCTAATAATCCAGTATGTTTGATTGGTAGCATTACTTACTTTAATGATTTTCCTAACTTTGATCTATCTGATGATGATGTTCTCCAAACAGAAGTTGATCTCGCAGGGCCATCATTAGTAGATTTGTGGGAGGAAGATCAGTTCCACCAACTCCAAGAAAGTAATGAGCCGAATCAGGTTATTTATGATACTGATGAGGAAAGTTATGAAAGTCTAGTAGCAGGTGAAGATTCATTGAATCTTCACTCTACTTTATCTCAGATCATCAGTAATAGTTTCCATGCGTTTGGAAATCAACAGCCTTTCATCTCAAAGGGTGAAGAAGAAAACAATGAAGAAATTTTTGAGACCAAGGAGCCTTCTCTTGAAAAAGAGGAAGCAATGGAACAGATCCTTGCTCAAGAATACATGGATCTTTTCACAGAGCTCAGCCCACCAAAACAGAATATCTCAGAGCTACAAGAGGATAGCACTGCAGTATATGATGAGTCCTCCGATTCAGAAAATAATGAAGATGAGGAAGAGTTTCTTTCTCAAAAGAATCTTTTCCTTGATCCAGTGGAAAAGGAAATCCTGGTTGAAACCTATCTTCCAAATATTCATAACCAGGCATTGTTTCAAGATCCCTATGCTCATTTCTTGAAGATATTTGAGGAAGGGATAAAGGTTGTTAGGAGTAGTATATTACCAAAGGGAAGAAGATTATTTAGCACTGCTTCTAAGAAACAAAAGGAATGGGAGTGGCCTTGTTTGTCCAGCCTGCCCAAAGAGATGAAGAAGGACCAATCATGGAATCATCTACTGGACTGGTTGTATTGGAAAAGAGAGTTCATCAGCTAAACATGTAAATATTCCAAGTTAGATTAGGGTAGGTAGGAATGTCAATAAAACTCATCTCTTGAGCATCTAGTTAGTCTTTTTGTTTATTTCTCCGAAGAAGAAAAATGAGAAAAATACAAAAACAATAGAAGAAGAAAAGAGGGTAGAATGAAAACAAGAAAGGTACAGCCCCATACCAAAAAAGAGAGACAAAGTTTGAAAGTGTGCAAGCTCAAATGCCACTCCTAAAAACACACTTCTAGTTAGTCATACAGCCTAATTATGACTAATTAGCTTTTCAATTTACTGCTGATAGGTTAGTGAATTAGATTTGCCAAAACAACTCAATCTTGGCTTATCAGTAAGGTAGATTAGGATAGAAAAAAAAAGGTTCATACAAATTCAAAATCTGAACCTATGAGTTTCAAAAGAAGAATGGCTCTAATTAGTTTAAATCTTGAGCCAAAGATAGAAAACAAACTAGTTCCAATATGATTAAAACTTGAACCAAAAAAGAGAGAAAAGACATCTCAAACAAATTCAAAATCGGAGCTGAAGAGATAATGAAAGATGTTTTAGTTTTCAGATCTTAAGCCTTCATAGTTTTGTTTATTTTTCTGCAAATAAAATCTATGTGCAGCTTGTTTTTATGCCATAGATTTGAAGTAAGTCAAATTGCTTAATCCTGTCTTGGCTGCTTTTAAATTTCCTGCTTTAGAATTTAGAGAATAAAGGTCTGTCAGACAGTCTAATCCTGACAGATAGTAGTTAGGTAGAGAAACTTATGAGTTCAACTGCTTAATCTGAACTCATGGAGAAATAAGAGTAGAAATAAATTAGTTTCCTATTTTTCAAAAGAATAAAATGTTGATGAAGAGAGTTTTCTAGTCCAAATGCACTCTGAAGGAAGAAAAAATGTTAGGATCATTAGGAATGGGTAGGTAGAGATGTTGTTTTGATAGAAGTCCATTGTTTCAGATTGCTGCAGAGATTATCAAATCAAAGAAAGGTCAGCTAAAGGAAAAGAAAGTTGGTGCCCAATGGATGAAGGCACTGGTTTACTGAAAATCTAGAGATCAATAGCTGAGGTTCTGGACACCTAAAGAACTAGCTGTCCTCCCCAAGTGGAGCCACTGTTAGCCACCTATAAAATTTGCTATATCAAATGGTGGCTAAATATTTTTAGCCTTCAAGAGATAGTTTCCTTTGAAAAACTTATCATCTTTTGAAGTCTTATGATGTTCTTTATCCTTTGAATTAATCTTCACTGCTGTTTCACTATAAGTCCTAAAGTACCTGCTATTTACCAAAGAAAACTGCTCATGAGCCTCCATTCTCATCATTTACTTCTCCATCTCATTTTCACAAATCATCTCCATTTTCACACCTATTTTCCTTTACAAATTTCCCCTTTCATCCTTTCATATTAACCTCCAAACCATTAAAACCCTCTTTTAAACCTTATATCATCCTTTTATTTGGTTTGAAAATTCTTTTTCTAGCCTACCGAAACCCTTACTTAGCCTTAAAAACCTTGTTTTTGGCCTTAAAAACAGTCTTTTTACCTTATAAGTTATTAAGCCCGAAGGGCTTATATCCTTTAGCCTTACCCTCATATGGCCGAAACCCTGCAATCGGGCACTTAAACATACTAGCCTTCGTGCCGAAACCCCTTTTCCCTTCTATTTTTCCATTCCCCGACGTTAAGGTTAAAAATAAATATGGACTGTTGATCTCTGTGGATCAACGACAATCAGGTCACTTCTCCTTCTCCTCATTTCATCTGTCGTCCCTTTTCCCTTTCAAAACCCCACCCCTTTATTAAATCCTGACCGTTCATTTCAGAGATCCTACGATCAAGACTTAACCCGATAAACCTGACTCCCTTGGGACCTACCTCCCACCTCATAAAGCACCTGTCCACTTGCGCGCTTCCACTTCTCTTCCACCAGAACCCCCACTCGCGCACCTTTCATATCACGCTCATTCCGCATCGTTGGATTTGGAGCCTCTGATCCAACGGTTGTGGCGGCATATCGCAAAATCTTTGCGCCGAGGTTTAACACATAAAATTTTTGCGAAATAGGTTGTATTGAAAATCCAAGTGTCAACCGACGTATCGTATCACACTCCGTCTGCAAAATACCGCCTACCTCCCAAATGCAATGCGAAAACCGCTGTCAGTTTTCCGAAAACACCCTTCTCCAATTTCACGCCAAATTCAAAATTAAGCCTGGTTAGCTGTTTCTGCCAGGATTTCTTCCTCCGCCGCTACATTTCATCCATCCTCAAGAATTTCCACCGCTTCCATAAACCCTCCAAAGAAGTTTTAACCAATCATTCGCAGGATTTAAATAACTTTGTGTGTTTTTATACAGGTTTAATGAAGTTCAAGATAAAACCCTCCCACAGATGATTACAGTGTTATTGGCCAATGATGACGATCCTTATGGCCCTTGATACAAATTAAAGGGATCAAGGGTTTAACTTTCACGGTTTGAAAGGGCCGATAAGTCATGATCATCGGCTTTCTAAACAAATTTTCCAGCAAACCCTCTACGCACCTGCAAACAACAAACACAGTCAGAGTTAATTAATGAAAGAGTATCAGTGTCAAAGATGAAGATTATGGCTTAATCAAGCCTAAAAAAAAATCCAAAGATAAATCACTGTGTTTATGGAACAGAGAATCAAATCAGTTGAAGGAAGCCTCCAATGCCACATCAAAGGGACTAATTGAATTCCCCAGCTACCAAAATTGCCACCTGCAGCCTCTCTGCCTCAAAAGAATATCCAGATCAAATTTCAGTCAGTAACATTAAGGCCAAGACAACTGAACAGTTATTACACACAAGACAAATATCTCAAACTGTCATTAGAAGTTATTACAAAGATTAGAAAATGCCTTAAAGTCAATCTTTTTTCCCACTAAGCCTAAAAAGCAGAAATAGAGTTAATGAAACAGAGTTGTAAACCAAATGCTTTCCTGCCTTATGCCTTGCATGGTTTTCAAGGCTAGGAGTTGTATTTAGTATAGAATTAATGACATTCAAGCTCTAAAACTCTTCCACCTCCTCAATTCTTCTATAAATACCTCTGAAGAAAATGAGAAGTTGTTGGTTGGTTGGTCACTAGTTGTAACACTAAAACTCTCTGAAATAATACATAGTCTGTTTGAAGTTGAAGAAGAAATTGAAGTCTTGGAAGCTGGATTATGTTTTGACATGCTTGTTCTTGAGAAGGCTCTATCATTGGATCCCTGAGCTTGGCTGTTGGTGATGTATTCTGAACTGTTTGCTATTTTTCTTGTTTTCATTATGTTTCATAAATTCTTACTACAGTAGGATGAAAATTTTAGGCTAAGAAATGACTCCTGGAAGCACCTTAGACCTATTTATCCTTCACTGTTTTATGTTTTCTTATGCTAAGGTATTTTAGAGTCTTTAATCTTTCTCTTTAGTCCTCATGCTTGTTTATTTCTCTAATAGTTAAAATAGTTGGTTCCAACATGATTTATGGTTTTCCTTGCTTGTCTGCTGCCACTTGAAAACTGTTTTTGAAGTCTCCCTTTGAATTACGATTGTTTATAGTTAGCCAAGGAGGTCTGTTTCAATCATACCCTTTGTCCCTGCTTGAATAATTGTTATAAAGGTTTTTATAGTTGTGATCATAGATGTGTTAGGTGTTCCCTCTTCTATGACTGCAATTATCAGTGAATATCATGTTTTCTAATTCCTTTGAAATGAAGTCTTTGAGGAAATAGGGTGTTCCCCGAATCTTATATTTCATTTTGAAAGTTGTCTTGAAGTCATTATTTGCTTAAAGTGTGGTTTGTAGAATTCATGGTTAGCCCTGTCTATCAAATGCCTCTTTATGTTCAAGTTATGTTTTTAAGTTCCCTTTGTTGAGAGTTCAATTTCTCTTTCCAAATCATTAATGTCCATCTCATTCACAAAACTAAAGGATCCTATGGCCAAGTTAGATTTTCCCTTTGATTTCTTATATCCATTGATGAGCTTGTCATAAACCTCTTCTTGACTCCATTGCCCAATGAATTTGACACTTCTTCTTTCTATCTATACTACTTAGACCTTTCATGTTCTGCTGTGCCAATTCAACCAACCAAACAAACAAACCAAACAAACACCTGCACTTAATAACTAGTCTAAAACCAATACTTAAAATCAAACAAGACATATCTTTGCAAACAATTTGAGAGATCCCTCTCTAAGAACAGGAGGACTAGATCCTGGAACTCTAAAGATTAGTTCTGATGTTGCCTTGTCTTTTTGTTTGCCAGTCTATCAAAACACAGGACCCCAACAAGAGGGATAATCTCTGTTCGTAGAGAGGATTTACCTACATAACAGCGATCCATCAAAGATGAATCTTTGTTCTTGCAGGAGGCTTGTTTCTAAATCATCTATGTGAAGAATTGGTGTGCCGACCACAGTGCTTGCATGGGGGAAGATCGAAACAATGATCTTTCATATGGCCAACTCGATCACAGTGTTTGCACTTTTCATTTTATTTTTGCTGCTTTGGAAGAGGAGCAGGATCTGGAACAACTGAATGTGAACTATCATGAGGAAATCCAACACTCTGAAATTGAATGGGCTTGGAGTAGTCTGGAATATGAAAGGACAACTCCTTGTCATATCCAAGACCTGTTCTATGCTTGTTATGGACAAGCTCTTCCCAAGGTTTGATGATGGGCTTGGGAAGCACATGCTAAATTTAGACACCTGCATGCATATCTGCGCTTGAACTAGGAAATGGACGTGAATCAAATTCAAATCTATATTCTTGTTGTTGATGGGATTCCGTCTCAATATTCTAAATAGAAATAGGTTCAGAATGATGACTCTTATTTTTAATTCTTCTCGTTGAAGTTGAGATTCAAGCTGCAAAAAGTATACCTTTTCATGTGCATCTTGTAGATAGAACTTAATATTAGACAAGATTTCCTTGCTGATTTTAACCATGTCTCCACTAGTAGATAAGATTAGATTTCTTAATAACTCTAATAATCCATGAATTTTCTCCATTATTCAAACAATTCAAGTCAACAAATGATAAAAAATGTACTTGTAGAAACAATGATGATTTTTAGAAAATAAATTTTCCAACTTTTGAACTTGAATGTGGAGTCTAGAAGTGTTCACTATAGACATCAAGGCAACTAATTCAACATATTGAAATTCCTTCACATTGCAAAAAATTCCTTCATGTTGTGAATCCCTTCGAATTGAAAGCGATCTTTGAGTACCTTCGAATTCGAATTAATGGTTCTTCTATTTGTTGATTATGGCAAGTCAATTTTCTCTTTCCAAAAGACTGTAATCAGACATATTTTATTTTTATAGCACACAATAGACCATAGCCTCGACGTATATATTCCAACCTGTTCAATGCAATTTCCAAGTTTCGACCACCTGTTGAGCAATAATGGCGCAACGGAGAGGGGTCGACTATGCAGAGAGCGTAGAGGACTGTGCATAGGGGAAATAAG
Organism: Pinus albicaulis; assembly: GCA_034641835.2. Taxonomy (NCBI): domain Eukaryota; kingdom Viridiplantae; phylum Streptophyta; class Pinopsida; order Pinales; family Pinaceae; genus Pinus; species Pinus albicaulis. Next base: position 1,170,272,602 of record CM076570.1, read on the forward strand.
AACTATGAAATCTCCCTTGAAAACTTCCTTCAACTCTCAGAATGTAGGAACTCCTCGGTTCATTTCAATATACCAATCACTGCCCCATCTTTAGTTCCAATGTACCACCGGAGCGTTGTGGGAGTAGACCGGTGCAGGCCAACCAACATTTCTGAAGACAATGACCAATTTTAGCTTCCTTGATTATAACCAAAGCACATATGATGTTGGACAGAGGCTACGTATGATAGAGGTTGTGTATGAGGAGTGTTTTTTATGAGGTTTCTTGCCACCTCCGCTCGTGCTATAGTATAGTTCTCCAATTCTGGAGTGAGGTTCAGGGGTCGAGTCCTGTCCCCTTGAGAATTTTACTAGTTTTTCCTTAAGGAATTTCAAATGGAGTTGGGCCAACCCAAATGTCCAAATATTCAAAGAAATTTAGAATATAATTCAACATATAACATCAATAAGAAGGCATCCCTACTTCAATAACGCACATGGAAGACACTGTCGTGAAAAAAGAAATAACAACATTGGAACAACAAATTCATCAACATTTTTAATGTTTCCCCAACACGCTAAAACCCATTTTACAGGTACAACATCATTGAAAACAATGGAATTTTGTTACTCGAGGGTTTCCAAATATTAGCGGTCGCGGTAAGAGCGTATGGAGTGCACTGCCTATTATGCAACAGATTAGGTGCCGGGGAGCAAAGAATCTAACGGTTTGTCAAGAAGGACCAACGCTATTCAAGGAATAGTGTGAGGGAATGAGAAGGGAGGGTTATGGACTAAAAGGTTCAGAGAACACAACTAGAATTTAGCTAATTAGAGCAGGGCCAACAATCTCTGATTAGAGTAGAGTAAACACACAAGACAGAACTGAAGGATAAGCGTGAGTTATGTTATTATTCACCATAGATGTACATTTATAATACAATGGTGTGACTCTTGGATTCCACATTCCAAGGTCACTTGGAATCCTTTTGTCCATTCGGCTTCCACACTACCCATAGAGGATTAGGTGTCCAACATTCATAGATTACATAATATCATGATTCTTATGTTGTGGTCTAGATTACATAATATCAAAATTATTTTGTTGTGGTCCGCTTGATTAAAAACTAGACTAACAAAAAAAGTTAATGTTTTTTTCATTAAATGTCCATATATTAACTAGATACATACAAATATATCTACTCACCAAGACTTCATTATGAAATACCTTATGCAAAAATACTGGTGAATTCCTAGTGAAGTAGAAAAAATACAAAAAAATTCTTCATTGAGAATGATGTTGGGCAGAGGAAAACACCTTTGTTAAGAGATTCACTTGTCCAAAATTGACAAGTGCATATGTTATCTCCTATATTAACTCTTTTTTTTATTATTTTCCTTCCTCTCTTTTTTTCTTCCTCAGCATTATTGTGAATATATTTGAAGCATTGTGTTTGGATTCCAAGACTTGTTGGGGATGAGCTTGCTCCCTTCAAAGTCACATTAATTTTATTTTTAGCCACATATATATCTATCTGAATAACTTTCTTTTGTTGATCTAGTATATTTCTTGGGTTCTTACATGCCCATTATTCAATGAGGTATAAGAGTGTGATTTCATCTATATCCACGTCCTCCGACCCATTAGTATTCCATGTTCTTCATACATCTAGCATATCAATTTCCTTTATTGGTGTGTTCTTTATGGATTCCCTTAGAACTTTTATCTTATGGGATTCCATATATGGTTTTCCATTTCCGTTATCTTTATCCATTTCTTGAGGATGTACCTAATCTGACATTTCCTGCTCTTCTCTAGTAAATTCCTCATAACAAGTATTGTACTGAAGGACTCGTCTGGTGTTGCCGGATTTTGTCCTCGATGATTTTTTTGATGAGGTTGGAATTTTTGAAAACTCTCATGATCCAATTTGTATTGATTTTCTTTTGTTTCCTTTATGAAATTCAAGGGGAAATCCGTAAAGAGATGTTTATATTCATATCACTTGTGGCATCTAAATTGTATATACTCACAATCCAGTGGTTGTTTCCAAACTTCATCACGGTAGGATATTTCTATTAATTCTAGAAATGGCTAGGAGATATTCATCGGCATACATATCCTCACAGATAAGATGCAATGTCCTCCCTTGGTCACTTAGGATATTTTCACAAAATCTTTGATCATGTTTCCAATACCTTCTAAAATTTCTTCCTCCCAAAGTTCTTTTGCCAGAGAAAATAGGTGAACCCAAATTGGGGCTCCAAGGAACTTCACATTTTATGGGTTGTATCTTTCTTGCCAAAATTTCATAAGAAAACATAGCATTATTGAAAAAATATGGGCCATTCTTAAATACTTGTTTTTATCTTTTGGATTTGCAAAATCATTGTAAAGAAATCCTCTGCTCCCAACTTGAGTTTAATGTGTCCCTTCAAATGTCATTTTTGTTGGATCCATCCAACCAATGCTCTCTTTGTTAGACCAATGTTGACGAACTTTCATATTAAGTCGTGATCCTTCATATATCAGATGTGTTGAAAATGCAGCAAGATGATGGAGCTTAGTGAAATGAAGTCGCCTTCACTAAGTGGGCCCGCAGGCAAATTTTGGCGCAAAGTCTATTTTTAGACTATGTCTATTTTTAGACATATGGAGCATGGCCGAGGGGTTGCGGTATGTTATTCTTGGAGTATTGGTCATGTTGGTAAAAATAGATGGACCTCTATTTTTTGGACCTATAGGTCGAAGTCTATTTTTAGACTGCCTATCCTAAAAATAGGGAAGTCAAATATTATTTACCCTTAATAATATTTGGACTCTAAACTTCAGTTTACTCTCTTGGAGCACTTCAATTCGAGCTACATAAGTGGCTCATGCATCTGACAGAGGAATTACGCTATTCCTAAGGGTTTGGTGAGCTCATGCATGGTTGACTTCAGTTAGGACTTCAGTGGCAGAAGTTTGGTGGAGTTGATGAGACAGTGGGTGGAGTTGTGTTCGGTTTAACTTAGTTGAACTAGTTGAGATTAGTTTAACTAGCTAATCAACTAGTAATGAGTGGAGTGAATTAAATATTATTTAATTCATTAATTGGTAACTCATTATTCAACTCAAGAACACATCAATTCACTACAGTGCATGGACAGTTCAGTGGAGACCAGTGAAAGAGGTAGATGAAAGGGTGAGTACAGCTATCAGTTGTGACATCAGTTGTGCATGAGATTTACACCACACTTGGAGGCAATTGCCAATGATGATTGCGCTGTCAAGCCAAGGAGATTCGAACCTTAGATCTCTCATTAGGCCAACAGTGATTGCGGAATAGAGGCAGGAAATTAGTGGATGTGTTTTGAACCTGTGACTTGTTCAAAACCAAGCTAGTTTTGTGTGTAACTTCATGAGATAGTACTGAGTACTTGTGAGGAGTATTGTACTGAGTTTGTTACATGTTTTCTCCATTATAATATACACAATAGGTATGGGGTTTTCAGCTATAAGCTTTCCCCAGATGCATCTTGTGTTAATGTGTATGATGATTTGATGTGCTATCGCTTGTTTTATTTCTGCATGTGTGATGATCTGAGTGGAAGAGATTATGTGTTGCATATGAGTTCGAATTGATATGTGATCAGGATAGTCTCGGTGGATAATTAATCATTATTCAGCAAAATTCTACAAGATGTAGCTCTTAATTTTGTCTAATTTTAGTTTGTATTTTAGATCCTTGAAGACCTTAGGGAGGCATTTTCCTTGCATATTATTTTTCCAATTCACCTCTAGTGGAGGATAATATTTGTTTTCATTTTCATGAATTGGGCCAGAAGTCAGTTGATGGCGTGCTTTCATGTGATAGCTGGAACTAGACCTTCCATCCCATGTGACCACATTCTTAAAGTAGAGGTTTACCCTCGCTCCTAGGATGCTTTCCATGGCTAATCTCATGCTATGCCAAATGGGTTAAGTGCCAAACCAAAATAGCAGCAATGTAAAGGATATTATTTATGTGCAATGGTAAATTTGAGCCCTAAAGAAAACCTTGGCTTGTTTATAAAAAACAATAACAATCATCAATACTAAAAAAAATTAACATAAAAAATTAATAAATATATAATAACACTAATTATATATGTGTGTATGTGTGTGTGTGTGAGAGAGAGAGAGAGAGAGAGAGAGAGAATTTATATTGATATTGATATTACATTAAAATATCAAAGTATCATTACGAAATTTTTGGAGAGACATGTTTTTTAATAAATTCACCATAAGTAGACTCAATCTGCCACAAGAAAAACCAAATATATTAACTACCTAAGGAGGGGAAATTCTAACGAAAATAATACCAACTTCTATAAATAAACAAGCCTATTAGTAATTATAACTATATAATAAATACACACACACACACACACACACACACACACATATATATTATACACACACACAATTTTGTTTTTGTAAGTTAGAAATAATTGTATTACATAATATGTATAGAGTTTACATGCTTGGAGGGACTTAGCTAGCTAGTTACAAGATTGAGCCAAAAACAAAAGAGGTTGGTTGTTACAAAACTATAATAGGCATGGCCATCTTCCCTTGTGAGGGAAATTAGATGACATTGTAGATAGTTTAGAGCATCAAAAAACCATGAAAACAACAAAATCATAGAATCCCCGAAATGACCTAAGTCGTATTGGTAGCCTAAGCAATGCCAAGATCTACTTGTTGGGGTTATCCTCACGATGCTTGAGGTCGAGAGGATATTCCCATTCCACTGGCAGCACTTAAGTTGAATCAGATCTTTGAAATGTTGGAATAAAGAGGTGGTTTAAGGATGACCACCAACACTGGAACACTTAGTGCAGTTTCTGAAACTCTTCCAAATCCGGCAAGAAGCTGAGGTCTTCTGCTAGAGGAAGTGTCCCTCATATTTGAAGAGGGAGACCTTCAACCTAGAAGAAGGGAGGTCTACAACCTATGAATGTTTAAGGATGACCACCAACACTGGAATTCTTAATGCATTTCCGGGAACTCTACCAAAGCTGGCAAGAAGCTGAAGTCTTCTGCTAGAGGAAGTGCTCCGAATTCTTTGAAGAGGAAGAATATCAACCTCGCATGGATGGTTTAAGGCTGACCACCAACCAAAGGAATGCTCATGGGCATTCGTGTCTCTGGCTACAACTCTGAATCTGCAATGAGATATTGTGGCTCAGGATCACTTGATGTGGTGTGTCTCTGGCTACAACTCTGAATCTGGAATGAGAGATTGTGGCTCAGGCTCGCTTGATGTGGCTTCGAAGCTTGTAGATGACCACCATTGCCCCCCCTGTTAGGTACAAGTCAAGATGATGGAGAAAAATTAACTACAATATTGTTCAATATTCTAGAACAAGTTTTGACATATGACTTAAACATCTTCTTGGCTGTTGATGCCCATTGCCAAGAAGCAATCAATCAAAGATGAATCTTTGTTATTGCAGGAGGCTTATTTCTGAAGCATCTGTGTGAAGAATGGGTGTGGCGACCACAGTGCTTACATGGGTGAAGATCGGAACAATGATATTTCATATGGCCAACTCGATCACAGTGTTGGCATTTTTCAATTTGTTGTTGCTGCTTTAGAAGAGGAGCAGGATCTGGAACAACTGAATGTGAACTATCTTGAAGATATCCGGCACTCTGAAATTGAATGGGCTTGGAGTAGTCCAGAATATGAAAGGAAAACTCCTTGTCATATCCAAGACCTATTCTATGCTTGTTATGGACAAGCTCTTCCCAAGGTCTAATGATGGGCTTGGGAAGCACATGCTGAATTTCGACACCTGCATGCATATCTGCACTTGAACTAGGCAATGAAGGTGAATCAACTTCAACTCTATATTATTGTTGTTGATGGGAGTCTGTATCAATATTTTGAATAGAAACAGGCTTAGAATGATAACTCTTATGTTTTAATTCTTCTCGCTGAAGTTGAGATTCAAGCTGCAAAAAATCTATCTTTTCATGTGCATCTTGTAGATAGAACTTAATATTGGACAAGGAGTCCCTGCTGATTTTAACCGTGTCTCCACCAGTAGATAAGATTAGAGTGATTAATAACTCTAATAATCCATGAATTTTCTCCATTATTCAAACAATTCAAGTCAACAAATGATAAAAAATGTACTTGTAGAAACAATGATGATTTTTAGAAAATAAATTTGCCAACTTTTGAACTTGAATGTGGAGTCTAGAATTGTTCACTATAGAGATCAAGGCAACTAATACAACATATTGAAATTCCTTCACACTGCAAAAAATTCCTTCATTTTGTGAATCCCTTCGAATTGAAAGTGATCTTTGAGTACCTTCAAATTTGAATTAATGGTTCTTCTATTTGTTGACTATGGAAAGTCAATTGTCTCTTTCCAAAAGACTGCAATCATACACATTTTATTTATATAGCACACAATAGACCATAGCCTCGATGTATATACTACGACCTGTTCAATGCAATTTCCAAGTTTAGACCACCCGTTGAGCAATAATGGTGCAACAGAGAGGGGTCAACCGTGTAGAGAGCGTAGTGGACTGTGCATAGGGGAAATAAGCGCTATGCAATGTCCCTTGAAAACTTCCTTCAACTCTTAGAATGTAGGAACTCCTCGGTTCATTGCAATATACCAATCACTGCCCCATCTTTATTTCCAGTGTACCACCGGAGCATTTTGGGAGTATACCAGTGCAAGCCAACTGACATTTCTGAAGACAACGACCAATTTTAGCTTCCTTGATTATAACCAAAGCACATACCATGGTGGACAGAGGCTACATATGATAGAGGTTACGTATGAGGAGCTTTGTGTATGAGGTTTCCTGCCGCCTCCACTCGCGTTATAGTATAGTTCTCCAATTCTGGAGTGAGGTTCAACAGTCGAGTCCTGGCCCCTTGAGAATTTTACTGGTTTTTCCTTAAGGAGTTTCAAATGGAGTTGGGCCAGCCCCAACGTCCAAAGCTTCAAAGGATGTTTGAATATACTTCAACATAGAACATCAAGAAGAAGGCATCTCTAATTCAATAGCGCGCATGGAAGACACTGTCGAGAAAGAAGAAATAACAACATTGGAACAACAAATTCATCAACATTTGTAATGTTTCCCCAACATGCTAAAACACATTTTGCAAGTACAACAACAATGGAAGTGGTGGAATTTTGGTACTCGAGGGTTTTCAGAGATTAGCAGTCGCGGTAAGAGCATATGGAGTGCACTGCCTATTATGCAACAGATTAGGCGTTGGCGAGCAAAGAATCTGACGATTTGTCAAGAAGGACCAACGCTATTCAAGGAGCAGTGTGAGGGAATGAGAAGGGAGGGTTATGGACTGACAAGCTCAGAGAACACAGCTAGAATTTAGCTGATTAGAGTAGGGCTAGCAATCGTTCGCTCTAATACCATGTTAAACAATGCATGGTAAACACAAGAAGGAGAGTAAACACATAAGACAAAACTGAAGGATAAGTGTGAGTTATGTTATTATTCACCATAGATGTACATTTATAATACAATGGTGTGACTCTTGGATTCCACATTCCAAGGTCACTTGGACTCCTTTTTTCCATTCGACTTCCACACCTATCCATAGAGGATTAGGTGTCCAACATTATTAGATTACATAATATCACGATTCTTATGTTGTGGTCTAGATTACATAAATATCAAAATTATTTTGTTGTGGTCCGCTTGATTGAAAACTAGACTAACAAAAAAAGTTAATGTTTTTTTCATTAAATGTACATATATTAACTAGATACATACAGAGATATCTACTCACCAAGACTTCACTATGAAATAACTTATGCCAAAATACTGGTAAATTCCTAGTAAAGTATAAAAACTACAAAAAAATTCTTCATTGAGAATGATGTTGGGCAGAGGAAAACACCTTTGTTAAGAGAGTCACTTGTCCAAAATTGACAAGTGCATATGTTATCTCCTATATTAACTCTTTTTTGCTTTTCCTTCCTCTCTTTTTGTCTTCCTCAACATTATTGGGAATATCTTTGAAGCATTGTGTTTGGATGCCAAGACTTGTTGGGGATGAGCTTGCTCCCTTCAAACTCCCATGAATTTTATTTTTAGCCACATATATGTCTATCTAAATATCTTTCTTTTGTTGATCTAGTATCTTTCTTGGGTTCTTACATGTCCATTATTCAATGAGGTATAAGTGTGATTTCATCTATATCCACGTCCTCTGATCCATTAGTATTCCATGTTCTTCATACATCTAGCATATCAATTTCCTTTATTGGTGTGTTTTTTATGGATTCCCTTAGAACTTTTCTCTTATGGGATTCCACATATTGTTTTCCATTTCCCTTCCCTTTATCCGTTTCTTGAGGATGTACCTAATCTGACATTTCCTACTCTTCTTTAGTAAATTCCTCATAACAATTATTGTACTGAAGGACTCCATTGGTGTTGCCGCATTTTATCCTCGATGATTTTTTCGATGAGGGTTGGAATTTTTGGAAACTCTCATGATCCAATTTATATTGATTTTCATTTGTTTCCCCTATGAAATTCAAGGGGAAATCCCTGAAGAGATGGTTATACTCATATCACTTGTGGCATATAAATTTTATATACTCACAATCCAGTGGTTGTTTCCAAACTTCATCACGGTAGGAGATTTGTATTAATTCTAGAAATGGCTAGGAGATATTCATCTGCATACATATCCTCACATATAAGATGTAACGTCCTCGCTTGGTCTCTTAGGATATTTTCACAAAATCTTTGATCATGTTTCCAATACCTTCTAAAATTTCTTCCTCCCAAATTTCTTTTGCCAGAGAAAATAGGTGAACCCAAATCGAGGTTCCAAGGAACTTCACATTTTATGGGTTGTATCTTTCTTGCCAAAATTTCATAAGAAAACATCACATTATTGAAAAAATATGGGCCATTCTTGAATACTTATTTTTATCTTTTGGATTTGCAAAATCATTGTAAAGAAATCCTTTGCTCCCAACTTGAGTTTAATGTGTCCCTTCAAATGTCATTTTTGTTGGATCCATCCAAACAATGCTCTCTTTGTTAGCCCAATGTTGACGAAATTTCATATTAATTCATGATCCTTCATATATCAGATGTAGCTCTTAATTTTGTCTAATTTTAGTTTGTATTTTAGATCCTTGACTACCTTAGGAAGGCATTTTCCTTGCATATTATTTTTCTAATTCACCTATAGTGGAGTATCATCCTTGTTTTCATTCACATGAATTGGCTAGAAGTCAGTTGATGGGGTGCTTTCATGTGATAGCTTGAACTAGACCTTCCATCCCATGTGACCACATTCTTAAAGGAGAGGTTTACCCTCACTCCTAGGATGCTTTGCATGGCTACTCTCATGCTACACCAAATGGGTTAAGTGCCAAACCAAAATAGCAGCAATGTAAAGGATATTACTAATGTGCAATGATAAATTTGATCCCTAAAGAAAACCTTGGCTCGTTTATAAAAAAAACAATAACAATCATCAATACAAAAAAAATTAACATAAAAAATTAATAAATATATAATAACACTAATTATATATATGTGTGTGTGCGTGAGAGAGAGAGAGAGAGAGAGAGAGAGAGAGAGAGAGAGAGAGAGAGAGAGAGAGAATTTATATTGATACTGATATTACATTAAAATATCAAAGTATCATTACGAAATTTTCGGAGAGACATTTTTTTTAATAAATTCACCATAAGTAGACTCAATCTGCCACAAGAAAAACCAAATATATTAACCACCTAAGGAGGGGAAAGTCTAACCAAAATAATACCAACTTCTATAAATAAACAAGCCTGTTAGTAATTATAACTATATATTATTTTGGTTAATAAAATATATATTAACTATAACATAATTATAACTATAACTATAATATATATATATATTATACACACACACAATTTTGTTTTTGTAAGTTAGAAATAATTGTATTACATAATATGTATAGAGTTTACATGCTTGGAGGGACTTAGCTAGCTAGTTACAAGATTGAGCCAAAAAAAAAGAGGTTTGTTGTTACAAAACTATAATAGGCAGGGCCATCTTCCCTTGTGAGGGAAATTAGATGGCGTTGTAGATAGTTTAGAGCATCAAAAAACCATGAAAACAACAAAATGATAGAATCCCCAAAATGACCTAAGTCGTATTGGTAGCCTAAGCAATGAAAACATCTACTTGTTGGGGTTCTCCTTGCGATGCCTGAGGTCAGGAGGATCTTCCCAACTGGCAAATGGTGCAGTATTGGAAAGGGGTGCCTAATGGGTAGTTGGTGCACTATTGGTGAAGGATGGGTGACGTCACCTTGGATTTTGGTTTGTGCTCGCTTACTGCTAGATGTTTAGAGATCCACAAGAATGTTCTCCATGGTGTTGCATTGATATTGAGGCCTGGGTGTGGATTAAACCTCAATGCTTCATGTAATATGCCCATAGGGTTTAGTATCTTGTGAGGTAGAAGCCACAAGAATATGAGAAGAGGATTTATTCACAAACAAGGAAATATGTCAGAGTTAAAGCCCCATATCCCCAACAATAACTCGCAGTGTTGGTCGGGTGTTGTGTATGTGAAAGTCCAGGTCCCAAACACCACCCTTCAACATCACAATAGTATCTTCCTGGTCTTTAAGGTGGAAACACAACATATTGCAAAGATCCCACATGTTATCACTGATGATAGCCTGTTCCCGGGCCTCCAAATCTTTAACTAATCATCAATAGTGATGAGGAATGCTATCATCGAATTGATCAATGCCCTGGCTATGTTAGGGAGGGAGAGGCAACCTGCCTTTGCCTTTTCCTCCCATGCAGGGTATACCACACTCTCTCACTATAGAAACTACGCAGGGAAACTGTAACCAAATCCTTTATCTTTTGTTTCCTTCATCCGTTTGCTGTTAGTGCTTCTGCCTTCTGTTGCCTATGTTTCCGACCTTCTTAACAGTCTCTGCAGGCAAGCCATTACTGCGATTAGGTGGATGTGTGTACCAATACTTGATGAGCCATAAATGTCGAGTCGAGAGGAACATGGCACCATTGTGACTCCTTGAATTGTGGACAAATGAGAGAGCGTGCCAGAGGCATTGCCATTCCCTCAGAGTGATTGCTCTAGATGCATTAATCATGAGGGTGATTAATGTCTCTCTTTATCATCTCGACACCTGAATCGAGGGATATATATATTTCTAATTAATATTAACTATATAATATAATATATAACATTATTTTAACATTAAATTAATTAAATATTAAGATAATATGTTAATATTAATGGTGTTTATGAATTGGTAGCAGTAAAAAAAATAAAGAAAAAGGTTTTTTGTTGTTGTTATTGTTAAAGTGAAATTAAAAGGAATAAGTTTAATCAATGGGAATAAGTTTTTCAATTGTTTTTTATTTAATTTTCTTGAAATTAATATAATGCATGTATGCATATATATCGCTTCTTTTTATTTGCACAATATTATAGCTAAAATATATGGGATAGTATGAATAAATCCATTTATTATAGTGGTGTCAATTCTTAATTTATGATTAATCATTATTTACATAAATTTGCTTTTTATAATATTTAAATCTTTTTTTTTGTTTTAATTATGATATAATAGTTGTGTTTTGACAAAGTGTATTTGTTAAATTTGACTATTCAATATATTTTTTCTAAGTTCTAAGCAATAACTAATGTGCCATATAACACTTGTTATAATATTTTCATATAAAGTCAAATCAAGTTATATCAAAATTAAAATTGACAAAATCACAAATATTGAAAAGAGCTATTTTACTATTTAATTAAATGGTTTTTTTTGGCAGGAATCTCACAATATAATTTCGAGCAAGATTGTGATTTCTTGTTGTTTAAATTGCAGGTTTGAATGCATAAATAGATTCAACACCCTATAAAACTTTTAAAACACTTGAAATTTGTAGATTAAACAACTTAAACTTGTGATTCTTAAAAATATATATTAAATTTTAGACAAAATTAACTACATAAAAACATTTCATTTATTAATTAAAATATAAATTTTAAAAATATATTTTTTTTAATAAAAAATCCCAATATGTCCGTGGGATCTTGGTTAAAGGGCGATGAGACGAATTATTATGACACTCATCACAGATCCAATTCTTTTCCCCGATCAAAATAGTGTATTTAATCATATTGATGAAAATGAAAAAAAAAAAAAAAAATGAAAAATCTTACCAAATAAAATTAAAAAAAAATAAAAAAATAAAAAAAATCTCAGTATAATATAATATAAAAAACACATTGTATTAAAAATCAATTTAAATCAATATAAAAATCCTTTATCGATTTTCCTTTTATCTATAACTCCTCAATACGATTAAAGTTTTGTTACCAACCATGTGAGACTAAATAAAAATTCTAGAAGGATTGGTAAAGTTGTTAAATTATGGGAATAAATAAAAGCATCCTGTTCAAAATAAATAAAGTGAAAATTAACCTTTACTGTATTTTTGGCAAAGATATTGAACTGGATATAACATTTGTTATGGAGTTGTTTTTAGTGTTATATTTTGGAGTTTATGGTCTTGGAATTTGGCGTGAAATCTTGATTTGTGTTATTTAAATTGGTTTTTTGATTGTATATATGGATTCAACATCTTGAAAAACTCTTAAAGGTATTTTGATTGTGCAGTGTTTACCCATCAAGCTTGTGATTTCATTGAATTCCTGAAATTTTTTAAAGAAATTAGACTCGAAAAATCCAACAGAAAAATTTCCAAAAAATCACACTAAAAACAACTCTAAATATTATTATATTTTCATTAATTAATTTTCACCCAAATAATTTAAAATTTAAAATTTATTATTTAATAAATTTTCAATAATATATATATATATATATATATATATATATATAATAATAATAATAATAATAATAATAATAATAATTATTATTTATAAATCTTACACACAACTTACATTTTGTTTAAAGACGAAGATACCAATAATTTCAATGAACTAATAGCTCTCAATTTCGTCATAAGATTAGTTCATGAAGTTAGGGTAATCAAACATATATAATAATCTTCTTCCATGTTTCCTTTTCCTGTATCTGATTAAAATAGGATTGTTGATAGACTTTCTAAAGATGAATGTGGAACATACATGGTATCCAAGAGTCTCCAAAGATCTAAATAGAACCAATGCCCAAATGGATGAGCCAACATAGAAGGAGTTTTAAAGTGACCAATTCTACAAAGTTTTCTGTACCAGAATGCCCACAGAAGCACCAGTTTCCTAATTGTGATTTAAATGGATCACCATCCCTACACCACATATATTTTGTTCATCCGAGGCACCTTCAAAAAATTCCCAAGGAATATCCTGATCAAGATGTTCAATGGTAATGTTTCAAGGGTGTATGACCTGTTCAGTTGAAGGAATTAGAGAAAAGATTGATGCACATTCAACAACTACCACAGAGGGAGCGGTAATAGAACCATTGAAAATAGCCTTGTTCCTAGCCATCCATACTCCCCAAACAATAATAAGAGGTATATTTCTTAAATTTTCATTAGAGACCGAGTGCCACCAGCCATTCCAAGCATCCACACAGGAATTCCCATTCCATCGAGAAGGGATACCTAACATGGATAATGTATGCTCCCGATTTTTTTGTGAGAACCTACATTGAAAAAAAAGGTGTTCAATTGTTTCTTCAACCTTATTACACAACGAGCACCATCCAGGCCCCTGAAAATTCCTTATTTGTAAAAAATCCCAAGTAGGCACTTTTATTTTAAGAATGCACCATAAAAAAACCTAGATTTGGCAGGAAAAATCAGCAACCATATTTTCTTATACCACCAAACCCGCTCTTCCCATCCCCGACCTTTCATCAAGTATTGATAACCTGCCTTTGGAGAGTATTTTCCAGATTTTGCATGAATCCATTTGAGCGAATTTGGAAAATATTTTAGCTGAACCTTTGATCGAAGAAGCTCTTGGATATAGGTTATCCATTCTGCCACCATTGTTGGGCAAACTGAATTTCTCCTCCTTGTTTCCATCCCCGCTGCTACATTGAGGTGGTCTCAAGTTTTCCAATCTGAGCCAGAAAGTAGATCCCATTTGAATTGAGTTCCTCCACTAATTTCACTAAGAGTGCATAATTTCCATTACAACCCAACCAAGGATCCTTACCTATTCTGCACATTTCTCCATTGTCAACTTGCCATGTCAAACCTTCTTCCACTAGACTTAAGGAGACAGTGGTAACTTTCCAAATAACTGATGCATTTGTGTATGATTTACTTTGAAGTCTGATCCAATCATCCAGAGACATCGGATCAATATATTTCCATTTGACCACAACAGTCCAAATATTGTCTTTGGCCAAGAGCCTCCAACCTAACTTTGTTGCAAGAGAGATAACAAAAATTTGAATATCCTTTATACCCCATCCCCCCCATTCCTTGGGTATAGCAATTTTTTACCAGGCCACCCATGGGATGACATGATCCTCCTTTTTCCCAATCAATATGAACCGCCCACAAATCTTCCTTACCTTAAGAAGGATGCCTTTCGGAATCCAAGATAGTGATATCCAGTACACTGGGATGGCCATTAAAAAAAATTTAATAAGCACCAACCTTGTAGCTCTAGAAAGCCATTTATAGCTCCAAAGGTTTACTCTTTTCTCTATTTTTTCCACCAGCCATAACCAATCCTTTTTTCTATAAGTGGCTCGCTTTAGATAAAAGCCCAAATAATTGAGATAAGCCCCCAGGGGTTGGCAATCAGAAGGGAAAACATCTTTAATCCTTCCCATCTCCGATCTCAACTCTTCAGCGAAATTAAAGGAGGATTTTTGCACATTAATAAAGATACATGTGGCTTTCATAAAGAGATCCAAGGAGGCCCTTAACTGACCCAAATCCTCCTTCTTCCCATTTTTAAGAAGGAGTATGTCATCCACAAAAAGTAAATGAGTAATGAACATATTTGTAGCAACCTCAATGCCCTTAAGATCTCTCTTTTTTTTTTCTTTTTCTTGTTATTATGTTTGTTTTTATAATTGGTATTAATTATTTTTAATGAAAAAATCAATTATTCATTTTTTTTGTTTTTTTCCATTTACATTAATAAATATGATGACAAGATACATACATCTTTAATTATTATAACTAGTATAGATCCATCTTAACAATGGATTTAATAAGATTCGACAATATCACAACCCTAGGGCCTAGTACGGTCATAAGGCACCTCTTGGGCGCACTGCGATACCTTAAGCGTGAAACACTAACATGTTTCACAACTTCCTAGTGTAGTACAATGTTACTTCATCCAAACCATTCCTCACAATGTATTACCTTTGTTTCTCTCTATATTATTATTTATGTGCAAAATTCATTAGACATAGAGTAGTTATAACATTGTCACATCATCCTCCATTAACAGAAACCATGAACATCATATGAAAGATATCATCATCATCATAAACATGCACAATTTCAATGGAAATGGCCCTCCAACCTTCTACTTTTATTAAAATGTATATGTACAATAATTCTCTTAGATAGTGAGGCTCAATCCAACCAAATATCAAAGCCAAAATCTATAGAAAGTACAAACAAAACCAACACCAAACTTTATGACCACACCCGACCACCCTACTACCCTACCGCATGTCATTCCTACTTCAATATAGGTTGTCTCCCCCTCTTGGTCTAGCTAGTTTAGTTGGCTTATCTCTACTTTCAATCCTTACACAACCGCAGGCCTCAACGATCCTCTTCAATTCCCTATTCATCTTGCACTTCGCTCCTCTAAATGAATTTTGTGGGTGACTTTGATTGTTCCCTTGTTCGTGGCACAAGTTTTGTGTTTATAAAACTCATCCCACCTTGATGCAGTTTGTTGTTCCATCTCACCATGCACGTCAACTTACCCAGGTGTTGGGTGCCTTAGGTCGAGCCGACGCTTTTTTTGCCTGAGTGCCCTCAAATTTAATTCTATCAAGCACTAAAATTCATTCCAGCCAACTCCTCTCTCCCATCTCATCTCAACGCTCCCTCGATTCATATTTTCTTGGGTGCCCTTAGCTTGTTGCATCGAGGTCGACCTTGGTTCATTTTGTCTTCGTTGACCCACTTAACTAGTATCGTCTCGATGGACACCAAATTTTAACTCTCCCAACTTGTCTCATTTAATGGATGCTAAATTCAACTCATTCATCTTTGGGACTCAACCGACAATCATTCCACTAGGGCGCCCTCTCCTTGGTCCAACTCGTCCCAAGATGACCTTGTCCACTTCTCAGTTTCTCATCTAGGGGTGTTTTGGTCCTTGTTTATGGGCATCCATGCTACTCCTCATGGTGTCATCCTGGGCCTTCTCACTCATCATTAAGCCAATTCAGGTGCTTGGTCACCCCATTCATCATGCCACTACGCTACCCACATGCACCTAATGGAAACCCCAAGTGTCAGATTTTTGACACCTCATGCTGGTGCACTCTCACCCAATATCCTCTTTCGTCACATTTCTTGTGATATTTTCATCAAAAATTATGTGATGGGGATGGGAACACCTCATTTAAAGGAATTCCCATCTTTAGGCCCTCACATTATCCCCCACTCGAAGTTATTGTCATCTCAAAAATAATCCAGCCACAACCCTCTAATCATCTCCACTAGATATCACCATCCTGATGAATTTCCTTCAGATGGTATCTTTCATTGTATCTCTAGAAATAACTCCCAAATATCAGCATGTGTTCGATCCCCTCACGATTATTGAATAATAAAGTAGTTAATATGTTCACCACACCACTTGCTCCATAAGAACTCATGTCTCACAATCTAATATCCTGGATCTCAAATCATCATAATTCCACCAATATTATTTTGTAGAGGAACGCCATTAGGTACCTCCATGATATTATCTCACCATATAAGTATATCAATGATCCACCTATTCATGGATCAATGAGATGAATGGGAGTGTTGGTCATGGTGACCTCCACTCACATCTCTCATATAATATCCTAGAATAATCCCTCCATAATTCCTCATCATGTAAGTCAACAAAGGATGATATGACCCTATCCTACCCTCTGCTTCCTCAACAAGATTCTCAAGCTCTAGATTTCATGGCCAACCTCTCAGGATCAATGTCGATATGCCAACCTCCTCCTTGGCTTCAACATATCGAGGAACCTCTCCTTGATCACATCTCTAAAACATTGCTACCACCCTGGTGTCCTTAGTCTGCTCCAATTTACTTATATTCTCTAACTTCTCTACTATATCTATTAAAGTCAACATGATATCCACATGTCACATGAAAGGATACCCCACATATATGTTGCTAAACTCTTTGAATGTAGTACCAAAATACTATTGTTCACTCTCAAAGATGGTGGTCATCCTCATTATTCTATTTGGGTATTTTCTCTGATCTTCTGAGGACCCTACTACATGCAACATCCCAACCTTAGTTGCACTTACTTCACCATGGAAACCATTTTTTGCTTCATCGATAAATACCTTGCCAATTGATCCTCTTTTCACATCCAAAAAGATATGAGCTTCTTCTATTTGGTTGCACCAACTGGTTTTCCAGCTTTGGAAGTCTTCCCATTCACTTGGTCCTTCTTCTTCTTCTTGATCTTATCAGTATGTATATCCTCCTTATCCTTACCATATGTTTGGTAGTTAAGAATTTTATTTTTTATGGTGATAATTGCTACAAGATATTGGACTCCCTGCTTAAGAACTTCCTTATTTTCCCATGGATGGAGATTGTTGATGAAGTGGCATACCCCATCCTTCTAATGCATATATATGAGCTCTAACATAAAACCTGAGAACTCCTTAATATAAGTTTAGATCTTATCAATATGATTCATCTCCCTTAGGTGATCCCTTACCATCCCTGATCCAAATTTTGTAGGTTTTAACCCTGAACAGAAATTATCTACACACAAATCTTATAATAGAAAATAAACAATAGCGAGAGCATAAAACATAAAACAGATAAACACAGAGATTTTCCCCTGGATCCCAAATTGGGATGACCAGCTTGATTTTTCATTATATTCCTTTTAGTGTTACAACACATATATATACATGCCGAAGCATACATAAACCCCAATCCATTAACCCTGGATTAGAACATAACCGTAGTTCCCTTTACTAGATCTACAAAATACCAAGGGCCGAAAACCATCGTACCCCAAAAACGTGTGCAAACTCATGCATGAAACATGGGTGGGTCTTCACACAATTTTTTTTTTTTGCTGGGGCGCTGCCCCGGATCCCGACAGGGGGGGCTGCCGCCCCCCTTGTGACCCCCCTGCTGCGCCCGGCGCAACGTACAACGCATGGGGCTAGTCGTGGAAAGAATATAACACATACCCAACAAATTTCACATACAAAGCCTCTTTAAACTCTATCCTTGTCTCAATAATGTCCATGATGTGACCTTCTACTATGTATTCAAACTTGGTCTTCCACCAAATCTTTGTTGTTCTTGTGAGATACATGGTTGATTTTTGTCTCTTTAGAACAACCCTTCATTTGTTCCATGTCCTAGTGGAAGTTTTTGTATACTTTATCACTTATTGTCCCATCATACATTTCTAGTTCTTTCAACTTCACATTCATAGATGAATTTCCTAAACTCTACCCTAGAGATTGTGTCAATACTACAATGGTATTAGCATGGTCTCTTGTGAGTGCCACAAGTGACTTTACCTAATCTTTCAAGTCCTTCATCCAATCATCTTGATCATGGGATTTTCTCACTAAAAACTCAATGGAGTAGGACCATAACTCAATGGACCCCATAATCTCTTGAATAGTTTCTTAAAGTTCCTCAAACTCCTTCCCATGGCCTTTAATTACCTCAACAATTTGTGCCAAATTAATCTTAAGATATTTGACCCTCTAAAAAAGTGTCACCTCATCTTGGTACATTGGGTTAGACTTAGTGTTGACCATTATGACCTACTTCTTCCCACATATGATATTTTTAGGCTTATTTCAACTTTCCCACCTACACCATATACCAAGAAATATTAGCCAAAACCCTTGGAAATCAATTACAGGAGCCCCTTCCCCCAATAACCTACAAATAGAAGGAAGTTGTCTCTACAACTTACTTCATCCTTGCTTCTTATAGTATAATCTGCTTTGAGATCTTCTGCTCTGATATCAAATTCTTTGGTGAAGATCTATACTATTGTTTCCTGTTGGTCTCTTACTTTGATACCAACTCCGAGTGGAAAAAGAGAAATTCTACCAAATCCACTTCCACTTATTGGCAAAAGTGGGGTATCAAATCTGATACCCCACTTCAGGTTGGTGAAGAGCACACCACTATTACTACTTCTACTTTGAAACCAACTTCAAGTCGGTGAAGAGCACACCAGTTTTACTACTTCAACTTTGATAATGATTCCCATGACCCCAAGTCCTCTTATGGTCCCAAGGTGCCTCTTGGGAGCATTTCAATCCCTCTAGTGCGTGGCATTGACACGTGTCACAACTTCCTAGTGCAGTACAATGTTAATTCACCCATACTACACCTCACAATTAATACTCATGTTGTTATCTATATAGTATTATTAATATGTGTGGAACTAATCAAATATAGAACAGTAATAACATTGCCACACCATCTTCCATTAACAAAAAACATGAACATCATATGTAAGTTATCATCATCATCATAAGCATGCACAATTTCCATCAAAACAACTTTTCAATCTTCTTATTTTATTAAAATTTATATGTAAAATAATTCCCCAAGACAATGGCTTGGTCCAACCAAATCTCAAAGAAAAAATCCACAGAAAGTACAAAGAAAACCAACGCCAAAATTGATGACCCCACCAAGCCACCCTACTACCCTACTGCAGGTCATCCCTCCTTCAAGATGTTTCATCTCCCCCTCTAGGCTAGGTTGGTTCAGTTGGCTCATCTCTGCCTTCGGGTCCTACACAATCACAATCCCAATTGATCCTCTCCGACTCCCTCTTTGTCTCACACTTTGTTCCTCCAAATGAATTGTGTGTGTGACTTTGGTTGTTACCTCATTCCATGGTGTGATTCATGTGTTTATGTGACTCGTCCCACTTTCATATGGTTCATCGTTGCATGTCACTATGTAGGTTGGACCACCAAGGTGTTGGGTGCCTTAGGTTAGGCTAACACCGATTCCATCCAAGCACCCTCAAATATTTTTATGCCTGCCGCAAAATTTCATTCTAGATTAATTGTATGACATCCTCGACTTACTTGTCTCATCTCAGCGTGTCCTCATCTCATCTTGTCTCGGGCACCCTCGACTTGTTCCATCTCAGCTGACTTGTCTCCTTTTTGTCTTCGTAGACAACCTCTTCTCATCTCGTCTTGGATGACACCAAATTTTGGCTCGCCCAACTCATCTCATTCAATGGATACCAAATTTTGATTCATGCATCTTGGGGATTTAACACACCATCATTCCACTACAACACCCTCCCCTTGGTCTAACTCATCTTGAGCCAATGTCATCCATTTTTTAGTAGCTCATTTAGGGGCATTTTGGTCCATGTCTTGGGGCATCCATAATGCTCCTCATGGTGTTGTACTGGGCCTCCTCACCCATCACTAGGAAAATTTAAGTGCTCGGTTACCCACATTCATTATGCCACTAATATTCTGACATGTTCCCAATGGAAACCCCAAGTGTCAGTTTTTTGACACCTTGTGTTGGTGTGCTCTCGCCCAACATCCTCTTTCGTCTCATTTCTTGTGATATTTTTCTTACAAATAATGCGATGGGGATGACTCCCATAATGTACACCTTGGTTAAAGGCAAGAAAAAATCTAGGGCCTGGCATCCTCCCCCACTCAAATTGATTTCCATACTGGCAATAACCCAACCAGAACCCTATGGTCATATCCATTGGATATCATCATCATGATGAAGTCTCTCCAAATGGTCTCTCTAACTTTATTTAAAAATCACTCCTACATATCAGCATGTGCTCGATACCCTCATTAGGCTTGGATAATTAGGTATTTAATTTGATCGTCTGATCCAGGTGGCACCAAGAAACCTAAAAAATAAAAGTCTTCAAAACAAGTGAAACCAAGACCAAATTGTAGTGCTCATCGTTATGATTCCAGTGGTGCACACGACACTCAAATTCAAGTTTGTATCATCAAACATATCACAATTTGAAGTTGAAAAGAGAAGCAAGAAAAGTGGGGCCCACAATGTGCCACATGGGACCCACGACTTGCATGGCATCCAACTAGTGGCCTACCAACCAATGACACTTATCACTAGATCATTGATTCCTTGGGACCTAATAAGAAAATAGAAGAAAAATATTAAAAAAATAACTATATGGAACAAACATTTTAAAAATATAAAATATGATTATTAATATAACCCTGTAAAACAAAATTATATTAAAACAAAATATTTAAAAAAATATATACCATATTAAAACCAATATGGTAACCATATATTATGGTTGTAATGTAGATAAATATCTTTCGGATTAATCACATCATGAATCACTGTTGGTTTTAAAACATTAATATGGTATGGTGAAATAACCATATATTATGGTTGTTGTAATGAGTAGCCATTAAATATTAACGATGTTGCTCAAATGTATAATGACGGAGGTTTGTATACTAAACCAAAAAAAAAATGGGTCGATTTGTTTTTGGCGACATATATATATATATATATTAAAACAAAAACGGTGGGTTGGAGGCGGGTTGGAACCCGTGACTTTCCTTCCATTCAACAAACTCATTACCACATAGTGACCAATGTGTGAACTAGTGCCTTTGTAATATCCACCATTCGACCAAGGGCGGGAGAAAAACCTGACCAGGTGGAACCTCAACACATAATGGAACTTTGATGTAGATGGAACGCATGGGAATGCAGTATGAGGCGTATATTTTAGGGGAATATTCCCTAGAATATTTTCAGGAATATTTCTTGTAGACTCGATGAAGGAATCTTGAAGATTCCCGAAAGGGTCAAAATTGACAGTGTCAGAATGGAGCAGAGTTTATACTAATTTTAACTAGAATTTTGCAAGCTTCACAATGGTGCAATAATTTTTTTCATTTGAGTGACAAATTTCAAGGGTCATGGCAAAAACCTTACTTCTTCATTAATTATTGGGCACAAAGTTCAATACAACAATGCACCTTTCAGAAGTGGGTCATGTTTACAGTCAAAAGTATCAGGAGGACGTGACAAACCTACTGGTGCTATGATTGTTTTCATTTGAGTAGTCAAATTTAAATTCACTCATAGGATTGGAGATATAATGATGTATTTTGATATGTACTTGCCTTTATATTTATGATTAGAATTATGCAGCCTCCCCACTATTGAAGTATGGCCCGAAGACGTAGTCCGCACTGGATGAACTCCGTTATCAAACTTTTGTGTTCACTATCTTATGATCTATTTTATGTTTCTTCTTATTTAAGTGTTTGCATACATGATTTTTACATGCTCTTTCATGCAATTATGCTAACATAAATCGAAGAAGATATTTTGGATAATGCCAATAAATCAAAGCTTCTGGATCAAGTTTGGTATCAAAGTGATCTCCTCGCTGATGTGAATTGCAAGTGTGCATGATAACCATGGATAAAATCAAATGGGGAGAAGGGACACTTAAATCCTTTGATCCACAGATTGGATGTGCAACATGAAAGAGGAAAATGGAAAAAAATGATGCCCATACCAAGGAGGAGCGAGCTTTTCCCAAATATTTCTACACCATGGAAAATAAGGTGGATAAATCGTTTTCAAATTATGAGAGGAAATTAGTAAAGAAGGAAAAGAGGAAGGAAGATAAAGAAAAGGACAATGCTTCAGTGAATCCGAAAAATGGAGGAGAGCCTCCTATGCGTCCATCTCCATCTTCAAGTGAATGTTCTTCTTCTTCATCATCTCATTCTCATCATTCTAACAAAAAACATAGAAATGCTTCTAAATTTTTTTATTTTTTTTTAAAGTTGGATGTATAATTTGACTTGCCTATGTTCAACGAAGAATCTAATGAAGAAAAGTTAAGCAATTGGATCAGACAAAATGAAGTTTATTGTTGGATACAACATATCGAAGAAGATGGGTTCAAGATCCAATTAGCATCTCTTCGATTGGGAGGTACTGCTCTTATATGGTGGGATATAAAACTTCAAAAAGGCAAAAATAATGTGGATAAACTACTTTCTTCCTAGTCTAAATTTTTTTCTGCTTTAAAATGACAATTATATCCATTGGGATACCAACTAAAAGACATGATAGAATGAAAACATTTTTTTTAAAGGAAAGTTTCAAAAAGGAATTTAGGAAACAAGATTTGACAATGGGAATTCCTTTAGATTTACCTGATACTTTGATTAAATATATTGGTTGTTTACATAATTATCTCTAGCATTCTTTATTATTGTTCGAACCCACTACTCTTGATGCAACTAGTGTGAAATCAATTCACCTTGAAAGCAAGGGAAAGTATGAATAAGGAAACCATGCAAAGAAGAAAACTACAACAAGGAAAAAGGAAGCAAATCCCTCTTGCACTCATTAGAATAAAGAAGGGAATGATGAGGATCATTCCTGGAAATTACATCCAGAATTGAAGCCAAAGAGGAATGGTATAAAAGGGAAAAAAAGATGGTTGCTACTATGAAACAAGACCATGGATCTGATTTTGACCATGAGGTGAAGGTAACATCTATTGGATTTGCAGGTGTTGGACCAATTGACATACATTTTGATTCAGGTGATGAGATAAAGATCACAACTGTTGGATTTATAGGTGATGGATCAATTGACTTGGGTTCTGATTTAGGTGATGAGACGAAGAGTGTAGCAACTATTCTACCAAATATGATAAGAGCATTAAAGATTGCATGGATCCAAGAACTTGAGGAGATCAACCAGAGAATCCAAGCAGATAATTTTGAACTAATAATACTTCTATGAGTAGCAGAAGAGGAGAAGAAGGGATTTCAACTTCATATACAAGCCACAAAAGAGGTCTTAAAGTGCAACGAATCTTAGCGAATCCATCCTCACCCAAGAATCAACAACTGAGGTAACAATGTTGATGATTATTTAGTTTCATGTTCTCATTATGATGGTAATTTTTGTGCATTTGAAATGTTGAGATTCAACAAGAAAATTTCAGCACCCACGCCTAGTGCATTAAGCACCTACACTAGGGTGGGGCCCACAGTGCTATTTTTGGTACATGTCTATTTTTAGTTATCCATTAATTAAAATGGACAATAAAATGTAATCTAAATCTAAAAATAACTTGTAATAGTTAATAGAGTGCGATAAACTTAGTTAGCTAGTGGATTTCGAGTTATAGGTAGTTGGTGAGGCATGCAGAGTAATTCTAGTTGTAACAGAGTTCGAAGTGCAGTGGTGCATTAGTTAATGCATGTTCTAATTAGTTTAACTCAGTTAAGTGAGTTAAAATCAGTTGTGCTAGTTTTAACTGAATATACACTAGTGGGAGATCAAGTGAATTAAATATTAATTAATTCACAATCAGTGATCTCACATGCAACCGAGGATTTACTATGATTAGCTGCATGCATGTCAGATCTAGTGGAGACCCAGTTGAGATCTAGGTGAAAGGGAAGTTGACTATCAGTTGTGACATTATTGGTTTGCACACATGCAACCAAACACCAATTGGAGTGCCCATGATACTTTCACAGTCAAGGAAGGCCATAATTCCTATCTTTTAGAGACCTAATCCATCAGGGATTGTGCAAGCAAGGCAGGCTGTCAGGAGGTTGGAAATTAAGTATTGGTCAGTTTTCTGTGAGGACATTGTGAGACAAATAGCTGAGTGTTGGAGAATCTTGTGAGAAGAGTAGACGTTGTATTTGTTTCATGATCCATGTTGAATATTTAATAGAATATAGTGGGGTTTTGAGTAGCAAGCTTTCCCCGAGAAATTATTTGTGTTGTGTGTGATTTGATTCTTCTTTGCTTTATGTGATTAGAGATTGTGTTTTTAATTCCACAAAATATTTGTAGAAGCGATTCAGTATTTAAATTTAGTACATTGTTAGATCAGGTGAATCTAAGATATACATGCTTGTTGTATAATTTCTACATGGTATCCGAGTACAAAAAATTGTAGAAGTGAAGCAGGAGCCGAGTTTGTGACTGGATAGAATTCGAATTTGCAGAAAGACTTTCTTGGTGCTACAGCTGATTCAAGATCGAAATGGATTTCAATGGATTGAGGCTGGATTATGCACTCGAGGGCAACTCAAAGTATATTGCTTGGAAGGGCACGATGGAGGTAGTACTCGAAGACAATGACTTGAAGGAATTCATTGACAATGATGTTCCTAAACCCACTATGATAGATGCTGCAAATCTTGATGCATGGAAAAATAAAGTTGCAAAGGAGAGGAGGATCCTATTGGAAGGAATACGAGACCACATTGTATCAAGCCTCCATGGGAAAGCCACACCATATGCAATGTGGCAGACTTTGACGGATTTATTCCAAAGCAGCAACGACCATAGGAAATTGGCACTCAAAGATAAACTCAGGAAGATAAGGATGGAAAAGGGCGACACCATTCCAAAATATCTAACAAAGTTTTTCCAATGCCAGGATGAACTTGGGAGTGTTGGGATAACATTCGTTGATGATGATTTGGTGAGTTTGGTTCTCCTGGGACTTCCTAAGAGTTGGCACATTTATGAAGACTTTGTCAATGGACGGGAAAAATTTTCAGATTGGGAATGACTGTGGTCGGATTTGGGGTAGGAGAAGTTCAGACTAAACACCCGAGATGGATCTTCATCTAAGCATGAGGATGAAGAGGATTGTGCTTTGGATGCCAAGGAGAAGAAGGGGAAGGGAAGAAATTCCATTCCAAATCCAAGTCAAATAATGGAAAGAAGCATGACATGTCCAAGGTGAAGTCTTTTCACTGTCACGAATATGGGCATTTTGCACTAACTGTCCACAAAAGAAGAAGAACAAGAAGGTTGATGAATATGTAGCTGGTGAGGCCCTTGCCTCGTAATTTGAGCTTGACTTCTCATTGATCGAATGCATGGTGTCAAGTGCATTGGGATCAGTGTGGTATTTAGATAGTGGCACTTCCTTTCAAATGAAGGGAGACAATGAAATTTTCAGTGACTTGAAGGAGAAGGATCTCTAGATGCATATAGAAATGGGGGATGATGGACGATACAGTGCTACCAGGATTGGTACAATTACCTTTCAGTTACATTCAGGTAAACCATTTCAATTAAAAGATGTAATGCATGTATCAGGTTTGAAGAAAAATTTAGTCTCAGTCGCAATGTTGGAGGATAGAGGCTATGATGTTTTTTTTAATGAAGGAAAACATTTCTTGTGACATAAAACAACATGCCAAGCCAAGAGGATAGGGATTTGAGTTAAGAATATCCACAAGCTGGACGTAGATGGATGCGCAACAATGATGAGCAAGACAAATCAAGTGGTGAGTCGAGATGAGGGCGAATTATGGTACAGGAGATTGGGCCATATTCACTATAGAGCCTTGAAAGTCATGCAAAAAATTTCTACATGATTTCCAATGGGAACACTTACTCAGTTAGATAAATGCAAGGGTTGAACCATGGGGAAGTATGTAAAGGCCACCTTTCATGAGAAGGATAATCGAGCTTCAGGGATCCTTGAGAGAGTTCATACATACGTGTGTGGACCATTCTCTGCTGCTTCGACAACAAAACATAAGTACTATGTAATCTTTGTTGATGAATTTTCTCGTAAGTGCTGGATATTCCTCATGCAGAAGAAAGATCATGCATTATCTAAGTTTCTTGAGTTTAAGGCACTGGTGGAGAAAGAGTTGGGGAAGCAAGTGAAGGCTCTTTGGGGCGATAATGGTGGAAAATAAATCTCTAACGAATTCAAGAACTTCTACAACAAAGAAGGAATTCAAAAAGAACTCATAGCACCTCATAACCCACAACAGAATGGGGTCGCAGAGAGAAAGAACAAAACTATTGTGGGTGCAACACGAGTGACGTTGCATGATCAAGGCCTATTGATGCATCTGTGGTTGGAAGCATGCAACACAATGATATATGTGTAGAACCGTTGTCCTCATAGGATACTTGGCATGAGTACACCTGAAGAGGCTTTCACTGGTAAGAAACCTGATGTTTCACACACTAATATTTTTTGATCATTTGTTATGTGCATGTGACTAAGGACGCCAGGAAGAAGCTAGAACCAATAGCTGAGATCGAGATTTTTGTGGGGCACAATGAAACATGCCATAATTATCGTGTGTATTTTCCAAATAACAGAATGACTTCTATGCGACGAGATATAAAATTTGATGAGGAGAAAGCCATTCGGTTGTCCCTTGAGAGGGAGCTAGACTTGCATGCAGAGGAGGAACTACTGGTTCCCAAGGATGAACCTCAAGGTGTGGATGAGCCACATGTAGAGGATCATGGAGTGGAGTAAATCACTCATGCAGAGCCATCCATTAGAAATGGAAGAAGGTGCACCACGGAAGCTGATAGATTGAGACTTGATGCTGCGGAGAATGTAGTTGCCCCTACTTCACAACACAGACATAGAGAGTCTCCTGACCGATTTATTGGATACATGGATATTATGAGAAAATGTATTGTGACTGAACCATCTTCCTTTCAAAAAGTAGTGCAGCAGCCAACTTGGGTTGATGCAATGGTGGAGGAGTATGAATCCATTTTCAAGAAAAATGCATGGGAGATAGTCCCAAGACCTGTCGAAAAATCAGTGGGTGGATTGAGATATATCTACAAGGTAAAGCAAGCTGCTGACGGGAGTGTGGAGAAATACAACACCATATTTTTGGCCCGGGGATTCTCACAGATCGAGGGGATCAATTATGATGAGACCTTTGCACCTGTTTCAAGGTACTCTTCCATAAGATCCATCCTTACACACTCAGCGCAGATGGGTTGGTGCATTCATCACATGGATGTGAAAACTATGTTTGTCAATGGGATAATTGAGGAAGAGGTGTACATAGAGCGACCTGAAGGTTTCAAAATCTTCAATAGTGAGTCACATGTGTGAAAAATAAAAAGACCACTGTATGGGTTGAATAAAGAACCCTGTGCTTGGTACACTCAGATAGACAACTATTTCATTGGACTCGGCTTCACCAAAAGTGAAGCATATGTAAACCTGTACCAGATTTTGGTTGAGGGTAAGCTATTGATTATTTTTCTCTATGTTGATGATTTTATTTTGACTGGTGATGAGAAGCTGATATACCCATGCAGGGAGGATCTTGCAAGGGAGTTCAAAATGCAGGACATGGGACTCCTTCATTATTTCCTTGGATTGTAAATATGGCAGCGGGATGGTGAAATTTTTGTGTCTCAAGGAAAGTATGCAAAGGAGATACTGGGTAAGTTTAACATGGAGAGCTGCAAACCCATGGATACTCCTCTTCTAGGAAATTTGAGGAAAGAGGATGCTACTTCTGGAGAGGTAGTGGATTCTACTGTCTATCAACAGTTAGTGGGTTCACTAATGTATCTAGTGAACACAAGACCAAACATTTACTATGCAGTTAACCAGCTGAGTCAAGCTATGCTTTGTAGAAATTATATAACTAATGCATTATATATCCAAGATTCTCCTGATCATACACTATTTGACTTCATGCACAATACATAATCTATTCCGCCATTGATCATCACATGCAGAAATTAACACAATTGCAATGCACACATGAAACCGTAAAAATTCACACACACTAACACAGTGATTTTACAGGAAAACCTGAAGCTAAAAACCCCAAATATCTGTATATAATATATGTCATAGAGATCATGTAACAATCCTCATACAAATCTGAACATGTCAAGCTCTTAGTACAATACAATACCTTTTACACCTAATCCGTCCCGATCTGTAAATCCATGCAGATCTACACCCACCTTTAGCCTACACTCTGTTACGCAATCCTTTGGCGAAAGGAGCCAACGCGAATGAACTCAAATTTCTGGCTTTCTTCTTGTGATCCTCATTGGCATCTCTCTTGGGTGTTGGATGCAATCATTGCATCACTATAGTACAAGCCCCGATAGTGTCTTGCCACTGCCTGTCTCTGCTCCTTTTGATATCACTTCAGTCTCATGGCTTGTCCATGCACTGTAGTTAACTGATGTATTCTTCAGTTGATTAATGATTTAATATTTAGTGAATTAATTAATAATTAATTCACACCACTCTCACTAGTGTATCAATTAGTTAGACTAGATACAACTAGCTCAACTGTGTCTAACTGAGTTAAACTGAACACAACTCCACCAACTACTTATACAACTCCACCAAATTCTATCACATGAGTTCTAACTAAAGTCCTCCATGCCATAGCTCCACTAAACCCTTAGGAATAGCGTAATTCCTTCTGTCAGCACCTGTGCCACATCTGTGCACTTAACTGAAGTGCTCCAAGAGAATAAGATAATGTTTAGAGTCCAAATATTATTAAGAGCTAATAATATTTGACATATCTATTTTTAGACTGGCAATCTAAAAATAGATTCCGCCTAATATGTCTAAAAAAATAATTCCATCTATTTTTCCAACTTGACCAACCATCCACAAATAGCATCCTGCAACTCATAGAATATGATCAACATGTCTAAAAATAGACTTTGTGCCAAAAAATAGCTTGCGGGCCCACTTAGTGAAGGTGACTCTTTTCACTAAGCTCATCATCTTGTTGAATCTCAACATGCTTAAGCCTACCAAGCTCTTTTGGAAGGCAGGGAAGCATGTCCTGAGATACCTGAGCGGCACATCATAGTTTGTTGTATGGTAAAAACAGACAGAGGGAGTGAAGCTGCATTGCTTCATGGATACAAATTGGGCTGGCAGTCCATTAGATAGAAAGAGCACATCAGGAGGGATCTTTAGCATTGGGTCAACAACAATTTATTTGTAAAGCAAGAAGCAACGATCCGTGGCACTCAGTTCAACAGAAGCAGAATACATGGCATCAAGTCAAGCTGCATGTGAGGCTATCTAGATGAGAAAGATATTGGTTAGTTTGTTTGGTTCTCAGATGGATCCGACAATGATTCATTGTGATAATCAGAGTTGCATTAAAGTCTCGATTAATCTTGTGTTTCATGATAGGTCCAAGCATATAGATATTCGGTGCCATCATCTCAAAGATTGTGTGCAGAGAAGAATAATGTTGCTTCAGTACATTCCCACGGAAGATCAGGATGCAGATATTCTGACAAAGGTGCCCACCAAGAGAAAATTCGAATACCATAGAGATAGGATTGGGGTGAAGGATAATCCCTTTCTTGTTGTGAGGGAGTGTTGAGATTCAACAAGAAAATTTCAGCACCCACGCCTAGTGCATTAAGCACCTACACTAGGGTGGGGCCCACAAATGCTATTTTTGGTGCATGTCTATTTTTAGTTATCCCTTAATTATAATGGACAATAAACTGTAATCTAAATCTAAAAATAACTTGTAACTGTTAACTGAGTGTGATAAAATCAACTATCTAGTGGATTTCGAGTTAGATGTAGTTGGGGAGGCATGCAGAGTAATTCTAGTGGTAACAGAGTTCGAAGTGCAGTGGTGCATTAGTTAATGCATGTTGTAATTAGTTTAACTTAGTTAAGCGAGTAAACTCAGTTGTGCTAGTTGTAACTGAAGATACACTAGTGGGAGATCAAGTGAATTAAATATTAATTAATTCACAATCATTGATCTCACATGCAACCGAGGATTTACTATTATTAACTGCATGCATGTCAGATCCAGTGGAGACCTAGTTGAGATCTAGGTGAAAGGGAAGCTGACTATCAGTTGTGACATTATTGGTTTTCACACATGTAACCAAACACCCATTGAAGTGCCCATGATACTTGCGCAATCAAGGAAGGCCATAATTCCTATCTTTTAGGGATCTAATCCATCAGGGATTGCGTAAGCAAGGCAGGTTGTCAGGAGGTTGGAAATTGACTAAGTATTGGTCATTTTTCTGTGAGGATAGCGTGAGACAGATATATGAGTGTTGGAGACTCTTGTGATAAGATTAGACATTGTATTTGTTTCATGATCCATGCTAAATATACAATAGAAGATAGTGGGGTTTTGAGCAGTAAGCTTTCCCCCCGAAATTATCTGTGTTGTGTGTGATTTGATTCTTCTTTGCTTTATGTGATTAGCGATTGTGTTTTTAATTCTGCAAAATATTTGTAGAAGCGATTTAGTATTTAATTTTAGTACATTGTTAGATCGGGAATCCAAGATATACATGCTTGTTGTATTATTTATACATGAAAAGCACACTAAAGGGATTGATTCAAGGCTAATGAAGAAGATGGGATATGAAGACAAGGGCCTAGGAGTTAATGTCAAAGGCATTGTAAATTCCATCCAAGTGGTGGAATTACCTCAATGTGCAATATTGGGCTATGTCAGAAAGGAAGAGAGATGAGAGGTTTTAGGTGACAATTCCAAGATAGTGAAAAGTGCATCATGAAATTCCAATGATAGTGAACATTTCAAAGGAAGAACTAAGGTAATATCTCCTTGCCAGAGTCGCACCAGAGACATTCGTTCAAAGAAGGTCAAAAAAGTATGTACAAAGAAGAACCGTTGTAGGCATTGCAACAAGGGTGGACATTAGAGAGCCACATGTCACAGAAGCTCCATCCAGAGCTACGCCCAACGAAGGACAAGAAGCATGTGAAATAATCTATGAAGGAACCAACCGATGAAGCAGTTCAATAAGGAAACCGACTACAAGAAGCAAGTCCATTAACCTGGTTAGGTAAGAAAGTGGTAACTTTTCTAAGTAGTTTGGAATGACCACCATTGTAAATCACATATTTCTTTTTAAAGCTTGTAAAATCGATGAATTTATAACATTACTTGTATATGAAACATAGTGATATTTTGGCTTTTAT
This sequence comes from Pinus albicaulis, assembly GCA_034641835.2. Taxonomy (NCBI): domain Eukaryota; kingdom Viridiplantae; phylum Streptophyta; class Pinopsida; order Pinales; family Pinaceae; genus Pinus; species Pinus albicaulis. The sequence continues at coordinate 1,170,304,623 of CM076570.1, forward strand.
TTGGATAAAAAAGGGCATGGTTTCTGATGTAAACTTGACCATGAGTATGTTATCAACTCTTGGAAATTATGATCTTGTATGGTGTTGGAAGTCGGGCATGTATTGGCAGTTAAATATTTGCATATGGATACATCTATTGGTTTCATCATTCAAAATTTTGAAGTACAAAGGTGAAGGAAAGAGAAGGTGGTTTGTCAGAGATATTTGTTATGCTGATCAATATTGCAGTACTATTTATACTTTTGGAGGAACAAAAATCCTTGAGTGTGGAGGAATGATCCAATCGGCCCCAGGAAATATCAAAAACAAAATTATTCAAAATTGAGTGAAACCAATACCAAGTTGTAGTGATCATCGTTATGATTCCAGTGGCATAGACGAAACTCAAATATGAGTCTGTATGACCAACCTATCGCAGTTTGAAATTGACAAGAAAAGCATGAAAAGAGGGATCACAGTTTGTTATGTGGGACTCAAAACTTGCATGGCATCGAAATAGTAGCCTACTAGCCAATGAAACTTATCACTAGATTATTGGTTCCTTGTGCCCTACAACAAAAAAATAAAAAATAAAAATAAAAATGATATAAAACAAACCATTTTAAAAATATAAAATATGGTTTAATATAACCATATAAAACAAAATATTTAAAAATATATATACCATATTAAAACCAATATGGTAACCATATATTATGGTTGTAATGTGTTGAGTGAATCACCATTGGTTTTAAAACATTAGTATGGTATGGTCAAATAACCATATATTATGGTTGTTGTAACGAATATCCATTAAATGTTAAATGGTGTTGGTCAAACGTATAATGACGAAGGCTTGTATATTAAACAAAAAAATGATGGATTGAGAAGGGTTTGGAACCTGCAGCTTCCCCGCCATTCAATGGAATCATTACCACAAGGTGAGTAGTATGCCAATTGGTGCCATTGTAATATCCATGAGGCTTAACTCATTTAAACTCAAATAATTCGCCATTCGACCAAGGGCAAGGGCAGAACCCGACCAGGTGGAACCTTGATGCACAACGAAACTTTGGCTCAGATGGAATCTTGTGTGGGCGTGAAAAATGAGGGGTATATTCCAAGGGAATATTTTCAAAAATATTCCATGCAAAATTTGTGAAATAATCTTGAAGATTCCCGGAGGGGCCAAAATTGACAGTATCAGAATGGGGTGAGGTTTATACTCATTTTAACCAGAATTTCAAAAGGATCACATTGGTGTAGTCAAATTTTTCATATGAGAAGAAAATTTCAAGGGTCATGGCATAAACCCACCTTATTCATTAATTTTTGGGCACGAAGTTCGAGATAACAATATGCCTTTCAGAAGTGGGCCATGTTTATGGTCAAAAGTCTCAAGAGGACTAGACGAACTTGCTAGTGTTTGGGTTGTCGTCATTTGAGTAGTTGAATTTCAAGGCACTCCTATGATTGGAGGTATAATGATGCATTTTTCGATGTACTTGCCTTTATTTTGATAATTTGAATGAAGCACCCTCCCCACTATTGAAGCAGGTCCCAAAGACATAGTCCACACTAGACAAACTCCGTTATCAATCTTTTATATGTAATGTCTTATGATCTACTTTATGTTGCTTCTTCTTTAAGTGTTTGTATACATGGTTTTTACATGTTATTTTATGCAATTATGCTAACTTCAACTCAAGAAAATATCTTGGATAACACTGATAAATCAAAGATTAAACATCATCGTCGGGCCACGCTCTATAAAAAATCCTATCTCATAGTGCAATATACTCTATCCCAAATCATCACAACTCCACTAATCTGATAGTGTAGAGGCACCACCCTAGGTGCCCCCATGATTTCAACTTACCATCTAGCTGCAACAATCATCCATTTCTTCATGGCTCAATGAGATGAGAAGGAGTGTTGGTGTTGGGTCTCCAAAATGACATCTATTTCACCCTCATTTCTTTCACTTTGCTTAAGTATTTACCCCAACTCCATAACCATGCATTGAGACCACCTTCATGATTAAATATGGGTTTAGACATATTATTTTCCATCACATTTCTTTTGGTATTTTGAGTGATTTTTTGGTTAAATATTTGAAAAATAACATGTATTCACTGATATAAAATTTGGATGAGTTTTATTATGTGTATAGGTCTATTTGAAGATCTCATCATAGTCATATTTGACCTCTAGGTCTCAAGTTTGAAATTCATATTCAAACTCTTGAATATTTGAGGAAGATTTGAGATCATCATTCAATCACATTTAATGGAAAAGAACCATGGGAGTTTTAATGTGTCTCTTATCAAAGCTATGAGAGATTTGTGAGAGGATATGAAGAGATGTTACTTGCTAGGTGTTAACACACGGTTGTAACCATATGAGATATGTGTGGATCTAGGAGAGAAATGTGGATCTTATATTTTGTATAAATAGGAGTGTCTTCTCCATTCAAAGGTGTGTTAAGTTTGGGAGCTATGCTCATGATTCAATGTTAAGTTTTGGAATGCTAAGGATTTGTTATTCTTATGCTTGATGTTATGAATACTATTGATCTCAATACAATCCTTTGATATGGTTGTGTTTTCATGACGAGAATTGGTGTTTGATCAATAACTTCGTGAACTGTCCACGTTTCATGCACTTCATGATGGCCACTTGATGATTATGAGAGTATTTTAGTGTTTCATTTATGCAAGATATATTAGTCTCTTTTATGCTCATTTTATGAAAAGTTATTTCAAGTATTTTCATTAGATGCTTTGTTTTATATGCACTTTCTTTATGCTCTTTTATGCTCATTTCATTTAAGTTTCTTAGTTTCAAATTCATAGATAATTTGATAGTTACAATTTTCTCTATTTAGTATGCACACATCAGTGATTTAAATAGGCTTTAGGAATTTTAATTTTAAGTCATTTGCTTTCAATAGATTATAATTTCTTTCAAGTTCAATAGATTATAATTGCTTTCAATTTCAATAGATCAGATTAATTTCCGAGTCCAATGGAATAGGATTTATCTTTATGTTTGATAAAATAGAATTTCAAAAATATTTCATAGTATAGAATTATAATAACTTGTTTCTTTCAAGTTTTGAATTTGATGCTTTGATAGATATAATCTTTGCGAAAGAATGTGTGTGTGTGTGTGTGCTCATTTATATCTCTTCATTAATCAATTTTCTTTGAGTCTTGCAATCATTTCCATAGGTTAATTTCCTTTTTGGTTGAGAGTTAATTTCCTAGCATATATTTTGCAAGTATACTTCACAAGTATACAGACTTGGATTGGAATTTAATGCAAGTAATTTAACTCACAATTAAGTTACCCAAAATTTTTGGCACTATTGCCAGAAAAGTATACATAGGTGTTAAATTTCAATCTAGAATTCATTTTTAGATTTCAATCTCATTTTTGGCTGCATATGTAAAGCATGATAATTAAGATGCATGAATTTCAATTTATTTTTGCACTATAAGAGTTTAGACACTAATCTATTTGTGGACATGCGATCTATAATGATGATTAAGCATTTCTTGGAGAACAAGGATTACATTGAAGATTGGTTTCAAATAGTGATTACACTACAAAATTCTTCCATTCTTCAACAAATACTAGCACCAAATCCAAATGTAAATTTAGTTTCTCATATCCTGGTGAACATTGAGGTATATTTTTCAAGCATGGATTCGAGCACACTAGAGATCTTGATCCATAAATGGCTTCATTGGAAATACTCATACACTCAACAAATTCTTTTCTTTTTCAAAATAGAGTAGGATAGAATAAGAAAATAAAACCAAGCTTGGTTGAGTTTTTGAGTTTTTCTTTCATTTATTTCTTTGAAATTTTCATTTGGTGGAGCAGTAAGATCCACATCATTCACAAACCATTGGTAAGAATATTTACAAGAAAATGGATGTTTGTCAAGGAAGAGCACATGTATAGTTTCAAGAACTAAAATTTGAGGTGTGAGATCAAATATTATTACTTTGTTTTTCAAATTTCAGATTTCAAATGAATAAAGAATTTTGATATTCCTAAGTATGCTCTCTTCTCGCATCTTATTTCTACCTGGAAGATCATAAAATAAAAATTGCATAAGTTAGTCTTGAAAAGAAATTTCACAATAAAATTCATAGATATGAAAAGAAACAACTAGATCTAAATTTACTATTCATTTAAAAAAATAAAATACTTAAAATTTTGATCTCCAAATTTCAATTTATTTTTGTCCCAAAATTTGCTCAAATAATTTATTTATTTTTATTAAAAAAAAAAAACTATTTTTTTCTATAAAAAAAAATCTAAAATAGGTTTCATTTTTTTTTTTGCAAGCTTAGTAGGACCTTTAATTCATTCATATAAAAATCAGGTTACAACCATACTAGACATTCTGTGGCCTCAACCTGCCCATTGGGAAACCAGGTCTGTTGGCCATCAGAACACGTTATAAGCCATCCAAAATCTGAAGTTCTTAAGTCTCTCAAACTTGGCCTGATAGGCCTGAATGTCTAAAACCGAGTTTACTCTTAACATACTAAGAGAAATACTTCTTAACGACATATACAACATCAAAATTTATCCAAAACAAAGAAGCATCTAAAAGCTAGTCCTCTAGGGACAACACTGGAGTTAGGCTCTTTGCACTGGAACCCGAAATCTTTGACTGAGGCGGGCACTAGATGTGTCTTTCAATGCATCCCAACTGAAAATTTTGCTGCTGAATTTGAAGTTGGACAAGTTGGAATTCCATTTGGATTTCTTGAAAACCTGGATCAGTTTTAATGAAACCCGTTGTGTTCATAATAGCCATGGCCACTATGTTTTTCATCATCTTGTAGAGATGAATTTTTTTCTTATACTGGGCAAGCTTGCCACAGGTATTTCCAGGATCCGGAACCAACAACCTCTATTCTTCCTCATGCATCTCCTACTCAACATGGTGGTTGAGGTTGCCTTCCAACCTGCAATCATCTGTCACAACTATGCAGGGGTGCCTGTTATATAAGCTTGAGCCACAACACTAATGTGTTGAGACTACGTTTTCCGACCATTCCGCCTTGGCGGTTGCGAGGAGGGAGCTCCTTTTCCCTCCTGAGGTGCAAAATTTCGTCTTCTCCAACCCCACTGAACAAAAGAATAATCGTCAAGAAAACCCTCCTGTCAACCAGAAGCCCGCGACTCGCAAACTGGGTAGGTTATCAACTTACTAACACCCGGTACATTAACAAAGAGCATAAGCATGTGGCGTATACAATTAGGTTCCTGCCTTATAAAAACACAATAGATATGGACATCCCTTGCCGTTGAGACTCTTTTCCAATTGCTAGCACCTTGTGCTTTAGCATTACACTGAACTAGTACAAGCTGTAATGGGTTTGTCTCCTTCCGGGGAAAGAATTTCTTACCTGCTCCTCAGACCTCTTCCCATATCGAGATTCAGAATTATGATAAAACAAAAATGGCATCCTATAGGTCATAATTGAGAACCAATTCAACCAAATATATAAACAACCATGCCGACCATGATAGATACCCTTCCCGCAAATACATAAAATCCAAATTATGCCATACATTCCCGGGTGAAGCAATAAAATGCCATAAAGAACTGAAATTGGTTTAAAAATAACATATTCATCCATATTCACATCTAATGAAAAAACATCATTGAATCTCACAATCACCCATTCACAGGAGGGAACAAAAATCATACGAGCTACTTTCATAGTATCAATATGTTGTTGGAAAGGGTTAAAAGGAAGAGACAACACATACCCTAGAACCATCACCATGAAGTCGACGTCGATACCCTTCTGCAACCGAGGCCTACCTTCCAAACTTGTAGCTGGAGAAGAGCTCGGACAATTATCCTTTGCTCCGAGAACCTCAATACAACACAACGAGACTGCATGCAAATATCTGCATCTATCCATCATCACCTATAGGTTTAACTCTCGACACGCATTGCTGCCCACCTTACTCTCTCCCACACCTCCTCGCATCACATTAGGCCTGTCATACATGTCGCCCACCTGCCACAGTTGACCTCTTGCATTTAACACCATTTGATTATTCATAGCTTTGGTCCCAAGTGGGACGATCCTCATGCCTACACCTCGATCGGTCGGGGGAGGTTTCATTTACTTTTTAAATAAAAAAAATTGAAAAAAAATTAAAACAAAATCATAAAAAAAATTACCAACAAAAAAATTACATATAAATATATATGTGAAAATGTGTATATTCATATGTATTTAAAAAAAAAATTCAATAAAACAAAAAAAACACGAAAAATAAGAAAAAATAAAAAAAACCCCAAAAAAACCAAAAAATATAAAATAAAATAAACAAAACATATAAACACACAAAACAAAAAGAAAAAACAATAAACAAAATAGAAAAAACAAAACACAAAAAAAGAAAAACCATACATTAAAAAAAAAAAACAAACCCACTGTAGAAATTTAATACAAAATACATGTATGTCCTGGATTCTCCAGATCTAACAATATGCTATTGTTAAATAAAAAATCGCTTCTACTTATCTTTGTGGAAATTTTAAACACAATCGCCAATTACAATATCATGAAGAAAGATCAATCACACATAACACATATAATTTTACTGGGGAAAGCTTATAGCTAAAAACCCCACTATCTTCTATTATGTATTATATCATGGATCATGAAACAATTACATACAAAGCTCTAATCCAAGAGCTCTCAGTACATGAGCTAACTATCTCACACTGTCATACAAAAATTGGCAAGTTCCTTAGCGAATTTACTGTCTCCAGACAGATTGCCTCCACTACGCAATCCCATCTGATAGCAATCCTTGAATGAATGCAATCCTGCTTGCCTTGACTGCACAATCCTCATGGGCACATCCAATGTGTGTGTGTTTGCATGTGTACAACCGGATAATGTCACAACTGATAGTTTACTTCCCTTTCACCTAGAACTCAACTGGGTCTCCACTGGATCTGACATGCATGCAGTAATAATAGTAAATCTTTAGTTGCATGTGAGACCAGTGATTGTGAATTAATTAATAATTACTTCACTTGATCTCTCACTAGTGTATCTCTAGTTACAACTAGCACAACTGAGTTTAACTCACTTAACTAAGTTAAACTACTTTATAACTTGCACAACTACACTTCCAACTCTACTACAACTTCGAATCACTCAATTACAACTAAGTCCACTTGCATGTCCCACCAACCAACCTGTTAACTCGAAATTCCTTTAGCTAACTGATTTTCCACTCCAGTTAACTATTTCCAAGTGCTCATTGAGAATAGATTATAGTTTATTGTCCAACTAATATTAAGGGATAATAAGAGTCGACATGCATCTATAAATAGACATGCAATCTATAAATAGAATTTGCACATACATCTATAAATAGACATCCACCTAAAAATAGCCTGAGGTTCCATGCTAGTGTAGGGGCTTAATTTTCACTAGGATATTCTTTTTGAATCTCAACACCCACGATGCTTTAAAAAATAATAGTAAAACATAAAACATTAAAAACAAAAACAACATAAAAACATAAGGTCGAGAGCATGAGGCTCCATGACCTATCAAAAATTAAAAAAACAACAACATAAAACATACATTAAAAACCCCACACACGGGTGAAGAGAAACGAGGGCCGAAAGCGTATAAGGGCATACTGCGATGGCACCCAATGGAGGCTTTGGGCACACAGAAAAAACTTTGATTTGCAGAATGAATTTAGTAGTTAGATCCATATTTTTAGGAAGGAATACAAATTTAACTATAACCCAACATTTTGGTGGCATAAAATCAATTGATAGGTGCGCTAAAATAGCTAAACTCTTAGATTGCTTCTCAAAATTCTTGGATTTAATTTTCTGAGCATTCATTAGTTTGTTGTGTCGTTTGTCATTTTGTCACATATTTAATATTTCAAAATTTAAATAAAGTTTTTTATTTATTTAATTTAAAAAATAAATCATATGGTGCATTGGTAATTTGTTAGGTTTATAAAATAGAGGTTATGAATTTGAAACTCATAGAGGCTAGTTCTTAATCATTCAACATTTTGATATTCCTTCATTAACTTTGCAACAATTTCGTTGCCACATGGAAACATAGGATTGGTCCACGTGGAAGCACAACACTGGTCCACCCAGCCACCTTGCCACCTCGTAGGATTGGTCCACATAGTAGCACAACACTAGTTCATCGAGCCAACATGTTAGTAGTCTATGTCGGCAACTTCCAAGTCAACCACCCAATCATTGCTACATCATCCTACCTAATCAGATGCCACATCAGTAGTCCAAATCACTCCGCCATGTTAGCAAAATTCCATGTCACCATGCCAATTCACCCTACTATGTCATCACCCAGTCAATATTTTTAGTCCACATGGTTCGTTTGGTGATGCCACATGGTACCTTTTTAGTGTTGCCACATGGAACCTATGCACACCATTTTTCATGTTTTACAAAAAATTCAAATGGGCATAAATTTATCATACGATGTTCATTTGAGGTGATTCAAGCATCATTGGAAATATCTTGACAAGATATATGTGATGGTATAGATTTCAGTAGAATTTGAGACAAAAAAATCATTTTTTTTATAATTTTGTAGCAATTGGGCTTTAAAAAAGCATCAAAACATTAAAAACATATTTCTAATATGAATTTTCTTTAATCACTCAAATCAAATATAAAACGAAGAAATTATCAATAAAATATTGATGGGTAGTCTAAGGTGCACTACTTCTTGACAAGAAAAAGTGAATTTCACTTTTATTTATCTTCATTGAATTTGTTTTATTAGCACTATTTATGAATTTGCTGCATATATATCGTATGAAGATAGACTGATCACCTCCCTCCTTTGATAATCTTATGTTTTATTGCAGCTTAGTGCTAAGATTTTGCAGGTTCTAGGACAATCAAAGAAAATTAATCTATGCACAAGTGAATTTTTAAGACCAGATTCTTTTTAGAAGAAGCATGAAGAAGTCAAGTTCAGCACATACATTGCTACTCATTATTTTTCCTCTATTTTTCTAATCTTACAGTCCATCCATGAATTTTCATCTTCCTACTACTAGATCATGACTTCAAAACCATTTTCCATTTGTAAGTTTCATACTTTATCGCCTCACTTACATTTCATCCCTAACCCATGAATAAAGTCATTCAACTCACTTACATGATGGGTTGCTCCGTTGTCCTTTTCCTTTTCCAAATAAGTTCTGCTAGATAAGAGAAAATATTTCATCTATGGTCCTTTATATCATTATTTTATGCTTGTGTTAGATGATGGGGGATGCAATAAGGATTTCCTTCTAAAAATTCTTGACCCATCGACTTTAACACATTATTTAGGTTTGAGACTAGAGTTATTTTTAGTACCTTGAGGCTTGCATGCCTTAATGAAAAGTTCTCTCACCAATAAATAGTGGGAATACGTCAATGTCCCATGTTTTTCGGATCTTCTAGGTGACTTCAATTCAACTCATTTATTCGTATCTAGTAAGATGTACTTGGACATCTTGATTCTCATTCACGTTAATGATGAGTAGTCTCATGTTGGTTAACGACATCCATTAATGGCTGGTAATCCAATTTTTATTTATTATTTTTATTATTTTTATTTTTATTTTATGTTTGAAATAAACAAAATTTATTCATATAGAAAATAATTATGCCATGATGCAGATATGAATGAAGACTATATGATTTCAGCAGCTTGCATTAGTGTTATAATAAATTGAGATTCAATTTCAGAGTTCAATAGCAGTAGCTTAATTCCAACAATAATAAGGCACAAAGATTCCAATTTCAGATCTCACCCTATATTCCTACAGCTAAGAGGAAAAAAAGCAACATATAGGATTATTTCACTTCACATTTCATGATCCAACAATCACAACCAAGATCTCTCAGATGCATATATTATTGACATTTTAGGTATGTGAAGCTATGTTGTTTTCTAATCTTTAATAAAATGCCAAAAGGCATGTATTTAGAAAATTTCCACATGTCACATTAATTTCCTCATTTTTTAATGACATAAAACACCTTCAGTTGGGAGGGAAATATTCATCACCATTTTTCCATATCAAATAGCCTTATATATTGTTGATCAACATGCTTCTACCAACTTATTGATGATGTCCTTTAGTTCAAAGATGGATATGCTTTGAAAATATTCAAATTATGAGTAAGGATTTGTTGATACATATGAATGGATCATCCTTTTGAATGCATTTCAAAGTATTCTTGGTTGCAACAAGAAGAAGAATAAAAAGAAAGTGTTGTCACAAAAGAACCAACACTTGAAATACTTGTGGAAATTAATGTGTAGATTCTAAATTTCTCATGAAATTTACTAAAGGATAAGACTAAAAGCTACTCTACTGATTTGCGGAAGTAAATTCACGATCGACATCACACATGCACATAGATTTATCTAGGGGAAATCAACTGCTCAAAACCCCTTCCTATCTGTATTGCATTAATCAAAGAAACTAGATGAATACAATATGCTTGCACAAGATTGAGAAAAACCTATACATGTATCTTCTATCCTATGCCTGACTGACTGAACCTAACCAATACTTAGCCAAATTCAAGCCTTCCCAAGCCCCTAATTCCTTTCATTGTTCGTCAAGGAATTAGCCCCTACTAATTAGGAAATTCCTCCAAAATGCTTGCGCAATTCCTAGGATTGATCACCTGATCAATATAGTGAACTATACACTCAATCTAGTATATAATTAATTGTACACTTCCTTGGAAAATCCACCACGACTGGAAAATTAGAATTCTTTGCATGCATGAGTTAATTTAGGCATATTGATTAGTTATTTGGATGATCACTGAGTGTGATTAATGTTCCAATTACACAACTTGACCTTCCACTAGTTCCTCCAACAATTTGAACTAGTTTAACTGACCATAACTTGATTTAACTGAATTAAATTTCCACAACTGAAATGAACTCAACCTAGGCTCCTAACATTTAGGAATCATTGTACACAATTCAAGTTCATGCCCCCAAATCGAATTAACTAAGCTAAATTTTCTATTTTTTTGGAATCAACTCAAGTAAATAGAACTTGAACTCATTAAATCAAATTCAATATTCTTAACTAAGTGACAAGAGTCATGTCACCTCAGTTAACTCCTCCAAGTTGTCTGCTGATGTGGAATTTCGAATTTCCTCAATTTTAATTAAGGTAAAATCAAAATTGAGACTTTCTTGCTGCATTTTCAACAATACTTATGGTTTCTACACAAGAAACAACCATAAGGGTTTCCACTTAGATATATTTTAGAGAAAATCTCATGAAAAAAAGAAATAATTGAAACAAAATTTCAAATCTTGTATAATATCTCAAAATTACAAATCTTTCACTCCTCGAGGCTACAAAAGCCTACATAAAATTACTTCATTCCTGTCCACATGGTCCTGTTTGGCGATGCCGCATGAAATATTTTTGGTGTTTCCACATGGCACCCATGCACACCATTTATCTATGTTTTACAAAAACTTCAAATGAGCATAAATTTATCATACGATGTCTATTTGAGGTGATTCAAGTGTCGTTGGAAAAATATCGACAAGATCTATGTGATGGTATAGTTTTAAATAGCATTTGAGACAAAAAAATATCAAATTTTTTATACAATTTTGTAGCAATTGGGCTTTAAAAAAGCATCAAAACATTAAAAACATATTTCTAATATAATTTTTCTTTAATCAATCAAATCAAATATAAAACGAAGAAATTATCAATAAAATATTGATGGGTAGTCTAAGGTGCACCGCTTCCTCAAAGGTAAGAGTGCATTTCACTTTTATTTATCTTGATTGAATTTGTTTTATTAGCACTATTTATGAATTTTTTGCATATATATCGTATGAAGAGAGACTAATCACATCTCTCCTTTGAGAATATTATGTTTTATTGAAAATTAGTGCTAAGATTTTTCAGGTTCTAGGACAATAAAAGAAAATTAATCTATGCACAAGTGATTTTTTAAGACCAGATTGTTTTCAGAAGAAGCATGAAGAAGTCAAGTTCATCACATACATTGATACTCATTATTTTTCATCTCTTTTTATAATCTTACAGTCCATCCATGAATTTTTATCTTCCTACTACTAGATCATGACTTCAAAACCGTTTTCCCTTTGCAAGTTTCATACTGTATTTCCTCACTTACATTTCATCCCTAACCCATGAATAAAGTCATTCAACTCACTTACATACTGGGTTACCCCATTTTCCTTTTCCTTTTCCCAAATAAATCTTGCAAGATAAGAGCAAATATTTCATCTATGGCCCTTTATATCCTTACTTTATGCTTTTGTTAGACAACGGGGGATGCTTTAAGGATTTCCTTCTAACAAGTCTTAACCCATTGACTTCAACACATTATCTAGGTTTGAGACTAGAGTTATTTTTAGTTCTCTCACCAATAAACAATGGGAATACATCAATGCCCCATGTTTTTTGGATTTTCTATGTGACTTGAATTCAACTCATTTATTTGTACCTACTAAGATGTACTTGGGTATCTTGATTCTCATTTATGTTAATGATGAGTAGTCTTGTGTTGGTTAATGACATTCATTAATGGCTGGTAATCCAACAATTTCTTTTTATGTTTGAAAAAAACAAAAAGTATTCACATAGAAAAGAATTATGCCACGATGCGGATATGAATGAAGACTATATGATTTCAACAACTTGCATTAGTGTTCTAATAAATCAAGATTCAGTTTCAGTGTTCAGTAGCAGTAGCTTAATTCTAGCAATAAGAAGATACAAAGATTCCAATTTCAGATCTCAGGAAAAAAAGCAACATATAGGATTCTTTGACTTCACAATTCATGATCCAAAAATCACAACCAAGATCTCTCAAATGCATATATTATTGAATTTTAAGGTATGTGAAGGTATATTGTTTTCTAATATTTAATAATTAATTTCTTGAATGCTAAAAGACATGTCTTTTGAAAATTTCCCATGTCACATTACTTTACTCATTTTTCAATGATAGAAAACACCTTCAGTTGGGGGGGAAATATTCATCACCATTTTTCCATATCAAATAACCTTAAATATTGTTGATCAACATGCTTCTCCCAAATGATTGATGATGTCCTTTAGTTCAAATATGGATATGCTTTGAAAATATTCAAATTATGAGTAAGAAAATGTAGATATATATGAATGGATCATCCTTTTGAATGCATTTCGAAGTATTATTGGTTGCATCAAGAAGAAGAATAAAAAGAAAGTGTAGTCACACAAGAACCAACACTTGAAATGATTGTGGAAATTAATGTGTAGATTCCAAATTGCTCATGAAATTTACTAAATCATAATATTAAAAGCTAATAAACTGATTTGCAGAAGTAAATTCACGATCGAGAACACATATCATTAACATGCAAAAGGAAACATCACACATGCACATAGATTTATCTAGGGAAAATCGACTGCTCAAAACCCCTTCCTATCTGTTGTTGATCAGTGGTTGTCATTGATTTCAACCCAAGTATCACCAGGGGATACCATAACCTTGCATGGTAATTTTGACCTACCAAATTACTATATTCTAGGTCAATAATATTTTTTATGGTCTCTACTTGTTGAGATGTTTCCGTTGATATATGGCACAAAATGTAATTCTTCATGGTTTGAGAGATATTCATGTTTGAATTTTGTAACCCCAGTTAGAGGGATAATACCCCATGGGGTTGTGGCATGGGTCATTGAAAATTCAATAATTAATAATTTTTAACCTCCTAAAATCCTTCCCACATTCACTTGTTGAAGACCCTCTCAACCTAAGCATTTATATAAATTGTGAGCCTCATATCCTCCTCATGCAAGGATTTTGCTACCTGAAACAGGTTATTGTGGAATTTGCGCTATAACTGTTTTTCTACAAAGGTTCAGAAGTTGAAATTTTATGTGGCGAAGTTGAAATCTAGAGGAAGCTCCTGTAAAAATTTCAGATCAAGGTGGGAAATATTTTCGGAGATATGATCTGTGGATGTCAGTGTTTTTGCAAGCTCCTGAACTTCATCTCAAAGAAGTGACCTTGGGAAAATCGTCATAACCCTCTCTATGAGTATCAGATTGGAATTCTATAAAACGTTTTGGATAGTTCAGAGATTGTAGTTTTCTCTGTATCAATTTTAGAGCCGAATGAAGAAACATTGATACGTGGAACACCATACAAGTTCGCGCTACTAAACCAGTCCATAATTAGGGCATTGTGAGAGATTGGGAATAACTCTCTCTTGAAGAATCCAAATTGGGTCAGACCTGTGGCATTAGAAATAAGACTTAAAGCGCTACTACAGGACCAAAAATCACATATTGGGGATCTGCAATAAGAAAGATATATCAGATTCAATATTGAGCTCCTAGAAGGCAAGAAAACGCTAGATCATGTGTTGTCAAGGGCTACAAAGGACCAGAATTTCTAGGGCAGCAAAGCTGGGTGCAGCAGAGGGTAGCATGAGAAGAGCAGCAATCAAGGTGTAGGAAAACAACAAGAAGTTCACCACATTAAGTCTTTATGTGGGCAGCTCTGCATATAGTCATTATAAAGGTATCATCGTAATAAGTCATTGTAATTGCATCATTGTAAAAATTATACAAGTGTCTATTTGCCAAGAGTTGAAGAGGCAATGTCAGGAGGTCTAGGATCATCATTAGGTGGTTGTGTCATAGTTGGGGTTATGGTCTAGTGTGTCTTCTTCCTCTACATCATTCTATATCATTGTAAAGTGGACCATTTTCCCCGGCACAGGAGTCCATTCTTCTTTTATTATTCTATAGGGCAGTAGGGTGGTTCTAGGCTAGTGCATGAAGTCACCAACAGGTTCAGGCCTGTGAAAAATTCAGGGTGGTAGGGTGGTGCTAGGGTGAGTTGTAGCTCATTGGGTGTTGGGGCATCTGTTCATTTGACTACTGAAGAATCTCGGGCGTTGGAACATCCATCCAGTGGGAGTTGGAGAAGAATTATTTTCTAGATTCTAGGAAGTTGGAGCTTTATTTTCAATTGGAGTTGAATATTAAAGAATTATTAGAAAAGCATTCAGGTGGTTTTTGTCCCGAAGAGGGTTTCCACCTTAAAAAATGTGTAGTTGTGTTCCTTTTTTTTACTGCTATCATTGTACAAACACTGATAATAATTGAAGATTAACTAATGCTCTCAAATATTAATAAGAATAATAATTGAAAGGAATACTGATTCACCCCTCCTCTTAGAATTTCCAACATCTATATTTCATTAATCAAAGAATCTAGATGAATACAATATGCTTGCTCAAGCTTGAGCAAAACCTACACATGTATCTTCTATCATATGTCTAACTAACTGGACCTGACTAATACTTAGCCAAATTCAAGCCTTCCCAAGTGCCTAATTCCTTGCATTGTTTGTCAAGGAATTAGCTCCTATTAATTAGGAAATTCCTCCAAAATGCTTGCGCAATTCCTAGGATTGATCACTTAACCAATACAATGAACTATACACTCAATCTAGTATATAATTCATTGTATAGTTCCTTGGAAACTCCACCACAACTGGGAAATTAAAATTCTTTGCATGCATGAGTTAATTTATGCTTATTGATTAGTTATTTAGATGATCACTAAGTGTGATTAAAGTTCCACTTCGACAACTTGACATTCCACTAGTTCCTCCAACAGTTAGAACTAGTTTAACTGGCCATAACTCGATTTAACTGAATTAAATTGCTACAACTGAAATTAACTCAACCTAGGCTCTTAAAATTTAGGAATCATTGTACAAAACTCAATTTCATGCCCCCAACTCAAATTAACTAAGATAAATTTTCTATTTTTTGCACTACAAGGAAAAGACCCTCTAGTGGATGTTTTTGAGGAACCCCTTATAAAAATAGCCTAGACATCCATTTGTAGTGGAGGTTACTAGAGGAGGTTGGTGGGTGGAGGTTTTTGTAGATGTTTTTTGTCCGGTGCGTTTCTCATCCTAAACTGCACCGGTGCGTTCCACTAGCGAAAGCTCTGGTGCGTAGTAAAAATTCGCACACTGGGACAATGTGTGCTTGGTACAAACCCACCTGGTGCATATAATTACTATAGCACACCGGTGCTCTACAAAGATTTAGCACTGGTGTGTCGTAAAAATCCCTGCCAAAATTGAAACAACCTGATGCGGTTGGAAGAAACCGCCCGGTGCACCTCAAAAAATCATGCACCGGAACAGGGTTAAATAATAAAAAAAAATTACGGCCAAAAATCTGCATTTTTTACTTTTCAGTGCTCCAAAGCTCTCAAGCACCAGTGCAAATTTACCTTGTGTGAGGTGCCATGCCATCGGTGCTCCCGTTGCACGCACTGCTGTTGTCCATTGCCCACCATATCCATTTCGAATTTTGCAAAATGGTGGGAAAATTTAGTTTTGCAAATTATATAGCCAATATGCCTCCTCGATGCCCAAATATAGATGTATTTTACTTGTTTTTCCATAATTAAACCTTTTAGCAAATTATTTTTCTAAAATAACTTAAAATTCACCTTATTTAAAAAAAAAAAATTCGCACACGGTGCATTCGTGCCGTTTGGCTTGCACCGGTTCGCAGTGTTGCCTGTAAATTTACAGGCCGCACCACGACCATTTCTAACGGTATCTGCACCGGTTCCGGGGTGGTACTGAAACGATGCACCATTATTTTTTAAAATAAAAAAAATTGTGGTGCAGTCAGTTACCCGGCCGCACCGTTGACTATGTAGTGATGTCAGGAGGGCTGTCCGCTGCTTAAACTATACACTTCGGGGCGTATAGTTTGGTCAGTGCACCGCCCTTTCGATATTGGTACATAGTCAACGGTGTGGTCGATTATACCACCGCACCGTCGACCATGTAATGATTCCAGGAGGGCAGTGCGTTGACAAAACTATCCACCCCAGGGCGAGTAGTTTCGTCAGCACACCGCCCTCTCGAATTTGTTCATAGTCAACGGTGCAATCGGTTAAATGACCACACCGTTGACCACTAGTTGATGTTTGGCATTGCGTTTAGTCAACACACCACTTGAGATAGGATAGGTCATGATTTGTGGTGCACTACCAATTTCCGGGTGCACCACGTCCGGTGTGTGATAAAAACAGATGCACCGTTATCGGTGCATGACTGTTTTTTTTGGCGCACCGAATGCTTTTTTTTTCAAATATATATATATATATATATATATATATATATATATATATATATATATATATATATATATATATATATATATATTCCTAAATACATGTCTCATTTAATAAAAAAATTGTATTTAATATGTGAATCATTCAGTGACGTCAAAGGATAAAAGAGAGGGAACAACAACAACAATAGGCAAACCAGTATAACATGGTTCGCCTGTGGGAGGCACGAGAGAGGGAGAGAGATATGTACCCTCGCTCTATTACAACAGTCACCTAGGCACTCCTAAGGGAGATAGGCCTACTCAAGTTCTATGAGGAGGCTACATCCCTGAAGGGCCATGGTGGGTTATTGCAACATCTTATCCACAGGTGGAATGCCCACCGACAGGCTTTCTAGGTTGGTCCTAACCAGTGGTACACGCCCACTAAGAAGGAAATCTATTTCATTATTGGCCTATCGAGGAGAGGGGAGGATTTTCTCCCGTTCCATGAGTTCCCTGTTGGCTATGCAGCAGGGAGTCAGTTGGTGTACTTCCAGAGATACATTAGCGCAGATATTCTATCTCCTGCATATTTTCATGTCTTTAGGGGCCAGTTACGTATTTCTTCATTTGGTGGAGAGGAGGTGCAGTGCCTCTCACTACTGATTTTGACCATTTCACACCATACCAGTGACGGGAAACACATTAGTTGCTTTGTTCTATTTTATGTTGATTCTTTATTACAGGCACCATGAATTGTGAGGTGGTCTACCCTTTTTTTTACGACGGTTCTGTACAACTTTAGATAGATGTCGTGCTCAGGCACAAGGGAGGGTGAACTTCCCTTTTTCTTCAGAGTTATTTTTTTTAATTTTTTGAGTATTTCCAGAGACAAGGCCTACTTTTGTTCGACAGCCTCGTAGGTCGATGCTGCATGTACAGATGCAGATGTGGGGACAGATGATGCCCAAGAGGGGCGAGCCAGAGTTTTCTGCAAGGATATCGCATGATGCACTGGAGTTGCTAGCCAGTGTTGATGAGCATGCCTTTGTTCTGGTCCCTTGTCCATATTCTAGTTTGGATTGGCGAGGATGTGCCAACATCCTCTTCGTAGATGATGAGCCGCTAGATGATAGAGGTAATATTAATGTTTTCTTTAAATTTATTCTAATACATTATTTAACTTGTTATTATTAAACTATTTAATGAAAATGTCTAATTATTTTTGTGTACTTATATATATTTTGTAGACATTAGGTTATTTGATGGCGATGAGATTCCATCGCCACCAAATGATCCAGGTGTAGATCCCAACAACGATCAAGATATGGCAGATGCTGAGGATCAAGCCGATGCAGACATACATGATCATCCTCATGTTGCGCAGGTACCGGCTAGTGTGAGGCGTCGACCCGACACTAGATTTAGGATGGAGTTGGGTGACCAACTCTGTCGACTTCTTGTGTAGGAGGCAGTCAGGTCAGCCACTATCAGAGAGATACATGCCGTTGATAGGCTGATAGCGATGTGGAGAGGCATGCCACGTGATATGTTGACCCTGATGTGGCATGTCGTAGGAGCTACCAGCTTAGTGGCGTGAATGAGGAGGGCCTTTCGACGTAGGCATGGTTGAGACGTAGTACGTTGACAGTTGAGCAACGACACATCATTTGATGATCATGATCAAGGGAGTGATCATCGTTCACCTCGCTTTGCAAATGAGTAGCCTACAACATTAACCAATAGTCATGATCATGAGCAAGCTGGACCATCCACGTTGAGTCAACCTTCTCAGCCTGCAACATCCAACAGTCATGTTTAGGAGCAGGCTGAACCATCCACATCGAGTCATCATGATCAAAATCCCGCAACATCCAGTAGTACTCATGAACATGAGCATGCTGGACTATCCACGTCGACTAGTCATCATGAGCAGGTAGTTGATCCTGATCAGCATGAGGCACCAATACCAGATTAGCAGGCACGTGATGATCAACATCTATCTGAGCTTGTCGAGGCTACACCATTGAGTGAGCAGGCCTCGATTAGTACTATTGTTGATCATGATGCACCGATAGATGATATTTGACATTTATATTATAGTTGTATATTTTTGACATTATTCAGTTATATATATATATATATATATATATAGATATAGATATAGATATAGATATAGATGGTCCATGTATTTTATGTTCATGTTGCAGTTGTACTTAATTTACATGTTGGTGATCATCATGATGTGTATATTGTTAGGTCATGTTAGATATGTTCATTTAATGTGCAACTTGCAGATAGATGTGTATGTAATAGCAATTATTTGACATGAGATGTATATTTGATGTTTGTGTTGTGATGATCTTATACAATGCTTGTGTTTTGTTAGATGATCATGACCACGATGATTAGAAGATGTTAGCAAATTTAAATGTGTTTTTTAGTCGAATATGATGTTTGTACGATGGTTATCATGGTAGTGATGTTTATTTTTAATATTAAATCATGATATTTATTAAATATTATGTTGTGATTGTAATTGAAATTTCAATTTTAATTGTATGTAAAATTGTAAAATTGTAATTGTAATTTTAATTGTAATTGTATGTAAAATATTTATAAAATTTTAATTGTAATCGTAATATTTAATTTATTCTGAAATGATTGTAATTGTAATTTTCATTGTAATTGTATTTATGTAAAATTGTAAAATTGTAATTGTAATAGTATGTAAAATATTTGTAAACTTTTAATTGTATTAATGTGAATTGTAATTGTAATGGTATATATGTAAAATTGTAAAATTGTAATTGTAATTGTAAATTTTATGTAAAATTGCAATTGTAATTGTAATTGTATGTGAAATTGTAAGATTGTAATTGTAATTGTAAGTAAAATATTTGTAAAAATGTAATTGTATTAATGTGAAATGATTGTAATTGTAAAACTGTAATCGTAATTGTAATTGTAAAATATTTGTAAAATTTTAATTGCATTAATGTGAAATGATTTTATTAAAATTTTTAAATTTGTAAATTTGTAAAATTGTAAATAATTTTAAAATAATAAATCCAGAATAATATTAATTTTTGTAACATAACAAAGTTTAGAAAATAATGAAAATAAATACATGTACTTTAGAATTATCATTATTTTATTATGATCTTACATACAAAAAAAAAAAACTTTATACAGTACACCATTGTTTTTGAGATCAACATAATTGTAAATTATCAAGTGAAATATTGATTTTAACATTAACACAATGCAAATTACCAATTAATTCAAAATACATATTATAATGTTTCGAAAAAAAGAGTCTCAGTTATAAGGTAATTATGTCCTCTTCTTTATAAAAACCCATCTTAAAAACTATAAATGATGAAATAACACATATACCATATCACTCTCGGTTCTCATAATCACCCTCATTATTTTCCAGCTCGCTTGGCATGATAACATGGTCATTTGTTTCAAAAATATAGCCATCTAGGTCATGGCTCATGCTTTAAAAAAAAAAAAAAAAAAAAAAATTTTTTTTTTTTTTTTTTTTCTTTTTTTTTTTTTTTTTAATAATACACACACACACACACACACACACACACACACCACCTATAATATAAAGGAATATTTAACCACCAATCCCTATCCAACACATCTAGGTAAAAAAAAACCTGGTTGCAGCGTTTGGGGAAAACATAGGGTGTAATATTCCTACATTAGCATGCAGCTAATAGGAATATTGAATTTTTATTTTTGCACCTAGTAGATGAATAAATGGGGGAGGAGACCCATACTTAACTAGAATCGGCTTAAAAACCCTCTTGGTATGAAAGGGGATAATTGTAGTAGCTAGATTTCACACCCTCATGTGTGAAAAGGGACTTTTGCTTGTGGACAAAGTCAAGTTTGACTAAGTCAATAGCATGCATGAAGAGGAATGGAATCAAATATGAAATAGCTCAATGTGAACAAGGATCAATGTAGGCAGACACATGGAAGTTGGATTGAAGGCACTTAGGTGTGAACAGGGATGGAGCAGGTTGAAGAGGTCAACCTTGACCAAATCAAACAGCGTGATTTTGGAGGAGTGGCCTTCATGGAGAAACAACGTAGTTTTGGAGGGAGATTGATCATGTGCATGTGGAAACCCTAATGGGTGGGAACCAAGGTGAGGATCCTCACAAAGCTTATAAGGAAGGGGATGGCAGCCATTTGAGGTTAGCTTGATGATTATAGAATTTGGTCTGCATTACTATTTGGCATTCTCTTGCTGTTTAGTAGAGTTGCAGTGTTGTCTAGCACAAGGCATTCCTATTTAGGAATCCCTTCTCCTACCTTAAGAGGCCTCTTGGAGGAGTATTGCACTTCATTTTTTCCGCATCCAGTGCCTTCGATGTCACATCCTCCTTCAGCTACAGTGCAGTTTCTGTTGAGAGCTGGGTTGTGTTGTAGGGTGTTGTAGTGGAAGCACCACAACACCACTTCCGGAGCTTGTATTTCAGAGGAGGAAGGCTTTATTTCTCTAGGAGATCAGTGAGGGAATCTTTGAGCTTCATTTCAGATCTTGCCATGTGGCCAATGTACTTTCTATCTCCTATAGTGCAGTCCCTTGTAGAAACTGTGTCATTTTGCTCAGTGTTGCTGTAGCAGGGTCAAGACCCTTGTTTGTGAGCTTATTCCCTGGAGAGAGGGCCAACCCTTCTCCCGGAAGGCTTGTATAGAGGATCTCCTTCTGTTCTTGTACATTTAAGCTATATTTATTCAGAGCTGTAGTATAACTGTGTTTTCCAGATCTAGATCTGCTGATCTGCCATTTTTGTACTTGTACTTTCTTGCAGCCCTTGCCGGGTGCTACTTATTTGTATAAAAGGGGAAGAGATCTCCATTTTCTCAGCCATTGATGACTGTAAACTCTAGATATAATATTTATCATTATTTTCTGCATAAACCCTCATAAAATAACGCTGTTATATGCTTCAGTAATTTCTGTTAGCAAAAGTCACGGGGTTTGGGCTTATTTGAGCTATACTGGTTTGGGGAGACCTGTTTAACTTGGCTAGAAGCATTTGTTTTTGCTCCAATTCTGGATGCGAGTTTAATATTTTATATTATAAGGGATCCAAGTCCCATTTCTCATAGTTACGTTAGAAATGTTTTCATTGATGGCAAAGAGAGAAGCAAAATAGTAGAGTAGCAGAGGCAGCAAAAAGAGAATCAAAGTAGCACAAAGGTGACAGACAAGAAGCACAAAGAGAGCAGAATAGAAGCAGAGAGAGGCAAAGAGAGCAACATAGAAGCAGAGAGAGGATCGAGCAGCAGAGACAGGGCCATTTGAAGAAGCAGGGCAGCAAAAAGGAAGCAGCCCAGGTTACAGAGAAACAGAGAAACGGTCCTGCGCTGACATGCACTGTAACTATAAAACAACGAAACAGTGAAACAGTCATGCACTGCCAGTGCACTACCATGCACAGGAATTGAACACAGTGGGTCTATATAATGGAAGGGTTTATATGCGATGGTGAAAGGCAGAAGTTACAAAGAACTATATCCGAGGTTAAATCAAAGGAAGGAACCTTAAATAAATCAAATGTGAAATGAAAAACAAAGATGTGGAGCCATGCAGAAAGGGTAGAACCGAAAGGCAAAAGAACAGTGGGGTTATATATATATATATATGGTTGAAAGAAATTGATAAATATATAATCTAGTTATAATGCACAAACCGTGTATTTAAACGAAGAACGGAGGACAAATAAACATTGAAGCAGAATTATAAGAACTGGAACCCTGAGTCAAGAACGAAACCTTGAAGGAATAGTAAATCAAGAGTTGAGAAACCAGCAGGTTTGCGCGGTTCATAAGTGGTAATTAAATTTTGGTGAAAAAACACGATCCCACTAGTCGGTGGATGCGTGGAAAAAGCGGTAAAGCCAAAATAGCTTTTATCGCGTGATTTGGATGTGTTAACCCTCGGCCCTATAAAAAACGCGATATGTGCTATAGTCGTTTGATCTGGAGCAGAGGAAATCCAACGATCGCTGTATCGCGTGATGGATGAAGATTAGTGGCAAGGTACGTTATAAGTTGTTGTGGGCCCAGATGCTTTGTAATATGATGCGATGGTTTGTTTGAAAGCTGGAAGTTAATAAACTGTGATAGACTCAAAGGTTATATATGTTATCGTTTGCGTTAAATCCAAGGGCATGGGTTTTATTATAATGTTACTATGGAGGCTGTGATATATGGTGCACGATGTATAAAGGTTAACGTAAGGCAATATGCTGTGGGGCCCAGAACTAATATATGTTGGTTCTTGTGATTAATCAAAGTCGGTTTTACCATGAACTCAGTGTAATGTTGATATGTCGGGGTTTAAACCAAAAAGGTTAAAGGCTCTTTAATATCTGTTATCCATTGGAAATGCATTAACCCAATCACACCTTAATATGAATGAGGCGAAGGTTTACGTTAATGAAATATATATATATATATATATGTTTTGAAATATATTGTGGGCCATCATATTGAGTTATCTGAAGTCGAGAATTTATAAAAACGTGGGCCATACCATATTCTAATATATTATGGTTGAGGTGAAATATCAAAGTCGGGAGCATGTATTGGTTAATATGTTGTACACCATTATGTAATAGGGTATTTCAATGGTCTTATAACCATTTTTTAATTCATCGCATCGGCAGATAGAAAGAGAATTGTATATGCGCAGTGGGGTCTACAGTGAACCATCACATCGGCGGAGAAAGAGAGATGAACAAATTGAAGATTGCGATTGCGATTGAGTGACTGAATGTCAGCCGTCGGATTTGATGAAGAATGGACAGTGGATATGTGAGTTGCTTGATTACATGGTGGGACCTTCACAAATCGCATCGGCGAAAATCAAATGACCAAAGGCACAAGAGTACTCTAAATGTTGCGATTGTGATTGGAAAGATAAATGAGGCAGAGTGTAGTTGTAATGTGGGCTCCATACAAAAGAAAAGGTTAATATATGTTTGCTCCGAGTTTTTAACCAAAGCCGAAGAGTAAAAGGAAAGTAAAGCGGCAAGTATATATATATAAAACAATATATATATATATATACATATATCTATGAACAGTGAACCATCGCATCGGAGTAAAACAGAGCAGTGGCACATACCATTGAAAGTTGCGATTATGATTAATCACGTCAGAACTATCGCAAAGGAATTAATCGCATTGGAGTAAAGGGAGAACAGCGGAACATGTTAATGAATTTTTTGATTGCGATCAATCGCATCGGAACCATCGCAAGAGGAGTAATCACAATCGGAAATCATCGGAGGAGGCTCATTGCATCGGAGAATAAGAAAAGTTTGGCTAGTGGGCCCGAAAGGGTGTTTTCTATATTAAAAGGATCTATTATTATTTCGCTGAGAGTTATTTGCGTCATATAAAAAGGTAGTTATATATGCAGAAGTTACACAACTGCAGTGAACAGCAGAGCATGCAGAAACGGAAAAAGACAGAGACAGCAGCAGAAAAGACAAACACACAGTGCTCCAAAAATTGAACGAGTTGATTTGAAATCCATATTGTAACTAAATTTAAATGTTTTAATTGGTTTTATATTGTTTGTGATGCATTGGCAAGTCTCTGGAGGAAAAAAAACATCCCACTGTAATATTGAAATTATTACATATTATAATATTTTTCTGAATATGCTGGATAAGGAAATGAGAAGGCATAAGCCAAAGAGTCATGACTGTTCACTTTGAACTCCCTGTGGAATACAAACAGTCATGAGGCAAATTCTATAAATGATATCACATTGAAATGCATAGAGAGGTTAGAGAATGTAGAATTGAAGTAGAGAAAATAAGAAGAAGGTGGAGCAGATGGAGATGCTGTGAAGAGTCAAAGATGATATAAGACAGATATGAAGAATGGAGGATAGCAGTAAAGAAGGTACAAAACAAATATGATATCCAAGGTAAATCAGCAAGTGTTTTCTTTTGATAGAGTGAGGAAGTTGGAGCTTCCCTATCAAGTTGTAGCTTGATAGATGTCAGTTGTAGCTGACTGAGGTTGGAGCCTCCTGTAGGTTGGTGCCTGCAAAAAATTGATGGGAGTTGGAGCTTCCTTGCAAGTTGTAGCTTGTAGAATTGAGGTTGGAGCCTCCTGTAGGTTGGTGCCTACATAAAATCAGTGGTGAGAGGGAGTTGGAGCTTGCCTTTGCATCAAAACAATAATAAGATGTGGTTTTCTCCCTTTATGGGTTTCCACTTATATCTGCTGTCTCTGTGTGTGATGTTTATGTGTTGATATGGTTTATTCAATCTACTTAATACTTTCTGCTCTCATAATAAGTCTGCTGTCACATTATCTTAATACTTGCTGCTCACATATTAAGATTGTTCACATATAAAGTTGATCATGAAATTAAGTTGTACATAAGATTAATGAAAAGTTTTTAAAAGTTCATGAATGTGTTAAACTGATTCCCCCCCCCCCTCTCAGTTTAACTAAGGGTTCAACAATTGGTATTAGAGCAGGTTCTTTTTGTATCAGTTTAACAACTGAAAGGAGATCCTAGGTCCCCAGGAAGGCTATTCAAGAAGGATGCTCAACCAATAAAGCCCCATTTTTCACCGGTGCAAATTATGCCTTCTGGAAAATCAGAATGAGAGCATACATAATGTCTCTAGGAATAGAAGTTTGGGCTGCTGTGGAATTTGGATATGCCCCAAAGTCGACTGACTCAGAGAAAGAAGCAAAACAAGATTTTGTATCTAATGCAAAGGCCATGAACGCAATCTTAAATGGACTGTGTGAGGCAGAATTTATCAAAGTAATGCACAGCAAGACTGCCAAAGAAATGTGGGACACTCTAGAAAACATCCATGAGGGAAATAAAAAGGTGAAGACAACCAAACTTCAAGTATATAGAGCTCAGTTTGAAAATTTAAGAATGAATGATGATGAAGACATTGCCAGCTTCTTTTTAAGGGTTGCTGAAATTGTTAATAATATGAAAGCTCTAGGAGAAACAATACAAGAATGTGTAATTGTTCAAAAGATTCTAAGATCTTTACCACCCAACTTTAACCCCAAGGTTTCTACCATAGAAGAAACAACTGATTGGGAAACTTTGACCATGAACCAACTACTTGGAAACCTAACAGCCTATGAGATGAGATTGCCACAGAGGAAGTCAAATGTAAGGGAGGCAGCCTTTAAGACAAAGAAGAAGAAAGATGAAAAGGAATAGATATGCTCTTGCTCTGATGAAGAAGAGGCCAAATTTGTCAGGAAATTGGGTAGAGGCTCAGGTAAATATAAAGGTAAACTTCCATTTAAATGATTTAACTATGGAAGAGTTGGACACTATGCTGGTAAGTCTCCTCATAAGAAAACAAAGAATCAGAGTCAAGAATCAGAGAAAACCATATCAAAGAAAGGGAAGAGATTCAATAGAAATTCTTTCTATGCTCAACAAGACAGCAGTGCATCTGAGGACTCAGATGAACCCTGAAGTGAAGAAGGAACTTCTGAATTTATATTGATGGCTATAGAAGAGCTTGAAGGATTCCTTCTAGAAGATGAGGAAGAAGGGGAATTTGATCTTGAGGGGGAGCCAAGAAGTGCTCTGGAGGAAATTGACAGAATCAAACTGAAGTGCAGAAAACAGAAAGACATTCTCCTCAAATATGTAAGAGAAGAACAAAATTCAGAAGTCCTCATTCAGTTGAAAGTACAACTTGAAGAAGCCAATAAGGTTGAAGACATTTTACTTAAGAAAATTAAGGATAAAATTTAGGAATAAGAGAAATTGGAAGAAGAAGTAGTATGCTTGAGGAAGAAATTAGAAAACGCCCAAAGGAAAGTGTCAATAAATACTTCTCAAATGACAAGCTCCGATAAGTTGAATGAAATTATAGATGCTCAAAGATCTCCTTTGATAAAAACTAGGATAGGCGATGAAGGAGAATCAAGCAAAGGAAAAGAAAAGGAAAACAAAAATATCATTTTTGTAAAAGAAGATAAGGATAATAAAGCAACTTAGAATATTCCTACAGAAGAAGAAACCTGCAATCACGTAGACAGAAACCAACAGGAACCTCAAATGACAAAGAATGAAATAAATAAACAGCTGACTGAAAAAGGCTCATATACTCCTGAATATGTCAAATTTGGAAGCCATCAAAGGAGATTCTTCCCCCCTATGAAAAATGCCACCTGTTATGCCTACCAAAAACTGGGACATATTGCTGCATACTGTCATACAAGGAGAATTAATTCAAACCAAAAAACGATGCAAACAGTGAAAATATTACCTCAAGCAAACAAATGGAGAAGACAACCCTTCATCAGGTATGCAAATTGTTTTTGTGGATACTATTTTTACTGTAAGGAATTTGGCCATACAATCATAGAATGCAGAAAATATGGACAAAGACTGATGTTCAAAACCTCAAGGAGGTTTATGAATCATGGAGAGTGTAATCGTACTCATAATTCTGCTAAAGATATGATCAAATGCTATGTATGCAATAAAAGTGGACATATGTCTTCCAAATGTCCTCTCAGAGAATGTGGTCCATCATCTCAGAAAAGGCACCAAACAAAAGGATGCTTTCAGTGGAAAAAGAAGGTAAATAAATGTGACCTAGCTCAAGTTCTGAAAAGCCAATGGTATTTAGACAGTGGATGCTCAAAGCATATGACTGGAGATAGAAGCAAGTTTATAACCTTTGATGATAAGAAATCTGGAAATGTTACTTTTGGAAATGATAAAGCAGGGAAAATCAAAGGAAAAGGGTCAGTTAGTCTGGATAATGGCAGAGGAAAGGCCCAAGATGTAATATTTGTGGATGGGCTGAAAGAAAATCTGTTGAGTGTCAGTCAAATGTGTGATAAAGGCTGTGAAGTTCTTTTTAGAGCTCAAGCTTGTGAAGTAAGATCAAGCACCACAGGAAAGACCCTGATCAAAGGTGTTCGAACATAAAGTAATGTCTACATAGTGAAAGAAGAGAATGAAGCATGCCACCTTAGCAAACTTGAGGAGTCATGGTTATGGCATAGAAGATTGGGACACATTAATTTCGACCAAATCATCAGTCTGAGCAAGAAGAAAGCAGTCAGAGATATG
Source organism: Pinus albicaulis (assembly GCA_034641835.2). NCBI lineage: Eukaryota > Viridiplantae > Streptophyta > Pinopsida > Pinales > Pinaceae > Pinus > Pinus albicaulis. The sequence goes on from CM076570.1 coordinate 1,170,332,976, forward strand.
CCAGCAATAAAGAAGCCTTCAAATACCATATGTAAATCTTGCCAACTGGGCAAACAGACCCACACATCCTTTAAGACCAAAGAAGAGCTATCAACAAGTAGGCCACTTCAGCTTGTACACATGGACCTGTGTGGACCTTCAAGAACTAAAACACCAAGTGGAAAATCCTATTTCATGCTGATAATAGATGAATTTTTCAAAATGACATGGGTTGCATTTTTCAAATATAAATCAGAAGCACTTGAGAAATTCAAGATATTTAAGGCATTGGCAGAAAATCAAACAAGATGCAAGCTAAAGTGCATTAGATTAGACAAAGGAGGTGAATTCACAGACTATGATTTTGCAGACCTATGCAATGAGCATGGAATAAAACAACAATTTATAATTGTAGGTACAACTCAACAGAATGGAGTGGCAGAGAGACAAAACAGGTCTGTACAACAAATTTCCAGAGCTATGATGCAAGAAAGTAACATTCCCCAAACCTTCTGGGTAGAAGCAGTACACACAGCTGTGCATATTCTTAACAAGGCTCATTTAAGACCAAACAGTGACAAGAATCCTTATGAAATATGGCATGGTAAACCAACATCAATCAAGCACTTTAGAGTCTTTGGAAGCAAGTGTTTCATAAAAAATAATGATGAAAAATTGGGAAAGTTTGATGTAAGAGCAGATGAAGGAATATTTTTAGGATATGCATCCAAGAGTAAGGGTTACAGGTGCTACAACAAAACACTTCACAAAATTGTGGAAAGCATTGATGTAAGATTTGATGAAGAACTACCAAACAAGACAAGAAGTATAGGTTGCAGCAATCCTCTAGAAGATCATGAAGAAGAGAACCAAGATGATGATGAAATATGCAAGACAATAGAAGATACTAAACTGAACTCAAAAGGCCCCTCAAGATACACTCAAAAGAACCATCCAGAAGATCAAATCATTGGGGACAAGATTGTAGGAGTCCAGACAAGAAGACAGCTTGCTGAGCAGACATAAGAGGTATACCTAGCTATGTTATCACAAATAGAGCCAATGAAGTTTGAAGAAGCCAACAAGGACAAATATTGGGTGAATGTTATGAATGAAGAACTGGACCAAATTGAGAAGAATAATACCTGGGAATTAGTTCCAAGACCCACTGAGAAAAATTTCATAGGCTCAAAATGGGTATTCAAGAATAAGATGAATGAACAAGGACAAGTAATCAGAAATAAAGCCAGACTTGTATGCAAGGGATATTCACAAATTTAAGGTCTTGATTATGATGAAACATTTGCCCTTGTAGCCAGAATGGAAGCTTTCAGAATGTTTTTGGCCTTTGCATGCTACCATGACTTCAAGGTATATCAAATGGATGTGAAATCTGCCTTCCTGAATGGAGATCTAGAAGAAGAAGTCTACATGGAACAACCTGAAGGATTCTCATTAACAGATAAAAAAGAATATGTGTGCAGATTAAAGAAAGCCCTATATGGGCTGAAACAAGCTCCTTGTGCATGGTATTCAAGGCTGGACAAGTACTTGCAAAAGTAAGGCTTTAAGAGAGGAGGAGTAGACATCAATTTATACATAAAGGCAAATGAAAATGAACTCCTGATTGTAGTAATGTATGTAGATGACATCATGTTTGGAAGCAACAAAGATGAGTTAGCAAAAGGATTTGCTGAAGAGATGAAATCAAAGTTTGAGATGTCTATGATTGGAGAGCTCATCTTCTACTTAGGACTTCAAATTCAGCAAAATAACACAGGCACATTCATCTCACAAGAAAAATACTTAAGAGAAATGTTGAAAAAGTTCAAAATGGAAGAGTGCAAACCTGTGTCAACTCCCATGATCACTGGATGCAAACTATGTGTTGGTGATGGATCTGCATATATAGAATAAAGAATTTACAGATCCATGATAGGAAGTCTGTTATACCTAACAACTTCTAGACCAGACATTATGTTGGCAGTAGGACTTGTGGCAAGATATCAAGCAACACCAAAACAAAATCACTTACTCGCGGTCAAAAGAATATTAAGATATCTACAAGGAACTGCACATTATGGGCTATGGTATCCAAAAGGCAAGAGCTTCACTTTGACAACTTATACATATGCAGATTGGGCCAGCTGTGTGGATGACAGGAAAAGCACAAGTGGAGGAGCATTCTATTTGGGAAAAAGTCTGGTAGCATGGCTAAGCAAGAAGCAAACTTCCATCTCTCTATCTACATCAAAAGCAGAATACATAGCAGCAATAGCTTGTTGCACACAAGCAATGTGGATGAAACAAACTCTCCAAAACATGAAGGTAAGCATTGATGAACCTATTTCTATCAAATGTGACAATCCAAGTGCAGTAAGTATATCAAAAAATCCTTTACTTCATTAAAAGACAAAGCACATCCAAATAAAGTACCACTTCCTCAGAGAACAAGTAGCTCAGAAAGTAGTAAAGCTGGAATATGTACCAACAAAGGAACAAACAATAGACATATTCACAAAAACCCTTGCTAAAGAATGATTCAAATACCTAAGAGACAAACTAGGAGTAGTATCTGCAGATGTTACTCTATGACATGAAAAGAAAGCATCATTCCAGGGGGAGAACAGAAAAGAAAACATAATTCCAAGGGGAGACTAGTCAACAAGGAGTGCCACAAAAGAACCAGAGCAAGTGAGCAGAGCATGGAACAGGTCCTCAAGATCAGAATATTATGGACAAGATTTGGAAAGCACACTAGGAAATGGGCAACCGTTTGCCATTGATGTCAAAGGGGGAGGAAAAGCAAGTAACAGAAGAAAGGGTCCTAAAAGGCAAGCAGAGGAAGTGTATTTCCATCAATGCCAAAGGGGGAGACTATTGGAAATGTTGTCATTGATGGCAAAGAGAGAAGAAAAATAGCAGAGTAGCAGAGGCAACAAAAAGTGAAGCAAAGTAGCACAAAGGTGACAAACAAGAAGCACAAAGAGAGCAACATAGAAGCAGAGAGAGGCAAAGAGAGCATCATAGAAGCAAAGAGAGGGTCGAGCAGCAGATACAGGGCCATTTGAAGAAGCAGGGAAGAAAAAAGGAAGCAACCCAAGTTACAGAGAAACAGAGAAATGGTCCTGCATTGACATGCACTGTAACTGTAAAACATAGAAACAGTGAAACAGTCATGCACTGCCATGCACAGGAATTGAACACAATGGGGTCTATATAATGGAAGGGTTTATATGCGATGGTGAGAGGCGGAAGTTACAAAGAGATGTATCCGAGGTTAATCAAAGGAAGGAACCTTAAATAAATCAAATGTGAAATGAAAACCGAAGATGTGGAACCATGCAAAAAGGGTGGAACCGAAAGGCAAAAGAACAGTGGGGTTATATATATATATATATGGTAAAAAAAAATTGATAAATATATAATCTAGTTATAATTCAGGGTTAATACACAAACCGTGTTTTTAAATGAAGAATGGAGGACAAATAAAAATTGAAGTGGAATTATAAGAACTGGAACCCTGAGTCAAGAACAGAACCTTGAAGGAATAGTAAATCTGGAGTTGAGAAACCAACGGGTTCGTGTGGTTCATAAGTGGTAATTAAATTTTGGTGAAAAAACGCGATCCCACTAATCGGTGGACGCGTGCAAAAAGCGGTAAAGACAAAATAGAGTTTATCGCGCGATTTGGATGTGTTAACCCTCGGCCCTAGAAAAAACACGATATGTGCTATAGTCGTTCGATTTGGAGCAGAGGAAATCCAACGATCGCTGTATCGCGCGATGGACGAAGATTAGTGGAAAGGTACGTTATAAGTTGCTGTGGGTCCAGATGCTTTGTAATATGATGCGATGGTTTGTTTGAAAGCTGGAAGTTAATAAAATGTGATAGAATCAAAGGTTATATATGTTATCATTTGTTTTAACTCCAAGGGCATGGGTTTGATTACAATGTTACAATGGAGGCTGTAATATATGGTGCACGATGTATAAATGTTAACATAAGGCAATATGCTGTGGGGCCCATAACTAATATACATTGGTTCTTGTGATTAATCAAAGTCAGTTTTACCATGAACTCAGTGTAATGTTGATATGTTGGGGTTTAAACCAAAAAGGTTGAAGGCTCTTTAATATCTGGTATCCATTGGAAATGCATTAATCCAATCACACCTTAGTATGAACAAGGTGAAGGTTTGTGTTAACGAAATATATATATATATATATATATATATATATATATATATATATATATATATGTTTTGAAATATATTGTGGGCCATCATATTGAGTTATCCAAAGTCGAGACTTTATAAAATGTGGGCCATACCATATGCTAATATATTATGGTTGAGGTGAAATATCAAATCCGGGAGCGTGTATTGGTTAATATGCTACAGACCATTATGTATTAGGGTATTTCAATGGTTTTATAACCATTTTTTAATTCATCGCATCGACAGATAGAAAGAGCATTGTATATGCGCAGTGGGGTCTGCAGTGAACCATCGCATCGGTGGAGAAAGAGAGACAAACAAATTGAAAATTGCGATTGCGATTGAGCGATTGAATGTTAGCCGTCGGATTTGATGAAGGATGGACGGTGGATATGTGAGTCGCTTGATTACATGGTGGGACCTTTACGAATCGCATCAACGAAAATCAAATGACCAAAGGCACAAGAGTACTCTGAATGTTGCGATTGCGATTGGAAAGATAAATGAGGCGGAGTGTAGTTGTAAAGTGGGCTCCATACAAAAGAAAAGGTTAATATATGTTTGCTCTGAGTTTTTAACCAAAGCTGAAGAGTAAAAGGAAAGTAAAGTGGCAAGTATATATATATATATATATATATATATCTGTGAATAGTGAATCATCACATCGAGTAAAGGCAGAACAACGGAACATGTTAATGAAGTTTGCGATTGCAATCAATCGCATCAGAACCATCGCAAAAGGAGTAATCCCAATCGGAAATCATTAGAGGAGGCTCATCGCTTCGGAGAATAAGAAAAGTTCGGCTAGTGGGCCCAAAAGGGTGTTTTCTATATTAAAAGGATCTATTATTATTTCGCCGAGAGTTATTTGCGTTATATAAAAAGGCAGTTATATATGCAGGAGTTACACAACTGTAGTGAACAACAAAGCATGCAGAAATAGAAAAAGACAGAGACAACAGCAGAAAAGACAAACACACGGTGATCCAAAAATTGAATGAGTTTATTTGAAATCCATATTGTAACTGAATGTAAATGTTTTAATTGGTTTTATATTGTTTGTGATGCATTGGTAAGTCTCCGGAGAAAAACAAAAATCCCACTGTAATATTGAAATTAGTACATATTATAATATTTTTCTGAATATGCTGGATAAGGAAATGCGAAGGCAGAAGCTGTTATCACTCAGATTTTCCTTGAAGTTTTAAGAAAATGAAAGAAACCCGAGGTAACCACTAACCAACCTTCAGATACAGAATCTAGCCAATCTGCATCCAGAGAGGGCTCTCTCTTTAAAATTTAGCTTAGTTCTTAGAAAGTTTTAGGCTAGTTATAAGTCTAAGAAATTTGGTTTGAATTTGAATGGTGGAATCCGCCAACTGAGGGAAAGATTGAGTATTTTTAGGCCATTGGGCTATGGAGTCGAAATGATGGCTTTACTGGATTAAGTTTCTACACACAAGATGGCTTTGCAGGGCAAGATAGCCAAACAGAGAACAATTTTAGATATTAAAGTGAATGGAATGGATTTTGAAGGGATGAAAGGCAATTAAGAATCTTTCAACATGTTCAAAGAAAGAAAATGAATGATTACAAATAAAGAGCAATTAAGAATTCTTTACTATAATAATCAAAATGTTTAAAACAACGAAACAAGAGCAATTAAGAATTCATTGTTTATAACCAGTTTAGAAGAAAACATTTAGAATAATCACAATTGAAATCAGAGTACACTTAAGCAATTTCTAATTTATTCTTTTTTGTCAATTATTCAGAAATGGAACACAGTGAAATTATAAACATATATAAAACTTAAAACACAGGATAGAAATGACTTATTGAACTGTAGTCTGACACATGAATCCTGCAAAAAGTCTTGAGCTTCAATTCATCATCCAGCAAGCCACAAAGAAATTTCTCCAAAGCACTTTTATTCCAAAAATTCAATGTTACAGCAAAGTAGAAGAATCCACCCTCAATAAGTCAATTGAGGGCTTATTTATACAAAAAATCATACAAAATATCTCTTAACAAAACGAGATATAATCTAAGGTGACTCACTAATAAGTTACAATAAAAATAGAGACAAATGGTCTCATGGATAAGACAAGAAGTAACCGATGTTGTGCTGTTCCCTCATTTCGAGAATGTGCTGGAGGCAGGTGCTATTTTTTAGCTCATCGTTGTCTTCTTCAGTAATTTTGTTTTAACCGACTTGCTTCACTGATAATCTTCGTTTCTATTGATACACTTTAACTGAACTGGTACTCTTTAACCTTTCTTTGTCCCTTTATCCTTTATACTGTAGTAAATAGGCAAAATTTTGTATAAGGATAAATTTTACAAAAGTTCCAATAAATCTTCCCACCATTTCTCTTATGCTATTCTTGTCCGTTGAAGCTTCCTTAAGGTTTCATCAGCCTCGGTATATCTGAATAAATTAGGCTGGTTAGGAAACAAATGCCTTACTTCATGTTCCAGATAAAACAAATTCTCTAATCTGTCATGAAGATTCCTTCCTGTAGGTAATGTTGCTTGTGATGAACTGGCTAAGGAATTGGCTAGATTGTGAGCATGTATGTCAAATTTCTTAACATAAGTTTCCAGGTCCATTATTTTATCTTCTGAAACCATAGGGTTGGGCAACCCTTTATTCAATAAAACATTAAATCTTTCTCTGAAAGCAATTATTTCTGCCTGCATGTCAAAGCACCTTCTTTCCAAATTCTGCACAAGAGTCCTTTTAGTAAAAACTCTTTTTATTTCTAAGATTGTTGCAGTTCTATCCCGAATACCCATTTCTTCGAGCTGCTGTCTGGTTTGGGTGTTTAGAAACTGAATAAGCTGATTAGCTTCCTCAGGCCTATTTCCCAATTCTGTTCGTGTATTCTCAACTTCATCCAGAGCTACTCTGACCAAATCATTCTGTTCGTACATTATCTGGATTGAATACCAGATATATTTTATTGATTGACTAATATTATCCCAAAGAATGTCATTTATTTCTCTCAAAGGCTTCTCCAATGTGAGATCCTTTTCTAATGCTTTAACCAAATTTTCCAACTTTTTGATTTCTCTTGTTTTGTCAGCAACACTCATTTTTGAAAGATCATATTTCTGTTCTAAATTGATAAGTTGTAACTTTGTGTGCTGAAGTTCAGTTACTTGAATTTTCAAGTCATTCATTTGTTTTAATAATTGTTCTGAACTCAAATTTGAAGTGTCTACCTGTGATGATTTTGCTAGTTGAACTGTTGGTTGTGTACCTGTAATTTCCTCTGTTGTAGATGTTGGAAGAGCATATTGTTTGTCTTTCAGTGCTTGCTCCAGCTCTTTTTCTGTTTCAGTCAGTTGCTCATTCATTTTCAAGAGCAACTCCATCATTTCTTCTTCAGAATTCTTCTTTATTATTTCTTCAGTTTGAGGATGTCTGGAGGATGGCAATTTCAACTGTTTTCTCAATGCAGCAATGTCATCATATTTTTTCTTGATTAGAGTTTCTATTCCTTTGACATCCTTTGGATTGTGACCTAATCCAATTATTACTTCCTCCAACATTTTTATCCTATTATCTTTGGCTTGAGAAGAAGCCTTTTCAAGCTGCAATTGTGTATTGGTGTTCTCCAAAGAATCCTGTAACTTGTGCGCTGCCATGGCCTTATCAGTCAAAGTAGAATAAATCATTTCCCCAGTCTGCTTATGTAATTCAATTTGGTCTAAAGGATGGATATCCTTTGCTAGGACTTCAAAGTTTGTCCTAATATAATCAGCAGCTGTTTGGGGTTGTTGCACCTTGAGTTTGAAATGGCTCATTAACATTTTTCCCTGTTGAATGTCAAAAGCTGACATTAGTCTTTCTTGATTATTTGGAGCCATTTTCAAATATTGATTATATACTTGCATTTTCAGTGGATCATTCCTGGCCTTGATATTGATAAATGTCTTTTTGATGTCCCAGGCCTCTTTTACTGGAGGCTTGAAAGAAGATATTTCCATACTCTTTTGCTTCTGTAGCTCTTTCCTGTATGAGGTAGTGGATGCTCCACTGACTGTTCCTGTTTGCTGACTGTCTTCTCTTTCTTGGTTGTCAGAGATTTCTTGAAATGATTCAACTTCTGGAAGAGGATTCAATCTCTGCCTTTTAGTATCATGCTGCTCTGTAGATCTATCACCAGGGGTGGATGTTTCAACTTCTCTCTTTTTCCCTTTTTCCATATTAAGAGGAGTTTGAAGATTGGAAATTTCTATCTCATTGATCTGAACTGGAGTGATTTGTACCTGACCTTGTTCTTTGGATGTCTCTGGTTGCTCTGTCATTGTGAACTTTTCAATTACTTGTATGTCCGGTTCTTTTTCTTTTCCTTTTGATTCTACTGCCACTGTACTGATCTCCTGCAAAGGTTGTTGTGAAGTTCTTGCTGAAGAAGGTCCTGTTGTGTGTACCTGTCCAAGAGAGTCCAGGTCAAGTATCTTTTCAAGATCTTTCATTACATTATCAATATTGACCTGCTCACTATCTTGCTCTACCAACGTTCCTTCCACCCATTCATCTGTATTTGCATATTGTTCAATTTCTGGCATCCTAAAATGAATGTATGGAGATAATTTGTTTTTCATTCTTCTGTCACAAATAAAACTATATGGATCATATGGTGCCCAGTAGAAACTCTTTTGTAGTTTGATATAATCTTCTAAAATCCTTTCTGCTTCTCTCCCAGCCTCCCTAGAATTACAAACAAAGGGACCTAATTGGCTCTTTATCCTGAGTTGTGCCTTTTTCTTGGCGTTACATAAATGAACTATATCTGAATTGTTCATCTGTCTGAAATACTCAAGTGCAAAAAGTCTCATTGGAACATATCTGGGCAACTTGAAAGGACACAATTCACATCCATAAATCCTAATTTCAGTATGGTTCTGATATAAGTACCAATCTCCCACTTTATATTGCTTTGAGAGTTGAAGGGTTCTCTTGATTTCATTATTGATTCTGGGAGGAGAAATTCCAGTCAACAAAGTGGTTGCTGGATGTACAAACAGATCAATGAATTCACTGTAGGTGTAAGGAGAATCAGGAGAATGATGGGTGATAGCAGACCAAAAGATAACTGATCTGGGGTTTCCTTTAGTATCCAGTTTCTGAATATGGAAAGGAAAACTTTCTGACTGATAGTATATCATGAGATGATATATGAAGGAAGAATATTTAAATACTCTCTGATTTCCAAATCTCATGAACTAATCATGGATTTTGTCAGCAATAAAAGATGAAAAATCATATCTGACAGCAGGAGGCTGTCCAGGGGTAAAAATAGACAATAACACTAGGGTCAATTGGTCAACAAACTCACTAGTGTTAAAACCCATTATTGAAGATATCATGTTTAAAATGAGTCTACCTTCATCAGTAAAATAGGTGTGGCTATAAGGGGGAGGTCCTTTAGGCTGATCCTATGGCAGCATGAAAGTCTGACAAAGACGACTTAACTCTTCAAGGGAAAATTGGGCAGACTTCTCAAGTAATTCAACCATGTGCAAAGGGGTGAGGGCTTGACTAGGCTGGAAATGTAGCATCTCATTTATGGATTGAGCAGTTATTGGGAAGAGGATATCTTGATTTGGGGATAATACTGCTCTTTGGTTAGGATCATAGTTGGCATGGAAAAGATGGATGATTTCAGGGAAAATACGGACTGCTGGGAGAAATTACATGGGCATATTGGACTCCTAGAGTCCAATTACGTCGGAACCATTCAAATAATTGTCTCTGCAGCGACAAAATATTCGAAGGGGATTCTCACTAACACCCAGGTCTTTAATCTGAAATTCCATATCGGCTAAAGGTAAATAATCCAATTCTTTATGAGGGGCATTCAACGGTGCTACGTTTAAAGCCACCGGAACTTCCATTTTTGGTTCTTGTGTATTCAAAAATGGAAATTTGGGTTTTGGTGAAAAATTGAGCCAAATTACAGATTTCGACGGGAGAAATAGGTACAATTTCAGGTTGGGAATTCAATTACAGTTCTCAAGATTTAAGGAATGAACTAGCCATCAATTTTAACTCTTTTTTTAGTGAAAGGAAAAGGAAAGCCGCGTTTCTTACAGAGTCAGTGCGAATTTAGGGTAAATACCTGTTTTTGGAGAAAACAACGTTTTGAACAGATGCTGGTTAATGCGGATAATCTTCTGAGAGGCTTGACTGCAATCTTCTTTGACAGGGTAAAGGTTGGCGGATTTCACGAATTTGAATTTTGAAATTTCTGCATGGAAGGTGTATTCGTCGTCTACGTACGAAATGATGAAAAAGACATGAATTTTTTGTTTTATCGGCAAAGTAAAATGGGGGGGAATTTTTTATTATTTTATTGGCTAACGTCAGCATGGTACAGCGGTCATGTCATGAATAGAAAGGGCGGTAAGTGGTTTTTATCGCACCACTTATGGGGGAAGGCTGTTTTAGGCGGAAGGGCAGCGATGCGATACAATGGATGACACATAGCACGACACTATTCAAAAACCACTTGGCCATCACGTGTTATCTTTCGTACACGGATGGCCAGCGAAATGGATGAGGATCGTCGATCTCAGAGCGAGTAATCGGACGGTTGACGGGACGGGAAGATGGCGGGGAGTTAACGGCGCGGGCCCAACGTATTTAACGGTTAATTAATCCCATCGGGCGGAGTTCTATTGGCGGGGGCTGATTATTAATTAATCTTAAGGATTAATTAATCTAATATGAAAAAAATGGTCGGGAAATGTTAAATGCGCAGGGATGATTTATTTCAAAGTTTGGTTTTAACTAAACTTTGTGTTTATTTTTCTGTTTTAAACATATATACATATGTTTAAAAGTTTTCGTATATTTTATTATATGATAATTAAATCATGGTGATTTTCTTACCATAGGGGCGAGAATAGAATTAATGTTATATTTTAGCCAAAAGGGGGTATATTATGGGTTTTTGATTTGAATAAGTGGGAATAAAATACTTGTGGCTAAAATAATTATAATACATGGGTTTTGGAAATATTATATGAAAAGGAGTTATATACATAGGAAAAGGTGATTTTATAAGGAGTTAATATATAAATTAGAATTCATATGACAAGGGGACAAGGTGAACTCAAAATACTTAAATATAACCAAGAAAGTGAAGATTCAAAAGTAAATGGAATTATTTATACTTTCATTACTTAAACTTAGAATAAAAAGTGATTTTGAAGGCTTTTCATGAAATATTGAAGGATTTTCCTACGTAAAATGAGATTTTACTTAGGAAAAGATTTTGAGAGGTGAATGAATGTGATAATGGATAATTTCAAGTACTTAAGTCTTTTTCAATTATTGGGCCGAGGGTCCGGTCCCTCCAAAAGTCAAGGAAATGCCTTGAGCCCCTCTAATCTTCAAATGCCTTAGCACTTAGGGGAAATTAGTGAAATCTTTAGGGAAAATGAAAGGGGAAATTAATAATCTTGACTTTGCTTTGCTGTGAACATTTTCCACTGTAGTATCTTCCTTTGCACTTGTGATGAAAGTAAAATTGAACACATTTGGAACCATCATTCATCACATGTAATTCTACAACAACATCTACCTACCCTACTTACTTTACCCTACCATTTTCTCTTCTTTATTAGGGTGCACTTAGACTTGCAAACCCTTCTCAATCTTCTTTTTCTTTTACATGGAAAACCTATCTAAGTCTACACTTATTACATCCAAGGGCTCAGATTAAACTGTTGAGCACCTTTTATTAACTCTACCTATCTACTTATCTGCCAAGATTAAACTGTTTGGTCATATATTTATTCTCTATTCTACAACATGAAATTGAAAATGAATGAGTCAAGTTTAAACAGTTTGACTCTTCATAAATTGTGGCAAAAGTTTGACAAACTGCACACAATTTTGTTTATTACAAAAAATGAAATAGTAGTGGCATTTGGACTTGCACACTTTCCTGGTCTATTTTTGTTTGGGGTTCATTTCTTTCACTTTTTTGACCATTTTATTCTTTTCACCCTTTAATTTTTCTTTTAGGGTATACCCTCTTTACATTTTTTAAATTTTTTGATTTTTTGATTTTTTAAGAATATGGAACACCTTTGCACAAGAAAAAGGTTTGAACATATTGCATAGTTCAATAAGTCAATCATGAAAAATGACACCTAATGGTATAGGAGTCTAACAGAAGCCAAAGAGTCATGACTGTTCACTTTGAATTCCTTGTGGAATACAAACAGTCATGAGGCAAATTCTATAAATGATATCACATTGATATGCATAGAGAGGTTAGATAATGTAGAATTGAAGTAGAGAAAATAAGAAGAAGGTGGAGCAGATAGAGATGTTGTGAAGAGTCAGAGATGATATAAGACAGATATGAAGATTGGAGGACAACAGTAAAGAAGGTACAGAACATAGCTGATATCCAAGGTAAATTAGCAAGTGTTTTCTTTTGATAGAGTGAGGAAGTTGGAGCTTCCCTATCAAATTGTAGCTTGATAGATGTCAGTTGTAGCTGAATGAGGTTGGAGCCTCCTGTAGGTTGGTGCCTGCAGAAAATTGATTGGATTTGGAGCTTCCTTGCAAGTTGTAGCTTGCAGAATTGAGGTTGGAGCCTCTTGTAGGTTGGTGCCTACAAAAAATCAGTGGTGAGAGGGAGTTGGAGCTTGCTTTTGCATCACAACAATAATAAGATGTGGTTTTCTCCCTTTATGGGTTTCCACTTATATCTGCTGTCTCTGTGTGTGATGTTTATGTGTTGATATGGTTTATTCAATCTACTTAATACTTGTTGCTCTCATAATAAGTTTGATGTCACGCTTAATGAAAAGTTTTTAAAAGTTCATGAATGTGTTAAACTGATTCAACCCCCCTCTTAGTTTAACTAAGGGTTCAACAAGTTATAGCGTCATTTACTGATGATAGCCTTTTTATGGACCTATTTGTTGCATTTCCCTAAATTTTGGGATCATAAAAGGTGTGACAAGTTGTCACTGTAACATTAGATGGTGGCTATGTGTTTCTTAACACATCTCATGAGTTAATATATTGCTACTGCTCCAACATTGTGTTTGCATATTGCTTCAGCCCCAATCTTGGACAATTTCCAGCCTTACTAGGTGTGAGAGGCATGTTTACCTCACCTAGTCTGATTGGTTTCTGATTTCCTCTTGGATTTGGGTCTTAGATTATCAGATCTAAGGAATCCAAGGGTTGATCTTCTTTTTTGTAGCACACATTCCTTAAAAATGCATTTTTCAGGCATGTCTTTTTCTAGCAATCCCAATTTGGGGATATTATAGTGGTATCGGAGCATGATCTTTGGCTCAACCTGTGAGTTCCAGCTATCAGAAGGAGCAAGATCAGAATGATGGAGAGGATGATTTTACTCTCATCACTTTTCAAATCCAGAAAGAACCTCTCCTAGGAGGTTAAGCTGATGAAGGAGAAGAGATGCCAAGAAAATCCTAGAGGGTTTCAAGAAGAGGAAGGACCATGCACTTCCTATTCTCACAAAGAAGAAGACCAGCAGCATGGAAGACACTTGGAACATCAGATTCTAAGTGAATACCTCGTTGAGTACAAGACTCAACCTAGAGCCTTCAAAGAGACTCTAGCCTTCCCACAGTTCATTCAACTGGAGGAAGAAAGGGGACCTTGCAGCACAAGAAGAATGAAAGGAAATAGGTTTCTATTGTCTAATTTTGATGGATCATCTTCAGCAAGGACTTGGACATGAAGACTTGCAACATTATTCCTACTACATTCAGTGGAAGAAAGAGAAGCAGTAGAGATTGCAGCACTGCACATGAAGGGCAAAGTAAGCACTTGGTGGTTCAATCACATAAGTCATGCAAGAGTATATACTCTTGTAGATTTCACTCAGATGGTGATCAAGAGATTTGATGAAGAAAAATCAGAGAGGGAGGAGCCCACAACCTTTTGAGGAGACTTATAACAATGCTTTCATAACCTTGGAGGAGCAACCTTCAAAATCAGTAGTTGAATTAGCCAACATAGTGGAAGAAAGAACTCTTTCAACCATGCAAGGTGTTCCCAAAGCCCAACAAGGTATGATTGAATTTCCACTTTCTATTATTGCAGCAAATCTTTTAAAGGATTGGGGAAATTTGCTGTTGCATGATCCAAAATCATCATTTACTGCTAATCTAGAGTAGCAAGATTGCACTGTGCTATCCAAGAGCAGTAGTGAAGAAAGAAGGACCCATTCCTAATGGGAGCATACCGATGTCATCTTCATTCAGGAAGCAATGGAGGAAGAGATGTCAAGGGGTAGACATCTTGAGATGAGAATTTTTTTTTCCTCTCTAGATGACACTCTCTAAATGAGAATGCCACAGTTCAAAGAGAGACTTCTACTTGCAGCGGACCCAAGACCTCATTGGTTTTGAAAGGCTATGCATGAGGAGGAGGTCTCATCAGGAGATCCCATTGGAGGTGCACTTCAACATTTCATGAGGTGTAAAGTTCTTCAAATATTTGAGGAGGTTGGTGTCCTACCATGGGAGGATATTGAAGTATCTATAGAATGAGATCCATCACCCACATTGGGATGAGTGGATGGCAGGATGGAGCAAGAGGTTTCCAAACCCCTTGCAGATCTATGATATAGGCTAGTAAGAAGCATGGCTACGCTGGTTGCTTTTGGGTGAGTATGGTCACTACTCAAACATTTCTATTTCCTTATCTCATGCCTTAAGTATCAATGATAGGATGCATAAGAAGAAGGCATGGTTGTTGTGGTTGTTAAGGAGAGATTTTGGACATCATATGTCAAATATTATGTCCATGTATTTACCTTTGTTTGAGGTATACCTCATGTATTCACATGTATTTATGTTCGAGGTGTATCTCATGTATGAACCTTGGGTTGGGAGGAAGGATAACTCCCACATGATGTATAAGGGAGTTGGTTTGTACTATGTTGATGAGACATCTCACATGTCCCTCATTATATTATTGCTCCATGATTTGCATTTTGATAATGCAAGAAGGCATCAAGAGTCCTTGTTGCTGTGGTTACTATTGGGAGAGTATGGGCTGAAATTTCTCCATACTCATCATGATATTTCAAGAGGAATGTATGGCACATTCAAGGTGCAAAGAGGCTACCCTTCAGAATTGAAGGACAAGGAGGGGCTTCCACATAGGAGGAAGAGCTTCTCACATAGCAGCATATTGGTGGATGGCTTTGGCATGTGGAATGTCAAAGAGAGAAGTCATGGAGTGACAAGATTCTTAACACTAAGGTCAACAGTGCTATCACTTGGGAGTAAGTATCTTTTGATAGAGTGTCCCAAGGGGAATATGCATCCTTCCTTATTGTAGATTTTTATATCGGGATTATCATGGGAGGACTCATCCATGGAATCTCTCTCAGCCTACTCATTATTCATGGTAAGATATACATTTCTGTACTTACTGATTGTTCCATTGAGTATCTGTATCTTCTCACCTTCTATGGACAGTGCATTGCTCCACATAAGAGCAAGATTCTTCTTGGGTTACATGGTCACTTCAGGGCCAATTTTTATGATATTAATAACCCATCTCTACATAAATTTGGGCAAGTGTATAATTATTTTGATTGTGCTCAGCTGATATATATTGCTGATTACTACCCCATAGTAGATGAGCAAACTTGTGCAGCTAGTAATTCATCAAGAAACAACTTGCCACATGATGTTCTCAAGCAGCAGTTGGGAAAACTGCATTGTATCCACTTGATAAAGCATTGGTATCATGTAACCTTCAACATTTTTCTGATTTGGATGCCAAATGGGGATGATGTGCCATTCATTTTGAATGGGATGATTTGGGCCAGCAAGATTCATGACATGGGAGAAAGGATCCTTGGAGATCTAATCTTCTTCTTGCCACTTGAGGGCAACCTTATTGCAACCCAAGGACAACATATTCTCTACACTTGTCATAAGTGGAGAGGAAGACAACATGGGGTAGGCCATCTTGTCTACCATGTTTACTTATTCAGCCCACCTACATTTTAGGAGCTAAAGGTGGAGGTTTTACATGGGAATTATAGTTGTTTGGTCAATTTAGTGTGTCCTAAATTGCTGCATTTAATTTGTCAATCCGGGAATCGTAAGCTGATGAAGTGCAGCGCACTATATGTGCAAGATAACCTATTTCTTAACTTTTTGTCGTTTTTGGTTTTCTAAGGTGAAATGGAAATTCTAAGATGAAAACAAGTTTGGTTATGTTTGTTCAAGGAAATGATCTCCCCTATAATGATTTACCAACTTGAAACTTTAAAAAGAAATTTGAAATTTACAATGATAAGACTTGAAAGAAAATGAAAATGTACTGCTGAAATGAAAAGGTGTTGCTAATCTAATAAATCAAAACAGTGAACTAGTGAGCATGAAAACCAAACTATTCTTGCTGCCGACTAAACACAAAAGAAACTATGCTTAAAGAAATTCAAAATTGCAACAAAATAAATCTAAATCAGATTACATCAATTTATCTTCTGATCCTTCATCATTAGTCCAGCTATGATTTTCGGAAGTAATCATAAACAACTTGAGTAACTGATATTTAACTTGCAGAAAATAAACTAATATCAAACCATACATTCATGATTCAATCCCTCACCATCAGTCCAGCTGTGGCTTTCGGAGGCAACTAAAGATGTCATGCACGATTTAATATATCTAAATTTGCAGAAAAGAAACTAATACTAAACTACACATTTCATAATACAATCCCTCACCATCAGTCCAGCTGTGGCTTTCGGAGGCAACTGAATATGCTATGAGCAGCTTAATATATCTAAATTTGCAGAAAAGAAACTAATACTAAACTACACATTTCATAATACAATCCCTCACCATCAGTCCAGCTGTGGCTTTCGGAGGCAACTGAATATGCTATGAGCAGCTTAATATATCTAATTTGCAGAAAAGAAACTAATACTAAACTACACATTTCATAATACAATCCCTCACCATCAGTCCAGCTGTGGCTTTCGGAGGCAACTGAAGATGCTATGAGCAGCTTAGTATATCTAAATTTAACTACTGAAGCAGATAAGCAAAAACTGAAATGAACAAAGCAATACTGAAATTAAACAAAAGCTATGAAAAGCAAACTAGCAGCAGAACAATGTTAGTTCCATGTCATTAGTCAAAAAGCTATGAAAATGCCGGGCTGCCTATCTATAACCTGAAACAAGAACACTGATCAGTGATTAACAATCATAAAGCATGAAAAACAGAAATGAAATGGAAATTATGGAAGTGTATAAACAGAAATGAAACAAATGCAATATATGAACATATGAATGGATTATAACGCAATGATCTCTAAAGAAACAAAATTAAAATTATACACTAATGCACAAAACCTTAGCTGAGCAGGGGCCCTCTACACCAGCCTTGGCAACGGTCCTCAAATACGAATTAAGTTGGAAAACAGAGTCTTCTTGTATTAAAAAGCAGTCATTTATAGAATGGTAATGTTACGGCACAAGTGCAGCGTAATCACATTACAGAGCAAAAGATAACAGAGACTAACATTCACCAATATCAACTAACTCTATATGCGTATGCAAACGCATTATATATAACAACGAACTATAACTGTCTCCTAAAGTTCATGCTGGTGGAGAGCACGTAGACCACTACGTCCACGGATCTAGGATCATGGCCGTGTTGGAAAGTAAATCTACGAGAGGTGGATGCTTGAATTCGACTCTGGAGCCCTGTACAAATGTCGATTTATCCTCCGCAGGCTTAGAAACGGCCGTATGAATCTTCATGTGACACGAAACAGAGTCCGGCCGACATGAAACTCCATAGTTGACTTCCATGTGGACGCCTTTGACCGCGGCTTCTTTGGATGAGTTTGCTTGAACCAATAGGACACGAACCATGTCCACGTCATTCCTGACCTGCCCATGTGGCTCGTTTTCCTTGTAGACATCTGTAGCATAGAGTTTCACAAAATAGCTGCGGAAAGTTGCAGCAGCTGCGGAAAGTGGCAAGATTCCGCAGCTGAATGAACAAAATCTAGATCAAATAGCAAAC
Organism: Pinus albicaulis; assembly: GCA_034641835.2. Classification (NCBI taxonomy): domain Eukaryota; kingdom Viridiplantae; phylum Streptophyta; class Pinopsida; order Pinales; family Pinaceae; genus Pinus; species Pinus albicaulis. Next base: position 1,170,351,257 of record CM076570.1, read on the forward strand.
ACAAAAATATAATTAAAAACCATGTTAGATGCTCCTTTGCACATGATATTGATAATTTGGGAGGTTTAGGTGAGTGAAAAAGGTATAGAAAAGTGTATGGAAAAGATGCAGATTTGGGACTCAACATACCCCCACTGTGAAGGTGTTGCATGTTCTCATGCAACCAAAATTTTGATACTCTTTGTTTAGTTCATGTGCCTTGACACTTCAGCCAACACATCCAATCCTCTTCTCTTCTTCCTTGGTACTGCCAACATTCTGGGTTTCTTCATTAAGCACCTAAATTTGATATTTACAAGTGCTCTGCTCAATTTCTGGCATTTCCTTTTCAATTTCTTATTCTTCTTCTGCCATATTCCCAAATGTAACAGAGTATTATCATGGATGATCTTGTCCAGTTTGCCTTGTTCTTTCAATGTCTCATTTTCATTTTTGATGTGCCTATTTAAAAGCTCCAGCTCAAAAATTTCTTGTTTTAGTGATTGAACTAAATCATCCTGCAATGTATGAGGCTGAATGGAAGAAGTACTTGGACCTGTGGCTGCCTTTTCCAAAGATTCTAAATAGTCATATACTTCCTGCTGCTTGGGGTCTATTTCGGGTGTCATTTTTATTGGGCTGTCCCCAAAATCTTGTGGAGGAGGTGCCTGTTCATCAGTGAGGAGAGCTTACATGTAATATTTGGCAGAATAGGATGGAAAATGCTCATTGTCGATTGAGGCCAAATGAACAGGTTCACTAAGCGGCGAGATGGACTGTGGTGGTTGGGACATTCAGATGTCTCACCCCAAATGGGTGAGAAGTGAGGACCGCCAATTTAAGTTTTCTACAGTTCCCCTTAAGTCTCTTGCTTCTTCTCACACGCTGTGGTACACTATCCTTTTGTTTTTGTTTTCCTTTTTCTGTGTTCTTGGGCATGGATGACTGTTTTTGAAGATAAACTAATCTTTCTGATAGCACTTGATGATCTTCTTCTTCAGAAGAAGGAGTTTTATGTACAGCCTCAATAGTTTCTCTTTCTTTTGGTGTTATTGGCTTCTTACCCTTGATTTCCTTCTTCTTCCTTTTTACCAGTCTCTCTTCCCTATCAGTTCTTTCCATAGTAGTAGTAGGAGTGTTTTGGATTTCATCAATTGTTCTCTTCCTCCTACTTCTTCTTGCTGTGCTAGCTGTAGGAATTTCCTGAGTAGGAGTAATTTGGGTTTCAACATTTATTTTTTTTCTTCTACTCCTTCTTGTTGAACTACCTTCAGGAATTTCCTGAGGTTCCTCAAAGAAATTTCTAACCAGAAATTGTTCCCATGTATCTTTCTTTTCCTTTAACTCCTTTTCAATCAGAATTTTTATAAGGTTGTGGTGATATAGATGGGGCTCTACATCTCCTAAGTGTTTCTGAACAGTCACAGCCATTTTCTTCAAGCTATTGAATAGAAAATATGGGAGATTGAGAGTTTGATTTTCTAGAAAATTCATCAATAGCCTGGTATGGTACATATACATGGATCCAAAACGGCCTTCACATGTAATGAATTTCTGAACAACTAGCAATAAAGTAGCCCATTCCTCTTTCAATGCATGCACAGGAATTCCTCTTTTAAAAACAGTTACGTCCATACCTTGATTTCGTAAGATTGTTCTCCATACCTCATCACTGATGCTTTTATTTTTGAACCAACGCTCACCCTCCTGAAGAAGTTCCGTGGCTGTTGCTATAGATGCTTCATTGATCGCAAACTTGAGGTCTCCAATCTCTGCTTCCAAGCCATCAAATGACCTTGCAAATGCTTTCGTAACTTCTTTGTGATAACCTTTGAATTTCTGGATAAAATGCAACCAATTTGCTTTCTTCAATATCTCCTTCACTTGTGGATATCCTTCTATAAACTTAGGTCCTTCCGGCTCTGCTCTTAGTAATTTACCCATTTCTCTTTTCTGCTCTTCACAACTTTGCCTGCGTGAGGGTTCAAGTGGAAATGGAACGATTGAATACACAGGATCGAGCACAATGACTGTGGGAATGTATCATAAAATGGGAATGAGTACCATAAACAGAATGGAGTGAGACTGTGAGTAGATATTCGGGAGTGAGAATGAGCAAAAGGAACGAAATGGAGTGAGACAGTGGGTAGATATCCGGGAGTGAGAATGAGCAAAAGGAACGAAATGGAGTGAGACAGTGGGTAGATATCCGGGAGTGAGAATGAGCAGAGTGGGGTTTCGTAAATACGGCAGAGACACGACAAAGAGATTAACAAAGTATAATACGTTCGGTAGCGTTTTGAATTTTGGTGGCTGTGCAATAAATATGAACACGTTTCAATCAACGGTTATGAATTCATGCGGCTGTGAGAGTCCTTGATCAAATCAAATACGTCTCATTATCTCCGGTGAGATATTGGAACATGAGTGAAAATCGGACTTTTAATGATAAAACCGTTTGTGAATGAATGCAAGAGGATAATATGGATATCGTGGAAGGTTACGGAACTGTCAATATAATCATTGCGCGTAATGGATAGAGCTCATGGTTCAAAACTATATAAAAATGTGTTTTTCAATGCTATTTGAAATAAATTTTATTCATACCTTTGGAATCTTTGCCTTTTCCCTTGGTCTTCAACTAATTGATCTCCATTGGTGTCTTGAATGCTCCATGTCTTCATTTTTGATCCTCTCACCTGCATTTTATTTCATATTTATGGAAATAACATCTGACTGTACATTCTCTTTGAAAACAGAGTAGTAGCTGCGGAATCTGCTTCTGGCTGCGGAAACTGGAGTCAACTGCGGAAACAGATGTCAGCTGCGGAAACTGACACAGCTATTACTTGGATGAATGGAAATGAACAAATGACAAATGACCAGATGGAAATGGTCATGAAAAAGATTTTTATTGATGGAATGGAATGAAATGAAGTGGAATGAAGTGAAATGAAATGAAATGAAATGGAATGAAGTGGAATGAAATGGAGTGGGTGGTGACAAAGCTTATGAAATGAAAGAGATATTTTTTTTTTTGGAAAATATAGAGTGTCAGGTATCCCTGATTTTCACCCTATATTTTCTGTATAAGACTGCCAATCAATGATTGGTTTTCAGGCTTATACCATTATTATTATTTTTTTCTTTTTTTTTTAACTGAAAAGAACAAAAGCTAGGCTGGTGGAGAAGAAGAATTCTTCTGTACCAGCCTGATTGCAGAACTTTCTTGAAACATTTTGACAAAATCCTCTTTTGAGAGTGGCTTATGATAAACTTTCAATCTATGGCCATTCACAATAAGAGAAGTTTGAAACTCATCAATAGTCTTGATTCTTACCGCTCCATTGCTAAAGATCTTGTCAATCTCATATGGCCCAAGCCAATGAGTCTGAAATTTTCCTTGGAAATCTTTAAACTTGGAATCAAATAACAATGCCCAATCTCCTTCTTGAAACTTCTTCTCCTTGATATACTTGTCATGCCATTTAGCTCTTTGATATTGAACTAGATCAGTTCTTAAAATTGCTTCTTGTCTGATCTCATCTAGCTCATTCAACTGCTCCATTCTATGCTTTTGGGCTTCAACTTGCCTGCGTGGAGGAGGGTTCAATGGAAGTAGAACGACTGAATGAACGGAAATGAGCACGATGACTGTAGGTAGATATCAGAGAGTGGGTATACAGACTGTAGCGTAACAGAGAATGAAATGGAGTGAAGCGGAACAGAGAAGGGTTACATGAGCACGGCAGAAATACGGCTGTGAGATTGATAGAACAATAGGAAGAGTATAACACATCCGACAGTGTTTGAAATTTGGTGGCTGTAGAATAAATGTAAGCACGTTTAAACAATGGCTACGGATTTTATGCAGCTGAAAGAAGCCGTAGTAAAATCAACTACGTCTCATTGTCACAGGTGGAGTATCGGAGTTTGAGTGAAGATCGGAGGTTTAATTATGGGACCATTTGAAAATGAATGTGAGAGGATCATATGGAGATCGTGAAAGGGTTACGGAGTTTGTCAATATAATCATTGCACATAATGGAGCTTATGGTTCATAACTATATAAAAATGTGTTTTCAATGCTATTTGAAATAAATTTTACTCATACCTTGGAATTCTTGCCTTTTTCCTTGGTCTTCAATTAGTTTCTCCTCATTGATATCTTGAATGCCCCATGTCTTCATAATTGGTCCTCACACCTGCATTTGATTTCATGGTTATGGAAATAACATCTGGCTGTACATTATTTTGAAAACAGAGTGGTAGCTGCGGAATCTGTTTCTGGCTGCGGAAACTGGAGTCAGCTGCGGAAACAAATGTCAGCTGCGGAAACTGACACAGCTATTATTTGGATGAATGGAAATGAACGGATGACAATTGACTAAATGGAAATAGTCATGAAAAAGAATTTTATTGGTGAAATGGAATGAAATAGATAAAATGAAGTGGAATGGAGTGAAATGAAGTGGAATGAAGTGGAATGGAATGGAATGGTTACAAAACTTATGAAATGAAAGAGAGATTTTTTTTTTGGAAAATATAGAGTGTCAGGTGTTCCTGATTTTCACCCTATATTTTCTGTATAAGACTGCCAATCAGTGATTGGTTTTCAGGCTTATACAATATATATATATATATATATATTTTTTTTTTTAATAACTGAAAAGAACAAAAGTTAGGTTGGTAGAGAAGAAGAATTCTTCTGTACCAGCCTGATTGCAGAACTTTCTTGAAACATTTTGAAAAAATCCTCTTTTGAGAGTGGCTTATGATAAACTTTCAATCTATGGCCATTCACAATAAGAGGAGTTTGAAACTCATCAATGGTCTTGATTCTTACCGCTCCATTGCTAAAGATCTTGTCGATCTCATATGGCCCAAGCCAATGAGTCTGAAATTTTCCTTGAAAATCTTTAAACTTGGAATCAAATAACAATGCCCAATCTCCTTCTTGAAACTTCTTCTCTTTGATGTACTTGTCATGCCATTTAGCTCTTTGATATTGAACTATATCAGTTCTTAGAATTGCCTCTTGTCTGATCTCATCTAGCTCATTCAACTGCTCCATTCTATGCTTTTGGGCTTCTGATAAGTCCATCCCCAACTGAATTGCTATCTTGAAGGTCTTGACTTGGAACTCAATGGGGAGCAGGACTTCTTTCCCATAAACAAGTTCATAGGGAGAATGTCCTGTTGTATTTCTCCATGTAGTTCTGTAGGCCCATAAGGCTTTAGGAAGCCTTTCTGCCCAATCTCTTCTATGTAGATGAACAGTTTTGGTGATGATACTTTCAAAAACTTTGTTTGTAGACTCCACTTGACCATTTTCTTGCGGATGGTAAGGAGTAGATCTTCTGTGTTTGATTTTGTATTCTTCCATCAACTTCTCCACCAAGTTAGATGTGAATTGGCTTCCCTGATCTGTCACAATTTCTTTTGGAACACCAAAGCGAGTAAAAATATCCTCATAAAGAAAATGAACAACTGAATTTTCAGTAGCAGATACTAATGCTTTGGCTTCTACCCATTTAGTAACATAATCGGTACAAACCAATATATACTTCTTTTGCTTAGATGGTGGATTAATAGGTCCAATGAAATCTAAAGCCCATTTTTCAAAGGGTTCAATGAGTACCTGTGTTTGCAATGGCATTTCATTTGAAAGGGTAGGTTTCCCTACTCTTTGGCGGCTATCACACCTTTTGACATATTGTTTTGCATCTTTGAAGAGAGAAGGCCAATAATATCCCAAGGAAAGGATTTTATAGGCCGTCCTTTTGTCCGCAAAGTGTCCGCCGCATGTTTCATCATGACATGCCTTAAGAATATCAGGCATTTCATCTTCCCTGACACATCTTCTGATCACAAGATCTGGCCCTGTTTTAAACAATTCGTTAGAAATCCATGAATATTTTGAACTCTCCTGAATAATTTTTCGTTTTTCACTTGGAAATAAATGTGAAGGTAAGTTTCGTAACCAAATAGTTAGCAATATCTTCATACCAAGGGTCTTAATAGTTACTCGCAAACAAAGTATTCATCAGAAACTTATCTTCTCACAGGGAGATCTCTTCTTTAGTATTCTGAATCCTAGACAAGAAATCGCCCATCGTATTCGTTTTCCCGGTCTATCCAACACAAGAATATTGAATTCTTGCAAAAAGTAAAGCCATCTTGTCACTCGCCATTAGTAACGAGGTTTGTTCATTAAATATCTAATTGCGTAATGGTCGGGTATGAATAAAAGTTTCATAGCTGTTATGTAATGTCTAAACTTATTAATTGCATGAACAACAGCCTAAAAAACTCTTTTTCAAATTAACAGCATAGTTCAACTCGTGGGAGTCAAATTTTTCACTCTGTATAATAAATGGCATAAGGAACTAAATCTTTTTTGACCCATACAGCATCTCTAGAGTCAGACTCAAGCATCCAGTAGAAATATGGAAAGGAGTTTCCAATTTGGTCCTCTCAAGATAGGTGCTTCAGTATATTCTTGTTTTCAAAGTTTCAAAAGATCGATTGACAATCGGATCCCATTTAAATTCACGCCTTTTGTAAGAAATTTGAAGAGTGGAGATGCTATTTTAGTGAAGTTTTCTATAAATCTTCTATAGTAACCAAGTAAATCCTAGAAAACTTCTAACATCTCTTTGACAATTTGGAATGGGCAACTTGGAGATGACTTCAACTTTTGATCTATCAACCTTAATCCCATCTCTTTCGAAATATGATGTCCCTAAAACAATCCCTTCAAGAAACATCATAAAGCATTTTTCATGGCTTAATGAAAGGTTTGTTTCTTTACATCTTATGAGAACTTTTTCCAAATTTTCTAATGCCTCTTCAAATGAATTACCATAAACCGTAAAATCATCCATATAAACCTCTACACAATCATGGATTAGATCGAGAAAAATTCCTAGTACATGCTTCTTGAATGTTTCATGTGCATTACATAACCCAAAAGGAAGCACTCGGTAGGCAAAAAAGTTCCCCATGGACAAGTAAATGTGGTCTTATCTTGATCTTCGTGTGCTACCCGCATTTGATTATAGCCACTAAAACCATCCAAAAATGAAAAGTACTTTTTACCCGCTAATGTATCTAATACCCGATCAATAAAAGGCAAAGGAAAGTGATCCTTCAAAGATGCTTTGTTCAATTCCACGTAATCAATGCATACCCTCCATTTACCATTCTTTTTAGGCACTATAACCAAAGGAGAAACCCATCGGCTATCCGAAATTGGATAAATGAAGTTTACATTGAGAAGTTTTTGGAGCTCTTCTTTCACTATCTCCCTAAGATTTGGATTCATCCTTCTTTGAGGTTGTCTCGATTGGTCTATTGTTTTCCTCAATATAGATATGATGGATGCAAGTCTTAGGATCAATACCCTTCATGTCAGGTATACTCCCATGCAAATGCAATAGAATGTTTTTTGTAAGATCTGGTTAGTTCTTCTTGTTGTGACTTCTCCAAATGTTTGTTGATATTCAATGTTTTTTCCCGGAAAAATCTCAAATAGCAGTAAACTACCAAACTCTTCCATAGAGTAAAGAGACATTTGTCTTGATGATAAATATTCTATGTCGTCATTCCAACTGAAATTGTGGGGTCATATTCTCGAAGATGTCTCAAAAATTTTCTAATGTGTTCGTAATTTGACTATCCTCACCGATTTCGAAATGGTAAAGACAAAGTTGTATAGTGTCCTCATCATTGACCCCATTCATTGTCTCCTATTTCTGTGATTGCTCTTTACGGGAGGATACAAATTGAATTTCTTTGCCTGAATTACCATTAGAAATGTACATGTCCCCGCATCTACAACTAATAAAAGCATCACTCGTACAGCTAAGGTCTTCCTAAAGATAAGTGGGATGTCCTCCTAGATTACTTTTGGGAGTCAAAATCATAAAAGTGCTAATGATATTCCCAAGAATCTAAGGAGATCGAAATATCTTCTAATACACCATCCGGTTTAATAACTGATCGATCTGCAGAGTTGCAGTAGAAAGTAGGTGTAAAAGAGAAGATTAGGAAGTTTTAGCTGCTCCATAGTGTCTGCCTACTTACAATCTTGATAGCAGCCCTAAGTCAATCAATGTGTTTGGAATTTCTATCCCATTTATATGTGTCTTGACAATTGGAATTCCTGGATCTACATACTTCGCATGGTAATTTTTCCCATCATAATATTCGTAATCTTTCCTACCAGGGTAGATTCTTCTTGTGTCTTTAGTTTCCTTCCCCGGTCTTTTGAAACTCAACTCCTTTATGGTTTTTGCTAGAATAGGAATTTCTCGAATGGCTTGTAGCAATGGAATCTTGATACAAACATTCTTCAATTCATCTAGAAAGTCATAGTTAGGCAACAAGATTTGTTTTTCCACCCCTTGTCAATTTGTAGTCTTTCAGAAAAGGAGGTGTAGATGAAGATGTTTGTTGCTCAACTATAGGAGTTGTGGGTGTTAACTTTTCTTTTTTCTTTTTGAATGCTTGGATTTTTGAAGAGATTCTTCTTCGTAACCCTTATTGACTTGAAGAGAGTCCTCCTCGCGAGGTATCTTGTCTCTTGAATATCTATAGATATGTTTTTCTAAAACTCTACCGTATCCGAGTTGTACATCGTTGAGAGGAACAATCATATAGGTAGGAAATTGTTGTCCTTCTACCATGTAAGTAGTCTCGAGGATTCTTATTGTTAGGATTTGGCAATGGTCAGAGATGGAAGTTGATTTGTCTTACATGTTGGTATGGGAGCATGAGTTGAGGATTTGAATTTTGTTCGAGAAGGTTGTTGTTGTGGAAATGGCAATGAAAGTTGTGGATTTGGGCTTTGGAAGTTGTGGAGCTTGTTGATTTTGAAAAGATGGAGGATATTGATAAAATTGAGCAAATCTCCCATAAGGATTTTGCATCCCTTGTACCCATGGGCGATATGAATTTCTGATGTTGAGGGCTAAGGTTGTTGCCAAGGATTCCAATTTTGGTTTGGGGTTTGATAATTCATAGGGGTTGTTAAAACCCTTGAGATTGTTGTCCCCGCCAAGGTCTCCTTGCGACAAAACAGAGAGATTCTACCGAATTTGGGTCTTCTTGAAAAATAGCTTTGAGTCCGTGGAATGGAAGGACAATCCTTGATCTCATGATTCTCTGAGCAAATCATACATGTTTCTACAACTTTTGCATCCAAGGGACATTCCCTTAAAGCATGTTTCTTTCTACATTTTGGACAAAAAGATGGCTAAAGCATCTGTTTTTCGCTTTTTGCTTGTTTTGGATTTTAAAGGGTGTCTAGTTGTTCACTATGGCTCCCAAGATATCGCTTTTGAACTCATCAAGCATATACCGATCTCGCGCCCTACTTATCGATCCATTGCACGATTTGTTAGCCCTAATAAGAGAAGGATCCCTAGGCCCTTTTCCCGCTTTTAGATTTTCCCTCTTGAGAGATGGACACATAGTTCTCATATATCACTGAAGTGGAAGTTGAGAAATGTCTCCTTTCCCCCATCATGTTTAAAATGTCTATCCATTCATCTCTAATGGCTTTTTAATATGAGGGCTTTCAAGGTGTCATTATCTAAGTTGCTCATCTTTGCTCTTTTTCAAGTTGTATTGGAAATCTTTCAAGTAAGTCTTCCAAACTTTTCATCTTCTTTTTGCATCATTTTGAATACCTCATCCTTGTGATTGGTGGGCATACAATAGTCCAAGTATCTATCCAAAAATGTTTGTTTCATTTCATTCCAAGTCCTAATAGATTGAGTGGCTAATCCCATGAACCATTTCTCAAAGCGCATCCCTTCAATGTTGAAGGAAACAGCTTGAGTTTTTGAGAGTCTTCCATATAGTCATAAGTTCACATACAACTTCAAACTCAAATGTGAAAATGTTTCAGTGATCCTCACTTCGCAATCCATAAAAATTAGGGAAGGACAGATGGTGAGATATTTTTCATTGTTGCATGAGTTTCCTCATCAACTATAGGGAATCCAAACAAATTGTCTCCCTTCCCTATTTCTACCATTATTTCCTTCACCATTGTTATCTCCATTGTCTCCTCCTCTTCTACCTCTATCTTACCTCCATCTATTACTTCCTCCGCCATGATAGTTTCTTTAGATTCCTTAAAGTCCTCTAGTTCTTCTATCAAGGAAGGATAAGAGAGAATTCTCTTGTTTTCTAAAGTGGGATTTTAGTAGATGGTATAGGAGAATTTCTCCTAATTCAGTCGCTTCCTCGACTTCCAAAAATCTTAAGGCTAGGGGTAGATGGTGATGAATCTGGTCCATGCCTTTCGAAGAAGATGGAGTTGTGAAAATCGAACTCTTGGCTTTTTAGCTGATAAACCTTCCCCTAGAATCTCTTGCTCTATGCATGTCATTTTTATTTTTTTATTTTTATTTTTAAAAAAGTTGGGCTAATAATCTCTTCTCGATCTTCCGAGTCACACTAGGTGCAAGAAGAGAGCATACTTAAGAAATTACTAAACCAATAACTCTCTTTTTTTCTCGATCCTCCAGCACACTAGGGTGCAAGAGGAGAGCATACTTCAAGAAGTTATCAAGTTTTCCCTTTCTTTTATGATTTTATGTTTTATTTTTTAAGAAATTGGCTACCTAGTTACACTTCCCCTAGAACAACGGCGCCAAAATGTTTTGGTCAATTTAGTGTGTCCTAAATTGTCCGCATTTAATTTGTCAATCCTGGGAATTGTAGTCTGATGAAGTGCGGCGCATCATATATGTAGCAAGATAACCTATTTCTTAACTTTTTTGTCGTTTTTGGTTTTCTAAGGTGAAATGGAAATTCTAAGATGAAAACAAGTTTGGTTATGTTTGTTCAAGGAAATGATATCCTATAATGATTTACCAACTTGAAACTTTAAAAAAGAAATTTGAAATTTACAATGACAAAGACTTGAAAGACAATGAAAATGTAGCCATATCGAAATGAAAAGGTGCCGCTAATCTAATAAATCAAAAACAATAAACTAGTTGAGCATGAAACCAAACTATTCTTGTCGCTGATTAAACACAAAAGAAACTATGCTTTTAAAGAAAATTCAAAATTACAACAAAATAAATCTAAATCGGGATTACATCAATTTATCTTCCCGATCCCCTTCATCATTAGTCCAACTATGATTTTCTAAGTAATCATAAACAACTTGAGTAACTGATATTTAACTTTGCAGTAAAGTAAACTAATATCAAACCATACATTCATGATTCAATCCCTCACCATCAATTCACTATGTGGCTTTCGGAGGCAACTCAAAGATATCATGCATGATTTAATATATCTAAATTTGCGGAAAAGGAAACTAATACTAAACTACACATTTCATAATACAATCCCTCACCATCAGTCCAATTGTGGCTTTTCGGAGAGCAATCGAAGATGCTATGAGCATGACTTAATATATCTAAATTTAAAGGAAACTAATAATTTAAACTATATACTTATAATACAATCCTCACTCATCATCTAAATTGCGGGTTTTCAAAGAGGTGAATCGAAGATGTTAAGGAGTGCTTTAATATATCTAAATTCTTGCGTAAAGGAAACTAATACTAAACTACACATTTCATAATACAATCCTCACCATCACCCAAATTAAAGGGCTTTCTTGGAGTAAGTAAATCAAGATGTTATATGTTTTAATATATCTAAATTTATGTAGTTGAAACTAATACTAAACTACACATTTTTATAATACAATCCCTCACTCATCAATTCCCATGTGGCTTTCTGAGTAAACTCGAAGATGTTATGAGCAAATTTAATATATCTAAATTTGCGGAAAAGGAAAACTAATAGTAAACTACACATTTCATAATACAATCCCTCACCATCAGTCCAAATTATGGCTTTGCGGAGAGCAATCGAAGATGTTATGAGTAAAGCTTAATATATCTAAATTTTAACTATCAAGCGAAATAAGCAAGACTCGAAATGAACAAAAGCAATGCTCGAAATTAAACAAAAAGCTATGAAAAAGCAAACTAGCATGCCAGAACAATGTTAGTTCCATGTCATTAGTCAAAAAGCTATGAAAATGCCCGGGCTGCCTATCTATAACCTGCAACAAGAACGCTGATCAGTGATTAACAATCATAAAACATGAAAAACAGAAATGAAATGGAAATTATGGAAGTGTATAAACAGAAATGAAACAACTGCAAAGTATGAACATATGAATGGATTATGATACAATGATTTCTAAAGAAACGAAATGAGTAATATACACTAATACACAAAACCTTAGCTGAGCAGGGGCCCTCTACACAGCCTTGGCAACGGTCCTCAAATACAAATTAAGTTGGAAAACAGAGTCTTCTCATATTAAAAAGCATTTACTATGCATTTGCAATGTTACTATGACAAGTGCAACAGAAACACACTAAGGTATGTACTAATAAAAGATAACAGAGACTAACATCGACTAACTCCCTATGCGTATGCAAACGCATTATATATAACAAAAGAAATATAACTGTCTCCTAAAGTTCATGCTGGTGGAGAGCACGTAGACCACTACGTCCATGGATCTAGGATCATGGCCATGTTGGAAAGTAAATCTACGAGAGGTGGATGCTTGAATTCGACTCTGGAGCCCTGTACAGATGTCGATTTATCCTCCGCAGGCTTAGAAATAGCCGTATGAATCTTCATGTGACACGAAACAGAGTCTTGCCGACATGAGACTCCATGGTTGACTTCCATGTGGACGCCTTTGACTCGGCGGCTCTTTGGATGAGTTTGCTTGAACCAATAGACACCTAACCATGTCCACGTCATTCCCCCGACCCGCCCATGTGTGGCCTGCTTTTCAGAGACACTGCAGCACATATTTCACAAAATAGTCGCGGGAGTTGCAAACAGCTCTCATGAAAGTGGCAAGATTCCGCCGCTGAATGAACAAAATCTAAATCAAATAGCAAACACAAATATAATTAAAAACCATGTTAGATGCTCTTTTGCACATGATATTGACAACTTGGGAGGTTTAGGTGAGTGAAGAAGGTATAGAAAAGTGTATGAAAGATGCATTTGAGACCTGGTCAGCATTTCATAATCTTTTTGCAACACCCTGTAAGGACCATAGTACTTTGGCGATAATTTATTATCCTTCTTATCTTGCTTGAGGGACATTTGTTTGTATGATTGTAGCCGTAAAAATACCCAATATCCTACATCAAAACTTCTCTCACTGCGATGTTGATCCGCCTGCTGTTTCATTCGATTTTGTGCCAAATTCAGGTTGTCCTTTAAGAGTTGGAGAACTTCTTGTTGATGCTCGATGTGATCTTCCACTGCTTGAACCTTCGAATTTTCCCTTGAAGATGATGTGATGGATGGTGGATGATATCCATAAAGTGCCATAAATGGGGTCATTTTTGCTGCAGTATGGAAGGAAGTGTTATACCACCATTCAACAAGAGGTAACCACTTGACCCATTGTGTTTGTTTATCAGATACAAAACAACGAAGATATCCTTTCAAAAATTTATTTACGATCTCAGTTTGACCATTAGATTGAGGATGATAAGATGAGCTATGAGCTAATTGAGTACCCAAACAAGAAAATAACTCCGTCCAAAAATTTCCAGTAAAAATGGGATCTCTGTCGCTCACAATAACTCTTGGGCTTCCATGTAGCTTTTGAATTCTGTCCATAAATGTACTAGCAAATGTACTTGCTTTAAATGGATGAGATAATGCACAAAAGTGTGCATACTTGGTAAGTCTATCAACTACCACCATGATGACACTCTTTCCTTCGGACTTAGGTAAACCCGTGATAAAATCCATTGAAATCTCCTCCCAACGTTGACTTGGAATGGATAAAGGTTGTAGAAGTCCTGGGGTCTTGATTGTTTCCACTTTATTCTGCTGGCAAACCAAACATTCTGCCACAAACTTTCGAATATCAGATTTAAGGCCATCCCAAAAAAATTCTTTCTTCACCCTGTGGTAAGTTTTTAAAAATCCTGAGTGTCCTCCTAAAGGAGAAGTGTGCAATTCCAGAAGAATCTTTCGTTTTAGTTGGGAATTCTTACAAAGATATAAGCGATCTTTGTACCATAAGGAATCATTTTTCCAACTAAATGTATCAGATGTACTAGGATCTTGCTGCAACTTTTGAATGAGTGTCCATACATCTTTGTCCTTCTTCCATTCATCTCTTGCTTCAGTTATACAATCTGATTGGATAATAGAAATGGCACAAGGCAATGCTTCCACCTCTTCATTCCTTCTTGAGAGTGCATCTGCAACAACATTAAGCTTTCTTTTTTTGTAGATTATTTCAAAGTCATAACCCAATATCTTTGTGACCCATTTTTGCTGCTCTTCTGAAGATAGTGTTTGTTCCAAAAAGTGTTTAAGACTATCATGATCAGTTTTTACCTTGAAGTGTCTTCCCATTAGGTAAGTTCACCATTTCTTTAGTGCATGCAGTATTGCTAACATTTCCTTCTCATAAATAGGTTTCTTTAAATAATTTCCTTTGATTGGACGACTTTCAAAAGAAATGGGTCTTCCTTCCTGCATTAAAACAGCACCAATTCCATTTCCTGAGGCATCACATTCCACAATAAAGGTTTTTATGAAGTCTGGCGTAGCTAAGACTGGTGCTAGGCACATTTCCTCTTTAAGATGTTCAAAGGCCTTAGTTGCTTCAGGAGTCCATGAAAATGCATCTTTCTTCAATAATGTTGTTAGAGGTGCTGCTATTCGCCCATAATTCTTAACAAACTTGCGATAATACCCTGTTAACCCGAGAAATCCTCGCAATCGCTTTATGGTTGTGGGGACTTTCCAGTCCTTAATGTCTTTAATTTTGTTAGGGTCTACTTTAACACCCTCGTGAGATACAATATGACCTAGATATTCCACCTCTTGTACTCCAAAGAAACATTTGGATGTTTTTGCATATAATTGTTTCTCCTGCAATAGTTTGAGCACCCTGCCAACATGTTCAACATGATCCTTCCAAGACCTGCTATAGATTAGTATATCATCAAAAAATACTAGCACAAATTTTCTAAGGAAGGGTTTGAAAATGGAATTCATCAACCCTTGAAATGTAGAAGGTGCATTGGTAAGGCCAAAAGGCATGACCAAAAATTCATAATGACCTTCATGAGTTTGAAATGTTGTTTTTGGAATATCTTTAGTCTTCATTCTAATTTGATGATATCCTGAACGAAGATCCAACTTGGTAAAATAAATTGCTCCATGTAATTCATCCAATAATTCGTCAATCACAGGAATGGGAAATTTGTCTTTAATGGTGAGCTTATTGAGCTCCCTATAATCCGGACACATTCGCCATGATCCATCCTTCTTGTGTACCAATACCACAGGAGTAGAGAAAGAACTTTGACTAGGTTGAATTATACCCGCCTCTAACATTTCTGCAATCATACGTTCAATTTCGCTCTTTTGGACGTAAGGATATCTATAAGGCCTGATGTTTGGAGGAACACTTCCTGGAATCAAATGAATAGCATTATCATGATCACGAATAGGTGGGAGTCCTTTGGGAGTTTCAAACACCTTGGAATGATTCTCCAAGACTTGTTGGAGATCTGCAGAAATAGATGATTTTGATGTCGGAACTTCTAGTGAGCATAATTGTGCAATTACGCCTCGTTGTTCTTTCTTTAGAAGCTTTGTCATGACATTAGAGCTTATTATCCTCCCCGGCTTCCCTTCAATACCCCGTAATTTGACTTCCTTTCCTTCTGAAAAAAAATTCAAGAAAAGTTCTTGAAAATTAAAAGCTACCGTCCCCAAAGATTGTAACCATTGTACTCCTAGTACAACATCAACACCTCCCATAGGAATGGAAAGCATTGGACTAGTCAATACATATTCCCCCATAGTTAGCTTGATATTATGGCATTTTCCAGAGCAATTTATAGTTCCTCCATTTGCAACCATCACTTGACATTCTGGTGCTGGGTATAGGAAACAATTTAATTCCTTGGCTACCTTACAATGTTTAAAATTATGGATGCTACTTTGAATCAATCAACACTATTACCTTTTTCTTCTTGATTTGTACTTCTATCTTGAGAGTTTGAGGAGTGGTAATTCCTTCCAATGCATTACATGATATGGTAGGACTCATTTCTTCTTCTTCTAGGGTTTCTTCGTGGTGTATATCGTCTTATTTTGAAGTTTCTTGTTCATTTTCTTCCTCCTCTTCACAATCTACGTAAAATAATTTCTTCTTAGCATACTTATGACCTTTAGTGTATTTTCTATCACAACTGTAGCAAAACCCTTTTTCTCCTTTTTCTTCCAATTGTTGTGGTGTCAACCTTGTAGGTTGTGGAAATCTAGGAGTAGCAACACTTCCCTCTTTATAGGAGTGAGTGGTAGGCTTCCTTGTCACCATAATTTTACATTCAATTTTTCTTGCCAACCTGAATGCCTTCTCCAATGAATCAGGTTCCAAAATGCGAACTTCATGTTGGATTTTATCCTTTAAAGTGCCTATGAAGAGATCATTCCTGTGTTCCTCTGGAATATCAGTTACCCATATATTCAATTTTTGGAAGTCCTCAATGTGCTCCCCCACTAAGCCCTTGTGTTTGAGATTTATCAATTGGCTAAAGAAGGTGTTGCTCTTTGTATCCTCATAATGTGCTATCATTTCCTCCATAAAAATTGACCAAGTGACAATTTTTTTATGGGAGCAAAACCATCGATACCATACAAATGTATTTTGTTCTAAATGTAAAGTTGCAATGCGTACCTTTTGTGTGTTTTGCACGTTATGGAGATCAAAATATTGCTCCATCTGTAGTATCCATGTTACAGGGTCCTTTCCATCAAACTTCCTCATATCCATTTTTGGAATATGGTGGTTCTTCCCGCCAACATTAGAGTTTATGAAATCACGATTAACATTTATTTTGTTCTCATCATGAGGTTCTTCTACTATATTTCCGTCATTAGGAATCATTTCTTGTTTTAAGCTTGTCATCAATCCTTCCATGTATTCTTTTAGATCATTCTTCATGTTTTCCATGTTGTCTTTCATGTCATCCATCTTAGCTTCCATGCCCACTTCCATGCCATCCATCTTAGCTTCAATGCCATCCATCTTAGCTTCCACGCCATCCATCTTAGCTTCCATGCCTTTCTTCAAACCGTCCATCTTCACTTCCACGCCTTTCTTCAAAAATTCCATTTCATTTTTTGTTGCTCTTTGCGAGAGTGAAATTTGTTGCACTTGCTCTTGTAATTTTTATAGATCATGTTGCAATTCTTCATCTTCATGAGTCATGGTAGAGCCTTCTGAAGGCTTAATTGGTTTTGAATTATTTTTATGGGGCATATTTTAGAACCCAATACTGCTATATATTCTACAATATTCCCTTGGAATCAATTCAAATTGATTCTTCAAAGAAGACTTACGCAATTTGGAAAGAAAAATATACACACCTTTTTCTTGCTTTTGAGGAGCTCGATATTGAAATTGGATAATATCTATGATTGCAGCACTTAAATATTTTAATTTTAGTATCAATGTAGCCCTCTGAATTATCTTTTTAATGCCACAATTCTGACCTGATTTGGATTCTCCAAGACAAATTTGTGTCCAATCTCCCACAATGACCTAATTCTGGACTGGTTTAGTAGAGCAAAATTGTACGACTTGACACGTGTCACTGTTTCATCCTTTGTCTCTAAAATTGATAGTAAAGAAACTACAGTTCGTGTACTTGTGACCACTTTTTACGGCACTCAAATCCGATGCCCAGAGAGAGAGTTATTCAACTTTTCCCACGATCACCTCTTTGAGATGAAATTCAGGAGCCTGAAAAAGCACTACCTTCCACAGATCATATCCAAAAAATATTGCGAACCAAGCTCTGAAATGTTTTGAAAAATTGCCTCAGGATTTCAGCTTCGCACCATATGAATTTCAGATTCTGAACCTTCGCAGAAAAAAAGTTATAGCGCAAATGCCATGATGACCTGTTTAGGAGCCTAAAAAAAGACCTAACTTCCACAGATGATATCTCCGAAAATATTGCGAACCAAGCTCTGAAATTTTTAGACAATATTCCTCAGGATTTTGGCTTTGCACCCTAAAAATTTTAGCTTTTGAAACTTCGTACAGAAAAAGTTATAGTGAAAATTCCACGATGACTTGTTTGGCGCAGCGAAACCCTAGAATCCAAACCTCTGATACCAAATGTTGTGTAACTAGCTCCAAAAATAGAAGAAAAGAGAGATCAACGCCTTAGAAATAAGCCACTTCGAGGGGGAAACCTCCAATACATTACATAAATGAATAATTCTTTGATGATACAATTTACAAAACCTCCTATCTATATATAGGAGTCCATGGGGCCATAATGTAATCCTAGTGGCCCACAATGTAATCCTAGCCGACCTAACAATAATAATTTAAGGCACAATAATAACAAACAACACATGTGGTACAATAATAAAATATTACAGTACTAACAACAATAAGGGGCTATACTAGTAATATAGGGACCTAACATAGCTTCATTGGGCCCAAAGGGCTTCCATTGCAATTTAATCTGCTCGATTGCTAAGTTCCAAAGCTTGTGCATCTTTCTCTACAAAATGCACTAAGGTTCCAGCTGGAATTACCATTCTGTTTCCACCTGTAACACAAACCAATCAATCACATTATCAACATCTTTCACATCATTTTTATACGATGAAACATGGAAAACATCATGGACTTTCACTATCAGAGTGTAATATTCCAAAGTAGGAAAGATAGTAATATTGAACACAAAACTGGAATGTACAACAAATATTAACATCAACACATGAGAAAATCATATATGAAGTATATTATGTATCACAACAGAAAAATATACAATATGTTGAGGAACAAATCACTCAAACTAGGCAAACAAGCCTTCAATGCCCAATACACTAGAATCCCAAATGATGCTGCTATACAAAAATGTTAGAGTACATGACAGCGCAGTCCCAGTGAGGGTTACTGCAACTAGAAAAATTGAAACAAGTGGATCTACTGATATCTTGCTCAAAAGGAGCTAAAAATGGAGATCTATTCTCCCAAACACAATCCCAAGATAACCTGGAAATGGTTTCTTGAAATACACAAGACGCAAAAAGTGCAGACTGCAACTCTGTGGCTGAATCACGCTGTATCACTGGATATCTACAGAAATATGGATGAAATAAAAAATATATGGTTGTATCTCCTCCTCCCTATCTTTCCAGGTGAAAGACTACTCCTTTCACTAGGAAACTAGCTCATAAACAGGGTTTCTCAACCCTCCACTACAACACCCTGCAAAATAATGCAGTTCCTCAAGGAGACTATGTTGTGGTTGAAGGTGGCTACTTGGCCCAATTTCAAATGGTGGAACTGAAGCTCATAATATTTCTCCTTAGTGGGCACTCGAAGTCCCCCAAGGTATAGTGTAGGATTCCCACCTGGAAATTCCCTTGTACGAAACAGTACAGCAAACTCCGCTAAACAGCTGAAGCATGCAAGAAGTCTTAAGACCCAAACATAAACAATATTTTGAATTCCTCTCATGGGTGACATCCCTTTCCTTATATGCTTGGTGAGCTTCCTCACCCTTGGCCCCACTCATTTATGATGCTACATCCATGCAAACACTCCTCCAAAACTGCGTTGTCCCCACTAGCTCCACTCTCTCCTATGGCAACGTTTTTGATTTGGTCAATCTTGACCCAGTCTACATGCATTCTTCCTTTCACATAAAGTTTTCTTTATTTGGCTAGCTAAACTGATCCGCATCCATACTAGAGATGGTTCATTCCTAATAAAGAGATTTAAGGGTCTCTTTACCCCACTTATTCATCTAAGCTATGAATAGAAGCAACATATAATATTCCAACTAGCTAAAATATAATTGGGAATATTACAGTTCTCTCCTCCCAAATGTTGCTTTTCCTCAAGCAACAGTAAAGAAGGATGCTGCCAAATCTTCTCTCCTTCCCAAGTGGCATCCTCATGAGGTAGATTCCTCCATCGAATCAGATACTCTCTAATCACCCTGTTTCTTAGTTGCCTCTCCCGAGTATCCAATATAGCTTCCGGTTGTAAAACCAGATGGTCCTGATCATCAATAGGTGGGAAATCCATGGTGGCAACCACATATTTTCCATAGCCTTCTTGAGGCATGAGACATGAAAAATGTTATGGATCTTACTTCTAGTGGGAAGTTCCAACTCATATGCTACTTCCCCAACACGACGAATCACCCTGTATGGCCCATAGAATCGGGGCATAAGCTTCTCAGCCCCCTCCCATAGAATCGGGGCTTAAGCTTCTCAGCCCCCTTCTCCTTTAGTGTAGACTGTCTATATGGCTGAAGACAAATATAGACCAAGTCATCAACCTCAAACTACCTCTCTATCTGACCACGCTTTGCATATACTTTCTATTGGTTTTGTGTTGTAGCAATGTTGTCCCTGAGGGCCCGGAGTATATCCTGACTCTCCTGAATCCACTCCTTTTCTCTAGGAACCTTGCTTGCCCCAAACATCACATCAAAAAATGATAGAGCATCATACCCATAAAGGGCTCTAAATCGGGTCATGCCAATGGACATGTGAAAGGTTGTGTTTTAGAAATACTCCCCCAAGTGGAGCCAATGCAGCCATGCCCTTTGCTACCCCGAAACATAGTTTCGAAAGTAGCCTTCCAGCCACTTGTTTACTATCTATGTCTGTCCATCGGTTTGTGGGTGATAGATGGTGCTTGGTGTCAACTCAGTACCCACCAACTAAAAAATCTCCTGCCAAAATCCACCCATGAAGCAACTATCCCAATCACTAACTATGGTCTTTGGAAGACCATGGAGTCTAAAGACATCTCTAAAGAAGAGCTTGGCTACCTGTGAAGTAGTATATCATGTAGAAATAGAAAATAAATGGAAATACTTTATTAGTCGATCAACAACTACAAAGATACAATCCTTTCCCTGAACCGTAGGTAGACCGGTGATGAAGTCCATGGAAATACTCTCCCATTTTCCATCCGGAATAGGGAGTGGCTGCAACAATCCTGTGGGATAGTTGTCCTCCCCTTTGTTCTGATGGAAAACTAAAAAATTCTTGATGTGTTGGAGTACATCCTCCTCTGAGACCCTTCCATGAGAATCCTTCCCGAATAGCCCGATATGTCTTGGTGAATCCTTGATGCCCGGAAAGCGGTGAATCATGTGATGCCTACAAAATATTCTTCTTGAGTCTAGAATCACTAGCCAAGAAGACCCGGTCTCGATAATAGATGACCTCATACATCACTCTATACCTCTCATCGGTCACTTTTCCATCTAGGATCTCACATGCAAAGCGGTCTTTGGAATACTCCACTAGAAACTAGGCCTTCCAATCTGTATCCATGCTCATTAAGGATAGGGTTGCTGGCCTCTCAGATAAAGCATCTGCCACTACATTTCTCTTGCCCTTGACATATTCAATGCAAAATTCATAGGCTTGGATATTTCTCACCCATTTATGTTGCCTCTCATGCAATTGTTTCTACTCAAGAAAGAACCGAAGACTATTGTGATCAGTCTTCACTCGAAATTTGTTACCCACCAAATATTTTCGGAACTTGGCTAAGGCATGCATGATATCCAACATCTCCTTATCATATATCAGATACAATCTCTCATGTTTTAGCAACTTCTGACTCTCAAAATCTATGGGGTGTCCCCCTTGCATCAATACTGCTCCAATGCCCTCTCCCGAAGCATCACATTCCAACACAAAAGGCTAGGTGAAATCTGGTAGAACCAATACTGGGCAGCTACTCATCACCCCCTTGAGCCTATCAAAGGCTCTCTATGTTGTGGTTGAATAACTGAAAGCTCCCTTCTTAGTCAAATCTGTGAGGGTGCTGCTAGTTGATAGAATCATTTAACAAACTTTTCGTAGTAGGTGCAAATTCCTACAAACCCTTAAAGTTCTGTGAAATTATTTGGCTTGGGCCAATCTCAAATAGCATGGATATTCTCTCCATGAACTCTCACTCCATCTACTCCAATGATGTTTCCCAAATATATCATCTCTGTGAGTCCAAACTCACACTTGGAGAGCTTAGCATAGAATCTCTACTTCTTAAGAATGCGTAATACAGTCTCAATATGTTGTAGATGCTCTTCCCATGTGCAGCTTTAAATAAGAATGTCATCAAAGAAAACCAATACAAACTTCCTCAAGTGACCACGAAAAATGTGGTTCATGCAAGACTGGAATGTTGTCGAAGCATTGGTTAGCCCAAAAGGCATCACCAAGAACTCAAAATGGTCATAGTGGCATCTAAATGTTTTCTTGGGGATGTCTTGGTCTCTCAATTTGATTTGATGATACCCCGATCTCAAATCAATCTTATAAAAATACTTGGATCCTCTTAGCTCATCCATCAATTCATCGATCCTAGGGATTGGATACATGTTCTTCATTGTATTTTTTTTCAAGGCCCTATATTCAATGCACATCCTTAATATGCCATTATTTTTCTTCACCAAAACCACTGAAGAAGCAAAAGTATTGTTGCTAGGTTGGATGTGTCCTAAATCCAAAAGCTCATGAATGGATTTTTCAATCTCATCCCTGTAGGATTTGGGATGCTTATAGGGTGTGGTGATCACAACTTGGATCCCCTGCTCCAACTCAATAGTGTGCTCAAACCCTCGGTCAGTGGGTCTCCCTAGTGGGATATCTCCAAATACTGTAGGATAACGGTCCATGATAGATTGTACATCCAGGTGTATTGGTGCATCCTTGCTCCCTGCTTCTGACAAACACATTTCTACTGCCCACTCTATATCTCCTCTATGAAAATCAGCCTCCATCCTGTGTGTTGAGACAATCTGGGGTGGATAGGTGTGTATGCCCTTTATTTTATGATGTTTACCAATCCCCTTCTCTATCCATTCCATCTCCAAGGTTTCCCAATCTGTAGTAACCTTCCCTAAGGTGATTAACCACTAGACACCCAATATCACATTGGTGTATAGAATATCAACCACAAAGAAGTGTTCTATCAATGTGTAGGTTCCCATGGTGATGGTTAATGTTGGAACATATTTGGCACATTGCATGGTTCTAGCTCCTCGAACCAAAACTGAGAAGCCCTTAAAGTATTCTATGGAAATTCCCCTTCTCTTCACCAACTAAGTATCAATAAAGTTATGGTTGGCCCCACTATCTATCAATATCGATACTCTTTGTCCCTGAATAATGCCTCTAACTCTCAGTGTTAGATACTTGGGAACTCCCCCCAAAGCTGCAAGAGTCCCTCCCATTGGATAAAATTCTCCCACTGCACCTCCTGCTGGTGGTGCACCCTCTCCTGATGCTACAATGTATGTATAATGCATCCATAGACCAACTAGGAAATCACACATGTAACATGTTACCTGCAAGTATTCATGTTGAAGCTACTTGATCCAACTTCTTCATTGCTTGATATTTTCTTCCCTTTGCTTTCTTGTCCTTCCTTTGGTTTCCTTTCTCCAATGCTAGATTGCTCCAAGAATTCTCTAAGTGTACAAGAGTATTAGGGAGGGAGAATAGAGAGAGGGCTCCAAAATTAAACTGACAAAAGTTATGAACTGATCCTCAAAAGTATTTTTATGAATGAGGCCTCTATTTTCTTCAAATTCATTATTTTTCCTTCATTTTCCCCCTCACATGCATCCTATGACCTTTCACCTTCCTTTTCTCCTAATTTCCTTTATTTTCATAAATAAAATACCAATAAATTCCTATTTTCCTTTTCAATGCCTTTGCCAATTTCCCCTTATCCATAATAAACCAAATGAAAAACCCACTAGGATGTTTTTCCCAGCATTCAGTTTGGAATACATGTCCCATGAGCTTACTCTTGTTTTTCCTTTATTAACTTTATTACACAGAGTTTTAACCCAGAGATTTTACATATACACAACACACCATAGGAAATCGAATATTTTTTAATACAACCCATGGTAATTTAAATTACTTTATCAACTCACAAAACTATACTTCAAACTAGTTCAATTGCATCAATAACTCTCTATCTATAGGCTATGTGCACTACATTTGCACATTTTACTAAAAATTCACTGTGCATTTTCCTCCATGCATATGTTTCATTCTGCATCTTGAGATGGTTCATTGGTCTTCAACACATTGAAAATAAATACTCCTCTCTAATCACTCAATACTAAATTCAATTCCTTTCTTGGCATGGTGTGCAAGGAATAGAAATAGAACATCACATTAAGCGAGTTGGCTACAAAATACTTGGTGAACTCAGTATGCATTATTATGGATTGGAGCAGTCTCTATGAATGGGTACGCATCTTCGTTGTATAAAACCAGTCACATCGCCTATTGTTATTGAGATGAGAAAATAGAATTCAAAAATGAAAAAAGAGATGAAACCCACGTTTGGGATCAACTTCAATAAGTGTTACCTCTTCTTAACCAGTTTTGGTCACATTTCCCAGCATGTACTTGCACTCTACACCTACTTTTAGTTAAGTAACAATTTGTGTTCGATCATCACAATGATGAATTGATATGTTTGAAATGTTAGTTGGTACATAAAACCAACAAGATTCGAGTAGTTGAAAAGGTGATTAAGGAACCTGTCAGTTCAAATTCAAACATGACCGCTGCCAGATGGTAATCATATCATATTGTTTTCCTAAGGGAACATTTGTCGTTCACTCACTTTCCAATTTGTGGAGTTGGAAATAAAATGCCTATGTGAAAATCAAAGAGAAATGAGCTTCTAAAATCACACGTCCTCATGATCACCAATTATAGGAAAGGAGCCACACATGCTTCTAATCTCCATGAAGTACATAAATGAATTACAAAGATCAAATTATTGGAATCAAAATTAAAATGCAGATTTCAGGATATAATTAGTATGATTAACCAATTGTGAGACTTTCAAGAAGCTACTCATTCTGCAACATGCATTTATTCCTGATCCAAATTGTCAACAAGATACCCTTGAAAAGCTAGACCCAAAAGAGAAACTCGATTCAAAAATCTTGCTCCAAAACTCAACCTCTTCTTAGGCTTGACTTGACTACACAAGGCCACATACTATCTCAAATATATGACAATTTTTTCTATGCAATATGGATTTAATGAGGCTAGATGAGCTATACTATACTTGTTGAGGATGCTTTTAGAGGGGGGTCCAAACGACTTGATAAAGGAGGGAAAAAATAAATTTCAAATTTAATATTTTGGAGCCAAAACCCCATAGATAATGAGATGACTTTAATTCAATTTTGGATCCTTAGTAAGGTCCCTTTTATTTGACTCTGACTAGAATAGTATAAGCCCTTTTTTTTTTAATCTCCTTTGATAATAAAAAAAAAAAAAATTGTAGCGTATCATTTGGGGCTTCTTGACCAAAAATGGGGCTTCAATATATGATGAGGCATGTCTCCTAATTCGTGAGGATTTATGAGGCATGTCACAAACCATTGGAATCAATACTATGAAGAGAATCAAATGATGATAGTCTCACGATCATAATCATTATCCTTTAGATCCATTTTCCTCAACAATTGTAGGGCATATAGGGTTTCCCAGGGCTTCTTGTCATTTGGAGCTTCTAATAAATGGAAACTAGACTAATATTAAGAGCGTTCAAGGACCGAAGTTGCATCAATGACAACACCATTCAACACCCTAAACTTAGACAATTGGATGAGTATAAACTGGTGCATGAGTGGCTCAGATAAATGAGTGAGGGCTTGAAAAATGAATGCATGGATTGATATTATTATGGAAAACAGATGTGTGCATAAAAATTTATTCATTTAATTTAATATGGTATTTTCACAAGAAGAACCTCAATCATAATATAAGATATATGTTGAATATTTATGAGTTCCATATTGGATTCAAAATTTGTTTAATTTTCATGCATGCAGGCCATATTCTCATCTCTAACTAGGATGTCAAAAAATAATTGAGATAGCTAATACAGTGAGAAGCAGGCCTTGAAAATCATGAATAATATGACCTATGTTAATAAACAAATGTTGATTACTCAATACCTTTGATGAAAATTTCTAGCATCGAACTCGACAATGCTTTTATTGGCATCTTATACAAATCAGAACTTAACAAAGGAGTATTGTAGAGCTCAAAAATACATGCATTTTAATTCCACTTCAAATTTTCATGTTTTGTATGCCATATTCATTATTTATATGCGACAAATGCACAACTTGGACAAATAATAGTAATTCAAGGTAGGGTTAAGAGAGGTTCATTAAGCAATGTTAAAAATTAAGGGAAGGATAAATGCTTGAACGAATAATTTGGGTCTCCAAGGAATGAAATGAAGTGAAGGAAGCCAAAAAAAACCAGTTAAATGGCACTCTCTAACCATGCAAAAAACTTATACATAGTAAATAAAGTAAGCTACATACCTTGGCACTAGACGTCTTCATCTTTGAGTGCATAACCTTTGACCAATCAATTTCTCCATATTCATGATTTCTCCTGTTGCAATTACAAGCTTATATCTTCCACTCACAAAAATTATCACTCTCACAAAATAAATGTGAAAATATCTTACAACTGGTGTAGTTAGCTGGCAAGCATGTGCGTTCGTGCATGCAAGCTATGACAATTAGTAATCCCAACTTCCACTACAATTTACAATACTCACATTGTTAGAGAAAGGGAAACTTACCATAACCATATATTGGCTCACGTGTCATAACCTTAGGTGGAGTTTATTCATTTCTATCATTAATTCAACAAAACCCTCGAAGAATGAGGCTTCAAATCTAGTGAGGTGATGGATTGCTTAAATTGATCCCAAACCTAAACATATCACTAAGCAAATACGGTAAATTATCACTAATATCCACTAATATCGCAAAATATATAGACTTTGGTGCTCCCATTAACCATTAGAAATTAAGTGTAAAGTGACTATTATACATTCAAAATAATTTTTTAATAATATAGAAAATAAAAATTTATTTTCCAAGTAATATTATAGTTTGCATTGGTTAAAGTTAAACTAATAATTATTAACTAAAAATAGATAGATTGATATAATCCTATTTTGACAAATATTGATAAATAAAATAAAAATAATCCTATTTTCACATATATTAATAAAAAAATGTAAATTAATATTTTATTCTTCTTAAATTGATATTTTTAAATTATTTAATATATATGAAATCACATATATTAAATATTAGTATTATTCACTAAAATTATAATATATTAAATCTATTTTTTCATTGAAAGATAATTATTTCATCAATAAAAAATTTGTTTTTAACTAACAGACAATTATTTCATTAATAGAAAATTATTGCAGATGATAGAAACCTGAAGAAGTTGGTTTATGTAGCTCTTTAGATAATGACATTGACTCCAAAATTCTGTTAAACTATGGCATGATTCTAATCTTGTACTCATGAGTATGATATATTTACTGACTGTTAGATGTTGTTAGTTGTCAATATGTATTTGCAGTATGTAATAGGAGTGTCTATGCTCATCATTAACCTTCAAATCGGCTAACAATTTTCATTGGCTGGGGTCGGGATTAGAGACCTCCTCTTTCGCTCGGACTGGTTAGCAGAAGAGGCAACAAGTGGATGGTGTTCGCATTTGAAGTTGTAAATATAAGATATAGATTCTATGTTTGTTGTAATGGCCCTATGGTGCCATGATGCGTACGATGGAATTAAAATTTGAATGGAGAATTTGGTGTCATTTACAAACTGATTATTGAACCTAGATCTACGGATTATTCCTGTGAACTACATGCTCGCAGAATGACTGGTCCATCCGAAAAAGATTGTGCTCAGGTGGCCACTTCATCATTGAATCACTACTATACTGCAAGTCGAAGGGAATTCCCATCCACCATGGAGGCCGAGTGTTCTAAATATAGGCTCGTATGATGCGTTGTTGATGAATATGGGATACATGAGTAGAAATATGATTGGTCAGATGATTCTAAGTGAAAGGACTTCATTAGCTAGGATAGTACTGGAAGTGGTGCAAATCTTGCCACCGCTATATTTGATGCTGGTGAGGAATCGAACTTGTGACCTTGGGATCATCCTGGGGTTTTAAGGACTTGATGATTGTGGCCTCGGCTAGAGGACGGTCATCCATGTGAGCATTTGTTGGAGGCTTCGATTGGGGATTTGAAGAAAGAGGGAAAAGTAAGGCCCACACTTTGGACAAATCGTCTCTGGCACCAACCTTGTCATACTCCTCTAATATATTCTCCAAATCCTTGTTGGATTTAACAGATACCAAAGCATCCAGATCCTCGCTAGGAATCACATACATCTTCAACATATCCTCTAGTATCATGTTGACCCTCTCAGTCTATCCATTTTTTTGTGGATGATAAGTTGTGTTGAATGCCAACTCAGTGCCCAAACCTGCAAACAACTCCTTCCAAAACTTAGAAGTGAACTTTGCATCCCTATCTGACCTAATCTTCTTCATAACACCATGGAATATGACTATGTCTCGGATAAACACCTGTGCTACATCACTAGTTGATTATGTTGTCTTTACTGGAATGAAATGTGCAACATTTGTTAACCTGTCCACAAAAACCATGATGGAATCATGTTGTATAAGTGTCTTAGGCAAACCTATGATGAAGTCCATGGAAATGACCTCCCATTTCCACTCTGGAATCACGATCGACTGTAGTAGTCCACTTGGATGTTTACACTCCGCCTTAACCATTTGACAATCCAAACATCTGACTACAAACTCTGCCACATTCATGTTAAAGTTGCTTGATACAACCTCTTCCTTTCTTGATCTTTTCTTCCATTTGATTTATTTTCCTTCCTTTTCCTTCTGTTCTCCAATGCTAAAGTGCTCCAAGAATGCTCTAAGTGTGCAAGAGTATGAGCAAGAGAAAATAGTGAGAGATATCCAAAACTAAACTGACAAAAACTTCAACTGAAAAAAGTTGTGAAATGATCCTCAGAAGCCTTTTTATCAACGAGACCTCTATTTTCTTCAATTTCCATTATTTTTCCTTTATTTTCCTCCTCAAATGCAACCTGTGACCTTTCACCTTACTTTTCTCCTAATTTATTTTATTTTCATACATAAAATACCAATAAATGCCTCTTTGCCTTGTCAATTCCATTTCCAATTTCCCCTTAGTCATACTAAACTAAATTAACACCCCACTAGGATGTTTTTCCTAACATTCATCTTGGAATATGTGTCCCATATCCATGGTCTTGTTTTTCCTTTATTAACTTTATTACATGGAGTTTTAACCTGGTGTTGCTACAGACCCTTCCCCCTTAGGGGAACATCGTCATTGGTGTTCAATCACACCTACAACCATCAAAACCGTTGAAAACCAAAACATATTTCCCATTGAGCTTTATAACTTAGCTCAATGTTGTATTTACAATGAGAAACCTATTGAAAAACATAACCAACATGATAACATAACAACATGACAACCATATTGCTTATTGGAGCTTTATAACACAACTCATTGTGGTATTTACATCCATATACATGTATACATATGCTAACACTACTTTGCCTCAACCGGAAAACAATGAAGGATACATAGCCCATATTTGATCAACCATCTCCCATGTAGCTTCATCAGGCCCAAAGTGCTTCCATTGCAGTTTAACCTGCTTGATTGCTCGGTTCAGGAGTATGGGCATATTTCTCTACAAAATACATTGAGGTTCCAGCTGGAATTATCCTTTTGGTTCCACCTGCAATGCAAACCAATCAATCACATTATCAACATATTTCATCTATCTATTAAACAATGAAACATGGAAAACATCATGGACTTTCACTGTCAGAGGCAATGCAAGTCTGTAAGCCATTGGTCCAATCCTCTCAAGAATCTCGTAAGTACTGCAATACCGAGGTGTCAACTTCACACAAGATCCAATCCTCTAGGAGCTCTTCTTAGGCTTGATGCGCAAGTACACATGCTCCCCAACCTGAAACTCCTTGAGTGTCCTATGTTGATCTACATAAATTTTATGCTAGTCCTATGGTACCTTTAATTTTTTTTTTATAACATGCATTTCCTATTCCATTTCTTCCAACATGTCTGGTCCAATCAATACCCCATCCACTGGATCACTCCAGTTGATGGGAGTATTACAACTCCACCCATAAGGTGATTCAAACATACACATACTTAGTGACTCCTGATACCCATTGTTGTAAGAAAACTCAACCAGTGGAAGATACTCTTCCCACTTCCATTGTTGATTCATAACATACATTCTCAACATGTCCCCCAAAATCTTGTTGACCCTTTCTGTCCCTTTTTGTGCATGATAAGTTGTGTTGAAGGAAAAATCTGTACCCAAACCTATAAATAATTCTTTTCATAACCTAGAAGTGAAATTGGCATCTTTTTCTAACACAATCTTCTTCAGTACACCATGCAACCTCACTATCTGAATTAGTAGACTTTACTCGAATGAAGTGTGCTAAATTTTTCAACTTGTCCACTGCAATCATGATAGAATCATGTTGTCTAGATTTCCTTGGCAAACCTATGATGAAATCCATGAAAATTACCTCCCATTTTCATTTTGGAATCAGAATTGGTTATAGTAATCCATATGGATGTTTACACTCTGTCTTTACCTGTTGAAAATCCATACATATAGCCACAAACTCTGCCACTTCTTTCTTCAGATTCAGCCAATAGTAGAACTTTTTCACCGTTTTCAATGTTTTCTATATCCTAGATGACATGAATATGAATTAACGTGAAATTCCCTCAAGATAAGCTTCATGATATCATTGTTGTCTAACACATAGATCTTGTCCCTAAATCTAATCAAACCATCTGTTGTAAGATGATAATCCACATCATGTTCACCTATACCCTATTGTAACATGTGCCTAAGCTCCCTGTACTTGTCATCTTGTTGTCATGTCTAGAAGGTTCAATCTTGTAAATTTTTCCCATGAGAACTCATAGATGTTGTATGATTTACCTGCACTCTTATGTTAAGAGCATTTGCCATTAGGGGAATTTTGAGGTCTAAAATGGGTCTCCTAAGAAAATAATAAAATGATAGCTAAACTAATAAAATAATATTTATGATTTTGCAATTCACTTTTTGCACCACAATCCATGTAACCATGGTTAAATTCAATTGAAAAGTTGTACCAAAATAATATTAATAAAAAGTTGTATTGATGTGACTATAAATAAAAGTGTGTTTTTCAAGAAAAAATCATTATCACTAAACAACAAATACATTTGTACTTTGTACTTAAATAACTTAAAATAAATTATAAATATAAATTCTTAATTCTAATTGTATAATATACTATTGATTAAAATTTAAATTATTTAAATTATACAATTAAATTATATAACATTTAATTAAGATGGTGTATAAAATCAAATAATATAATATAATAAATGTAATATATTATTTTATATATTAATTTTTATATTACATATTGAGTTGACCATACACTTTGATATGACTTTATTGTATTTTTTAATTATTAAATATTTTAATAAAATTGTTATTGTAATTAACATAATAAAAAATTATAATTTTCTATTTTGAAAAAACACAATAATTTTTTTTATAATATTTATCACATTTATTTGTTTAAAAAAATTATAATAACATAATTTTACATATGGTTCAATAACTTGAAATTAAACTGAATTTGTAAGATCAATTTATTAAAAAAACCATAAATCATACAAAACTAATATATATTTTTCTTTAATTTTAATATGCTTATATTTTTATTAATATCATAATAATAGTATTCATAGATTTGATTTATCCTAAAATTACAATTTTACATTTTTATTTATTTTTATTTCATATATATATATATATATATATATATATATATATATATATATATATATATAAACTTATAATTAATTTGAAATTGTAATATTAAATAAAATGAGATGAATATATAATTTAAAAATAAATATATAAATATAATATTTATTGAAAAGTGTATAAAGACATGAAGATTATATAGAGATATGCATTGTTTCTTTCAAAAAATATGAAATGACAAAATAATATTTTATTCAAAAAATGTGAAATGACCTTTATTATAAGTACTTTACTTTATGACTTTAAAAGTACTTAGAGCACTACCATGGTTAACCATGAATTTTTATCCACCATTGAGAATGTGATGAGTAAGTACCTTTAACTCAAGCAATGCCACTTCAACAAAGGGGGATGATGTCTTCCACTAAAATGTGATTGATTCTCATAAAGTGAATTTTGATTGTACATTTTTCTTAGGGGCCAATTTTTTACCTCAAAATTCTTCAAATGAACATTGTTCTCTTTATCCTTAATATACCTGATCTCAAAGTCAAATTCATTGATCGTCGCCAACCATCTAGCTTGTTTTACATTCAAATTCAGTTGATAAAATAGGTATCTCAGCCCATTGTGGTCACTCATCAAGATGAATCGCTTGCCAAGAAGATAATGCTTCCACATCTTCAAAGCATGGATAATCGTTGCTAACTCAATATCATGTGTCACATAGTTCTACTCATGTTCAATTAATTTCCTTGATTCATAGCATACCACATGTCCTTCATGCATCAAGACTCCATCAAGTCCTATCTTACAAGAATTTGTACACACCAAAAACTCTTTATCCAAATCTGCAATATTGATAAATGGATAATTGGTAAGCAACTACTTCAACTGTTCAAAACTTGTTGCACATGCCTCTGTCCATTCAAATTTCTTCCCTTTTCTCTGAAAGGATGTAATAGGATAGGAAATCCATGAGAAGTTCATGATGAAATTTCTATAATAACTTGCTAACCCCATGAATGATGTTACCTCATCCACATTCCTAGAAGATTCCCAGCCCATGATAGCTCTGATATTTTTCGGGTCCATTGTTATGTCTTCCTTGGAAACAACATGCCCCAAAGTAATGTACCTTTGTCTGAAAGAAAATTAATTTATTAATTTTGGCATACAACTGACGCTCTCTTAGAAATCTCAATATTGTTGCTAAGTGTTCAACATGTTCTTCCTCATTCTTAGAATATATCAATATATCATCAATAAATACAATAAGAAAATTATCTAGATAAGGATGCAACACACTATTCATCAAACACATGAAATTAGTTGGAGCATTAGTCAAACCAAAATGAACTACAAAAAACTCATAATGTCCATATTTGGTCTAGAAAGAAGTCTTGTAAATCTCCTCTTATTTGATGTGTACCTGATGGTATCCTAATCGCAGATCAATCTTCAAGAACATCGTTGCTCCGTCAATTGATCAGACAGATCATCAATCCTTGACAACGAATACATGCTCTTGATGTTTACCTTGTTCAATTGCATGTAATCAATGCATATCATGAGAGTGCCATCCTTCTTATTCATAAACAATACTAGTGCACCCCAGGGTGACACACTTGCCCTGATGTATCCCTTGTCAAGCATTTACTTCAACTGGAACTTAAATTCCACTAACTCTAGCATGATGATCCTGTAAGGTTCTTTTGATGTTGGTGTTGTTCTTGGTACCAAATCAATAGAAAAATCCACTTTCGTGTTAGGCGGAAATTTTGAAATATCTGTTGGAAACACATCTTGAAACTACTGTAAAAATAGGTACCTGTTCAAGACCTCTGCATCCTCAACATCCTTACCTTAATCACTGAAGATATGCACTGCAAATAACACACACTCTTTCCTGCGACTGCACTTTTTCTACATAGTTGTAACCAGTCTGCCATATGTTGTCTTCTTCTTACCCTGTAAGATTCTATGTTTCCCATTGTCATCCAAACACTCAATATATTTATCATAGCATTTTACCTTAGTTCTGTGAAGATACAACCATTCCATACCCAATAACATACTATATGATTCCAATGTAAGTACCTTCAAATGTGTTGATGTAGGCATACCATTCAACACAAATGCACAAGCCCTTACCAAATGATGAACTATTTTCTTAGTATCTGTAGCCAACTACACAAACCAAGACTCTGCATGCACTTATTTTCTCAAACCACACTTATCCACCAAGTCAGGGTTAACATAACTATAATTACATCCAGTGTCAATAAACATATAAACAACTTGATCACAAATCTTACTATCCATATCGATAGTAGATGTCTGGTGATATGCCTGCTTGGCATCAAATGTTGCATAGATCTGAGGAATGCTCTGTCCAACATCCCCAACTGTTTGGGCTTCCCAAGCACTATAGAACTGAGGCCTACCACCTTGATATGATGGAAAATCCCTCTTGAGATGCTCCTTGCCACATATCCAACACTTCAATTTTCCCTTAGCATCACCTCTATTCTACTTCCCTCTAGGTTGTGACCCATGTCCCTTTCCAGTTACATTAAACTTCTTGTAAGGAACAAGATTCTCTTTCTCACATGTATCCTGAGGTCTTGTTCTCGTTGGCTGTCATTTACCTTTATTCTTGTCTTTCCCTTTCCAACCATGTTAAGACTCTACCTTTCGCTTTGATTGCTCATAATAGTTCTTCAACTTTCCAAATACTTCTTCAAGTGACTGAGGCTCATCATACTCAATCTGATCTTTAAATGCTAATGGTAATCCACTGAAAAATCTCTAAAATTTGGCCTTCTCATCCTTAAGATATGAAACATATCTCAATAACTCCAAGAACTTAGTCATGTACTCATCATCTATCATTGATCTCATCTTATGACTCCTTGCCCTTATTGTCGTAGTATTTCTTTAACAAGTACTTATTCCTGAAAAGTCTCTTCAAATCATGCCAACTCAAATCCTTTGTCCTGATGTCTCTAACACATTTCATGTCTTCCCACTAGATGTTTTATTTCCCTTTGAGGTTGAATATACTTATTTTGGCCTTTGTGTTTTCTATTTAATCATGCAACTAAAATAACTTCTTCATCCCAAGAAATCATGCCTTTTCATCTTTCAGCTTCTTCAAATATCCATCAAATGTAGGTGGCTTGGATTTCTTAAACTCATCTGGAAAATATTCCTTGTCATTCCTCCTGCAAGGATAATAACGATGATGACCATTATACCTATCAAAATGAGACTAGAATAGAACCTATTTCTATCACCTCTCTTATCTGTTGTATCCAAGAACTTTCCATCCTTGATCGTGTCCTCTCTATTTGACCCATGACCATCATGAGACCTATTACCATAATCCCCATT
Source organism: Pinus albicaulis (assembly GCA_034641835.2). NCBI lineage: Eukaryota > Viridiplantae > Streptophyta > Pinopsida > Pinales > Pinaceae > Pinus > Pinus albicaulis. The sequence goes on from CM076570.1 coordinate 1,170,386,527, forward strand.
AGTTTGTTCCTCTTGCTCATGACTCATTTGTGGTTATCCATATCTCTGCAGATATGAAAATCTTATAACGATGTCTACATTAAACTCTACTTGTTTCTCATGTGCCCTAGCAAGTCTCTCCTGTGACTGAATGATCCTGTGATTATCTACTTTGCAACTCCTTATTTCTGCCTTCAAACTTTTCAACGTATCTACTATGTGAGTGGAGTACTCATCACCATGTTGCTCATATGATCTGTAAGGAGAGTCATGTGAAATTTAGTCCACCATTTTTGTAGTCATCTTGATTTCTTCCTCAAAACATACCATGTCTGATAACCAAGCATAAACAAAATCAACATACCTCAGTGTAGTTCAAGGGAGGCTATCTCATCTACAAAATCAATCCATATTAGCACGATACATGCATAATCATAATCAAATCAACATACCAACATGTTGAATGGCAACACCAACTGCATACCATGACCTTATGCGTGACAATAATAACCATACCACTACATGCATAATCATCCATATAGAGACTGACATGTATAAAACATACATATACAAACGACAATCATTCATGAAAAACTCGTCCCAACAAAAACATCATCAAATTCTATATGAAAACACAACGATAACATTGACCATCACCATGTATACATAACAAACACATATACAACCTTCATCCATGCATGACAAACACATTTCGTCCATCCAGTCCAAGAGTTGAACCATGCTTTTCTACGACCTTGTAACACCCTCCTCCCACATTTACCCAAGTTTACTGGCCTACCAAGGTAAACATATGACGAAGAGTTATTGTGATATGATTCAACCTCCTTGATCACATTAAGGAAGTGGAATCGACAAACCAAAACCTTACTGGCTTCCCTTGGGTGCAACAAGACCCCCAAGGGCTAAACCACCCTTCCAAGTGCCCAAACCCTAAGCTAACTTTGTTTTCCCTGACCTGAACTCTCAATCGCATGCACAAGCCTACACCCATGCGACTGAAAGCCTTCAATCGCATGCATAAGCCTACAAGGGTGCGATTGCATTCTCAATTTCATAGGTTTGTGACTTCTACCACGAAATTTGTGCCACATTTTCCGGGTTAGACTCCAGGTCACTACCCAGAACTTAATGAAACTTTCCAAAACGATAAATGAGACAAGGAAAAAGCCTCTAACACAAAACATAGTTAAGAACTTGACCTATCAAGGCCTAACCATGACATACATTCTGTCAAACACATCATGAACATGTAATCTACAGGTAATAATTACACATCTAAGCATAGGGATATCATACTTATCTGAGAATCGTTAAGAAGGTATGATTCCCTCTCACATAAATGAATTATCATCTATTAGGTCACACATTCGTTAACCATTCATTTACTAATCCAAACATGATGAGAGCCATAACTAAATTTTGTCATAAAACCATGCTTATAACCATAATAATAACAGTAATAGAACAACCATCAAATCCACATAATAACAAGTATAAATACTCATGAAATACAAGAGGAAATAACTCTTATTAACATATGAAAAAGCCAACCAAGTCAAGGACTTCCACGTACCACCCGACCATAGATTGGGCTGAATCAAATATTTCTTTCAACCAATCACCCCCGTGCCATATTTCATGCATGAATGTGGGACTCACAACAAAACCAACTAGGGATTCCTCAAGCTTTACCGTGTATACCGCCATTACCGGTCAAGGGATTCCTAGGCCTAAAAAATAAACATACACTACCAGGTTTTACTACAATCTCATCATTACCAGTCAAGGGATCATTAGGCCTAAACAAGCATGGATGCCTCTACATCTTTCCAGCTAAAACATGAGTAATTTTCCCATCTCCACCATTAGGATTTACCGCATATCCCACCTTTACCGATCTATGGATTTCTAAGACTTTAGGAATTTTCCTGGGACCATCTCACTCAGTTTTGAAACCATCCGACAATCCAACTCAACCAAGTAAAAGAACCCCATCACACCATGACTATTCGGAACTATAAAGGTGAGGTTGAAACCATTGTCACGCCTAAAAAAACCCATGCCAAAGACAACAAGAGAACCAAATACATACATGCATGTACCATGCATCCATAAAACACCTAGGAAATCACACATGCAACATGTAACCTGCAAGTATTCCTGTTGAAGCTGCTTGATCCAACCTCTTCATTGCTTGATATTTGCTTCCCTTTTCTTTCTTGTCCTTCCTTTGGCTTCATTTCTCCAATGCTAGAGTGCTCTAAGAATTCTCTAAGTGTACAAGAGTATTAGAGAGAGAGAATAGAGTAATAGAGAGAGAGCTCCAAAGCTGAACTGACAAAAGCTGTGAAATGATCCTTAAAAGTATTTTTATCAGTGAGGCCTCTATTTTCTTCAATTTCCATTATATTTCCTTCATTTTCCTCCTCACATGAAATCTATGACCTTTCACCTTCCTTTTCTCCTAATTTCCTTTATTTTCATAAATAGAATACCAATAAATTCCACTTTTCCTTTTCAATTCCTTTGCCAATTTCCCGTTAGTCATAATAAATCAAATGAACACTAGTATTTTTTTCCCAACATTCAATTTGGAATGTGTGTCCCATTTGTGTCCCATGACCTTGGTATTTTTTTTCCTTTATTAACTTTATTACATGGAGGTTTAACCCGGGGATGTTACATATACACAACACACCATAGGAAATCAAACCTTTATCAATACAACTCATGGTAATTTAAATTGCTTTCTCAACTCATAAAATTATACTTCAAACTAGTTCAATTGCATCAATAACTATCTCTACAGGATATGTGCATTGGTATTGCACTTTTCACTAAACACTCACTGTGTATTTTCCTCCATGCATATGTTTCGTTCTACATCTTGTGATGGTTCATTGGTCTTCATCACATTGAAAAGACATATTCTTGTTTGGTCATATCGCTCTTATGCCTATCCTCTACAAATTTCCTCTGAGAAATAGAAATAGAAAATCACATTATGTCAGTTGGCTATCGAATACTCGGTGAACTCAGTCTGCATTATTATGGATTGGTGTAATCGCTATGAATGGGTAGGAATATTTAGTTTATAAACAAAGTCACACTACCTATTTTTATTAAGATGAGAAAATAGAATTTAAAAATGAAACAAGAGAAGAAACCCAGGTTTGGGATCAACTTCAATAAGTGCTACCTTTGCTTAACTAGTTTCGGTCACATTTCCCAGCATGTACTTGCACTCTACACAACCTCTTAGTTAAGTAACGATTTGTGTTCGATCATCAAAATGATGAATTAATATGTTTGAAATGTTGGTTGGTACATAAAACCCACAAGAATCGAGTAGCCAAAAAGGGGATTAACCAACCTATCAGTTCAAAGTCAAACATGACCGCTACCAGATGGTAATCTAATCATATTGTATTCCTGAGGGAATGTTTTTCATTCACTCGCTTTCCAATTTGTGGAGTTGGAAATCAAATGCCTAGGTTCTAATCGAAGAGAAAGGAGCTTCTAAAATCACATGTCCTCTTGATCACCAATTACAGGAAAGGAGCCACACTTGCTTTTGATCACCGTGAAGTACATAAATGAATTACAAAAATCGAATTATTGGAACCAAAATTAAAACCAATTATGAGACTTTCAAGTAGCTACTCATTCTGCAACATGCATTTATTCCTAATCCAAATTGTCACCAAGATACCCTCAAAAAACTAGACCCAAAAGAGAAATTCAATCCAAAAATCTTGCTCCAAAACTAGGCCTCTTCTTAGGCTTGAGTTGAATACACAAGGCCACATACTACCTCAAAGATATGGAAATTTGTTTTATTTAATATGGATCAAATGAGGCTAGACGAGCTATACTATACTTGTTGAAGATGCTTTTAGAGGAGTTGGGGGGGCGGTGGGCAACCAACTTGACAAAGGACGAAAAATTTAAATTTCAAATTTCAAATTTTGGAGCCAAAACCGCATAGATAATGAGATGAATTTAATTCAATTTTGATCCTTAGTAAAGTCCCTTTTATTTGACTTTTGACTAGAATAGTATAAGCCCTTTTTGTTTTAATCTCCCTTGATAATAAAAAATTGATTTTAGCATATCAATTGGGGCTTCAATATATGACAAGGCATAACTCCTCATCCGTGAGGAGTTATGAGGCGTGTCACATACCATTGGAATCAATACAGTGAAGAGAATCAAATGATGATGGTCTCACAACTAGAATCATTATCCTTTAGATCCATTTTCCTCAACAACTATAGGAAATCTAGGGTTTTTGAGGGATGCTTGTCATTTGGAGCTTATAATCAATGGAAACTAGATGAATATTAAGAGTGTTCAAGGACCGACGTTGGCATCAATGACAACACCAGCCAACACCCTTAACTTAATATATTGAATGCGTATAAATCGGTGCATGAGTGGCTCAAATAAATTAGTGAGGTCTCGAAAAATGAATGAGTGGATTGATATTGTTGTCGAAAACAAATGTGTGCATATCAAAGTTTTCATTTAATTTAATATGGTATTTTCATAAGAAGAACCTCAATCATAATATTTATTTTTAAATTTTTTTTTAAGTGCGGATTTGGGCTTAATTTCGAAAGGACATTTTTTGGTTTTGGGTTGAAGTAAATCTTAATGAGTTTTTGTGTAACTTTTTAAATGAAATTTTTTTTTAGGACTTGGAAGGAAATATTTTGAACTTCGTTTCATTTTTATAAGACATTTTTTTCTTGAATTTTTTAAAGTGTTTTGGATTGAAGTATGTATTTTTTGCAAAAATTTTAAAATGAGTTTTTTTTAAATTAAATCTTTTGTGATGTTTTTTTTAATTGAGTTTTTGTCTAAATTTTTGAAGGAAATTTTTTGAACTTCATACTCTATTATCATGGGAAATCGAAGAAATTTTACGAGAAAATATGATCGAAAAAGAGACCCTGAGGAACATAGAGAAGAGACGAGACAATCTCGCAAAAGAAAGATAGAAGCACTCTCAAATATTGAAGGGGAAAATCAACCTACCCCTGATGATGGACTCACTTAGACAGTCCGAAACGTTGGGTAATTACAAAACTCAATAACAGGTTATTCCTCTCTTCTATAAACTATCTCACCTGTATGGATTCTCTCTGTAAATATTATGATTTTGATATATTTACAATTTTCCAAGTGTAAAATGTGAAGCTTAATTTTTATTTGATGAACTAATTTGAAAAATATTTTGCAATGTAAATAGAGAGAGATATTCCTCAAAACATTGTTGATGAGATACAAAATTTTGAAAGAGAAAGTGAAAGAGATATTGAACCAATGATTGAAGATGGTGAAAATGATGAAAGAAATTCAAGTGAAGAAATTGAATCACAAGGTATATATATGTGTGTGTGTGTGTGTGTGTGTGTGTGTGTGTGTGTGTGTTGAACACATGCACGTATTATTGAAATTATACATATATTTATTAATTTAGTTATTTATTGAATATGTAAACTTATTATGTACTATTCATTCGAATATGTACAGATGAAATCAATGTCGATGACGAGATGTTAGAAAATGTTGACACTCACACATATGGAGATAAAAAAGCTGACCATTATATACGATATCGTGTTAACCACATTTTTGAGAAGTATTTCATAAAGGAAAATGTGACAGTTCAAGCCCAAATGTTGAAAGGTCTCCTATCATTAAGGAAATTAAAAGAAGCTACGACTTTATTGGGTATTCGAAAATCAACCAAAGATAAAAAAAAAATGAAGGAAAATGCGATACAAAATATAAATAGTGCTATAAATTCAATTAGAAGATCAGTACCGAAAAATGTTTCAGTTGTACGTAGAGAAATACATATGGCAGTGGTTTCATCAAGTACTAAATAGAATAGCCTGGTAAAATCTATGGCACGAGCATTAGGAACCTCGCGAAAAACTTTGCACAAACATCGGAAATTTCGGTTGCAAATAGATGTAAATGATGAACTTTCTTGTTGGAGAGCTATTTGTAGGCAACCATACAAAGATAGACTTGGAGAAAATGTTAAAAAAATAATATATGAATATTGGAAGAACAATTCATGTGTTTCGCCAATTGTAAGGCATGTGATGTGAAGAAGAATAGCACGAAATCAGTACGAAGAACATGAAAAAAATTTCTTGGAAACCACTGAGATAGAGTTGTTCAACAAGTTCAAAGAAGAGAATCGTGAAATTCATGTTTCAATCAGTGCTTTTTTTCAACAAAAACCATGGTATGTAAAACCTTTCACTGTACGCAACACTTGTTGTTGCCATTATCATGTGGAATTTGAGTTATATTATGACACATTCCTTGATTTTGGTAGAACATCTTGGAAGGATTCACCTCCTCCTTCCACTATCCTTGATTTAATATCTCAAATTCTATGTGAAAGAGAAAGCGATGAACTATTTTACGAAAAGAAATGTGTTAGTGGTAAAAAATGCGATGATTGTGGAAATTTGACTGAATTTCAAAACAAATATCATACTGATATAAATGATCAATCAGTGTCCAACATGAAAGTGAAATGGAAGAGATATGAATATATCCATACATCGATTCAAGGTGCAATTAGTGTTAAAAGAATTGAATTACGAGAAGAAGAAATTTTTGTGATAGACTTTTTGAGAAAGTTTGAGGCGAAAATTTACAAATACACCAAGCATTCCCATAGAGCTCGATGGCAAGACTTGCAATTCAAAAAATCCCGTGAAGTTTTTCCACCAGGAACCATTTTGTCAGTAATTGATTTTGCAAAAAACTACAGATTTGTTCCACAAAAAGAAATTCAGAGTGAATACTATCATTCTAACCAAGTCTCCATTCTCGTCCATATTCTATATAGACATGTTGAACAAAACGTCTATCATATAGAAAGCACCAGTGAAAATTGACATATTATTAAAGAATATCACTTTTATATCAATGATGATCGTACACATGATACATATTTTGCACAACATTGTTTTGGAAAAATTTATGATTCCTTGAAAAATCGTGGAATAACATTCAATGAACATTGGATATGGTCAGACGGATGCACAGGACAATTCAAATCTGCACAATCTTTCTTTTGGTTGTGTTGTCTTCATAAGAAAAGCTGCATTAAACATTGTTGTAATTACTTTGAGACTGGTCATGGAAAAGGAGAACATGACAGTGCAGGGGCATGCATAAAATGAGCACTTTGAAGATATCAAATGAAACCCTCTGCAAGCCGACTTGTGGACGCGAAAGAAGTTGTTCAATGGTGCATCGCTGCTCTAAGCCATGAGACTAATCGATCAAGGGAAGTGCAAAGGTACATTCAATTTAATTTTTATTGGATTTATAATTTTAAATAGTGTACATTTATCACAATGATTATCTTTGATTGTATTTTGATATCATATTTACATTCTTCTTTAAATTTTCCATATAAAATTTTTTTTGGCATATTGGGATTGAAGACATAGATAGATCAAATGGAAATGATGTTGAAACAATAAAAGGGACTCGAAAATTGCATTCAATCAAAACAAAGTCATCCAGAAATGTGTTTGCATTGGATAAAAGAAAATATTCTTGTTTTTGTCATGTTTGCATAGACAACACAAAATCCAATGACGTTTGTGAAAACAAAATGTATGTAAAAGATTAGAAACATACAGAGTTAAATAAAAAGGGAAAAATGTCTGTTGCAATGTTCGAAGAAATGCAATCAGAGGAGACTACAATATCATCCGATGGTGATCAAGTTTCTGACCTTGTTAGAAAAGGTAACATTTGAATTGCTTTCTAATGATAAATATCTAGAAATAAATTTGAATATTGATAATTTTGTTAAGTTTGTTTTATTGTGCAGGAGATTTTTTTGTTGGAGTTGCACCTACTGACAACGATGAAAATGTGAAGTATTATTTGATGCGTTGCACTGAACGAAAAATGAAATTATTAGAAGACTATAATGATCACGGATATCCATATGAAAGAGGATATATTATAATGAAAGGTTATTTTTTTAGACAAACTAATCAAAGTGGGAATTTTGTTTACATTGAAGACTACGAACCTGATTTCATAAGTTGTCAATATAGTCACTTGGTGTGTGCAGCATGCATAAAGTTGATCGAGGTTCAATCAAATAAAAAAATGAAAATTAAGAAATGGAAAATGTCAAAATCCGATCATGAACGAATTATTGAAGATGGCATTCCATTGGAATTTTTTTGATTGAACTGCCCAACAATTTATTCTCTTTGGATTATATTTTTTAGAACTTCCAGTACTCAATTAAAAATTGAGTTGTCTTGTTATGTTATTTGTGCAAGTGTTTTCACATGTACCAATTGTTTTGGTACATGCACACTCTAGTATCAACTAAAAGTAGCTTTTCTATACATGCATTGATGAAAAATGTTGCATGTATTGGATATATATATGTTCTAGAATGCAATTAACTGTTCAAGTAGTTTTACTATGTGCATTGATGAAAAATGTTTCACGTACTCAATATATATGTTCTAGAATGCAATTAACTAAAAGTAGTTGTTCTATGTGCGTTGATGAAAAATGTTGCATGTACTGGGTATATACACGAACTCAATGCACGCCCAGTTTTTCTTGTGGGATTTTTTGGTAAAAAGTATCCACAATGTAAATAAATCATCCGCAATATAATTTTGTACGAAGATTCCTTTCAGACAAGATACTCGGAGCACTTCTTCGACTTTTGGTGAGATTTGACCCACATCTCTATTCCTGATTTAAAATCTAGTACAAAATTTTTCTGTCCAATGGTCGAATGTGTTCTATGTGCATTGATGAAAAATGTTGTGCACGTATTGGATATGTGTGTGTGTGTGTGTGTGTGTGTGTGTGTGTGTTCTAGAATTCAATTAATTTTTCAAGTAGTTTTCCCATGTGCATTGATGAAAAATGTTTCATGTACTGAATATATATGTTCTAGAATGCAATTAAACTAAATGGACCATCAATTTACCAATTTATAAATCAACAAGGCTACCTAGTTGAGTGCATTAATGACATTGACCCCAATTCAACAAACATATATCTACTTCTTATATTTCCAATCAAAATTAAAGGGATTTGTATGGGAAAGACGTAGAACATATAGCCTATGAACTACTTTAGTTCATAGGTCAATGAAGGTATCATCATGTGGGAAAATGTTTCAAGAACACTTGATCATACTTAAAAGTAATCTTAAGATTGTTTTTGATCTTTACATACTACATACTAATGTTTGAGTGAAATTTTTTTTTAAAACTTACCAAATGTACTTCAACCATCCAAAACTTGAATTTTAAAAACTTTTTTATTATATCAAAACAAATTACTTCACATGTCATGCCAGTTTTAGTTCAATTATCCAATAAAAACATTTAACATTTAACATTATATCACATGCCAAATGTAGAATGAAATGGTATCCAAAACTTAGTTTTAAAAACCTTTTTTATTATATCACAACATTACTTCATATGCCTAATGTACTTCAACCATCCAAAACTTGAGTTTTAAAAACTTTTTGATTATATATCACAACATTAATTCACATGCCATGCCAATTGTAGTTCAACTATCCAATAAAAACATTTAACATTATATCACATGCCAAATGTAGATTGAAACCATCCAAAACTTAAGTTTTAAGAACTTTTTGATTATATATCATGCAACATTACTTCACATGTCATGTCAATTATAGTTCAACTATCCAATAAAAACATTTAACATTATATCACATGCCAAATGTAGATTGAAACCATCCAAAACTTAACCTTTAATTTAACAAAAAATTATAGACCACAACATTACTTCGCATGCCAAATGTACTTCAACCATCCAAAACTTGAGTTTTAAAAACTTTTTGATTATATCACAACATTACTTCACATGCCATGCCAATTGTAATTCAACTATACAATAACAACATTAAACATTTAACATTATATCACATGCCAAATGTATATTGAAACCATCCAAAACTTGAGTTTTAAAAACTTTTTGATTATATCACAACATTACTTCACATGCCATGCCAATTATAGTTCAACTATCCAATAAAAATATTTAACATTATATCACATGCCAAATGTAGATTGAAACCATCCAAAACTTAACTTTTAATTTAACAAAAAATTATAGATCACAACATTACTTCACATGCCAAATGTAAATCAAGCATCCAAAACTTAAGTTTTAAAAACAAAACAAATTATAACACATCATTACATAACATGCCAAATGTAGTTCAGAAGAAAAACATTAATTTATAGATGACAACATTACTAGTAGTTCAATTATCCAAAAATGAAAAGTTTTAAAAACCAAACAGATTATATAACAACATTACTTCACATTCACATGCCAAAAGTATTAAAACCATCCAAAACTTAACTTTTTGGAACAAAACAAATTATATTAACACTGTAATAAAATATGTCCAAAAATTATAGATCTCACAAGTATCAAGTATCAAGTTATATATATATATATATATATGACTGTGCATCTAGATAATATATAAAAAAGTAAATTTAAGACTAGAAATCTTGAAATCAAATCTACAAATCATGTCCATCAAGTACAGATGGATGTAGTGTCTTTCCTATCAGAGTCTCAATCTGCGCGCTATCTTGCGAAGCATGGGGAACTTGTACACAATGCACATACAAACACTAAAATTTGATGTTTTAAAAATGAGTGAGAATATATAGAACTTTATGTGTGTGTGTGTGTGTGTGTGTGTGTATATATATATATATATATATATATATAATCATGCAATACCTCATGAGGTTCCCTCTCCATTTGTTCGCCCGCTACAAGTTCCCCCATGGAAACATCTCCAACAGTAAACTGTACAATATACATGTACAGTTTTATATATATATATATATTAAAAAATTTCAGATGAAAATGCACATGTGTACATATATAAACTTATTTTCAATAATATTAAAAAAAAAAATAGACAACTTTTCAAATGGTTGAAATGGTGTGGATGTTCCTATCTCCATCACTAGAGTCTGTGGATTAAAAAAATCTTCTATAGAAACCTAAAATTCAAAATTTTAAAAGTATAAAATAACTCAAGATCAAGATCTCAATTTATAATAAAACTTAAATAAACTTCAATTTATAAATTATAACTTTTAAAAAAACATATATATATTTAAAAGTGAAAAATTGGATACTTCTGCAGGTGAATTTGGGACATCTCCTAAGAGAGGCTCCAAAATAAAATCTCCAAAAACCTAAAATTCAAAAAATTTAAAATAACTCAAGATATAGATATATATATCTCAATTTTTAATGGAACTTTTGAGGTGGAATATATATATAACTTAAACATAAATTTTAAAGTGAAAAATTGTCCATACTTGTTGTGGATGTGGCACATCTCCTAAGGAAGTAGAAGGTACATCTCCCAAGAAAGAAGAAGGTACCGCCATCCCAAAAACATCGAACGGAATCAGAATCTGTTAAAACATTTTATTATTATATATTTACATGTACATGTGTGCACAATTATTTATTTTAAAAATATCACTTAAAAAACAGTAACATTTGTCAACATATCTTGATGGTGAGACCCATCTTCATCGTTTGAACCAGAGGCCCCGAACGTGATATTAACATTTTCGTCATTCATCATGCGTGACAACTGCAAATGGTGTTTTAACATATAATGATACATTGTTGTTAGATTAATGTACATACAAATAAATGTATACATCTACATACACATGTATTTATTACAAATTGTACACATGTGTGTGTTAAAATAATTGAACCCTAAGATCATTAACACATACCGTTCTCGTGCCCTCTTCCTCATGAAAAATTAAGTCTTGCCAACCATTGCAACAATTCTTTGCATATATTCGGAGATCTTCAACATTCATGTTGTCAATCTCTTCATCTGTACAATACACAAAATTGGCACGTGCATTCTCACGTGCTCTTTGTCAATTTAGACAAACATCGACTCCACCCAATCCGCTATAAACATTGTCGATCATGACATCCCTTACTTCTCGACTTATTTGAGAAGTCGCATCCATCTCTGACCGCAGAGTTTTGACCCGAAAAGGTCAACTCACCAATGGTGGCTCAGGGCAAGGAAACTCCACATCTCGCCTAGCACCCCTATGGTCACACAATCGACCTTTCCCCCGACCAAAAAATTCTGACAAAAGGTCATTGTAATTGGGTTTCATTTTCAAAAAAAATTATTCGTAAAACAATTTTTCAAACTAAACAGAAACCTCGTCGTTCCATGGGAGCCTTCCATAGGCCGCAAGGTGCCTATCATACAAATAGTGAGCTATATCGAGGTGCTTGAAATATTGCACCTTCAGCATTTTTCTTTTTGACCCTTCCTTGAAATTAAACATTGACTTCGCCATTTCTTTTGTAACCCTTTGTTTTACATCCTCCCATTTATCGGGACCCATTACTGTTTCCTTTCTCTTTCTCATGACTTCTACAAATGTATTAGTCGTTGGCCCAAGATTTTTGTACACATTTACTATTTCTCCCAATGAATGTGTAACTATTTCGAGGCTTTGTCGACTCTCAGCAGGTAGAGTCAAAGCCACGAGATCTCTCCACAATTTTGCATGAAGTTGTTGACACCTTTCTAAGGTGCATTGCACCATGTTTCTTTCCCATGGTATATCAGAAATGTCGGCCGAATAAGTTGTGGTGGGTAGACAACCTTCTTCTTGAATGTAGCGTTCTACCCTGCGTCTATTTTGACCAATATTTGGAACATTTTAAGCCTCTGCATCAATATATATATATATATATATAATTTTGTATATTAGAAAAAACACATGTAAACAAATTTGTACAAATTCAATGAAAAAATATTGAAATTGATGGCAACCTCGACGTGGTTGGCTAACATCTTCTCCACCCTGAAACTGTTGAGAACTAGAACGACCCTATTGAGAACCAGCACCACCAGCCATTGATTGGCCTCTGAGAGAATAAATATCACCACCTTAACGCAACCTGCTACCACTTATTGATAGCCTCTAAGGGGATTTGAACCACCACCAACCTCTCGAGAGGAGAGAGAAACTTCATAAACAAATACGAATTTATAATCAATTGAAAAATACATGCATACGCATAAATACACGTGTACATATTCATTGATTAAATTGTGTTAAAACCATACCACGACTGGGTGAAACATGGGCATCCATGGCTATAGTAGAGACCTTTCTCTTCTTATTAGCTCCTAAAAAATAAAAAATGGAAGTTATTAACAACTAATTTAACTCACAAAGTTGATAAAAAATCAATTCCATATGTACACACATGTATGGAGATTTAAGATTATATTTAAATTTACCATGAAAATCTGTCGATCTTGATCCATGATCCCCGACCCCCCCCCCCCCCTCCACCTCGTAGAGATATGGAATTATGTTGATCTTTGTCATTCATCCTCCATGATATATATATCTACGGTGGACATTTACAATAATTTTTTTAAATAACTAATTTAAATTAAATTCAAAATAAATTTCAGAAAATTAATGTAATTTAGTGTAAACAAATTATGTAAAACACAACTTTCAAAGCACTAATTGATGTATGAAACCCAATTTAAGCAAAAAAAAAGCTACAAAATGATAAGTTCACCAAATTGTGTTTTACATGGTGGTAGCACACTTGGTATAAAATTGAAAAAAACACATTGTCATTAAAATATAAGTGAAACTCCATTTAAACAAACTCCATCTAAACAAAAATTTGTTGAAGTGCCCGCATTTTAATTTCATAAAAATTTGAAATTCACCACTTGTTGCAAATGTGAAGTTCACCAAGTTGCGCTTTACATGGTGTGGTGGGAGCACACTTGGTATATAATTGAAAAAAGCACATGGTCATTAAAAAAGACACATTTATAAGTACACAACACACACATATCCAAGATATGTTACAATGTCAATCAATAAATTTTAAAGGAGAGCATCTCAACACTAATTCATCTTTGAGAGATGAATCTTGAATTTTTGAATAAGAGCGTCTCAAAACTAATTCATCTTTGAGAGATGAATCTTGAATTTTTGAAGAAGAGTGTCTCAAAACTAATTCATCTTTGAGAGATGAATCTTGCATTGGCATTGCCCCGTATAATTCTAATTCATCTTTGATAGATGAATCCTGAATTTGCATTGCCCCACGCAATAAATCAGTAGACATCTTATTCACATTTGTACAATGCCTTATACTAAAAAATTGAAATTGGCTAACAATATTGTTTGCTATTCCATGCAGTTCTTTTAGCCTCTCCTTCTTAACTTGGTATACGCCATTCATCTGGTTGCACACAAGTTCAGAATTGGTGAAAACTACAATTCCATTTGATCCATACTCCATCGTTGTTCCCAAGCCTTCTATCAATCCAATATAATATGCCTCGTTGTTTGTTGTTCTTCTCGGTATATTCATTTTCCTTTGGACGACTTTGCTAGTCGCAATATTGGAAAGCACATATGTAATCACTGCATTCCCTGGATTGGGATAGCAAGAAACTTCTATGCATAATTTCCATTTTTCAACCATATTTAATGGTTTTCTTATCCCTAAAAAAAATAAATTCAATAAAAATATATATATTATTTATTGACATTTATTGAAAATTCATGGGAGAAATGAAAAACGTATATTTAGATCTATTCCAGAGATTGATTGTAGGGGAAATTAGTAGATATGTCACCTTTCATAAAAGATGAGATCCAGAGGCTACCTGGCCCTTTACAGACTTTGCCTATAGAACTACCATGGATATGAAAATGAAAAACTTCTAATTAGATAGATATTCTAAAGATTGAATGTAGGGGAATTTACTAGATTAGGTTTTAAAACCTATATGTTTCGTATCAAATCACTTTTGGTTTCAATGGGAAAATTTTATGGCTAATTTGTGTTTTACATGTTCAATATAAAAGGTTTTTTCTCTCTCATTGTTTGAGACCATGGATATGAAAATGAAAAACTATATACTTGGTTAAAACCTATGTTTTGTATCAAATTACTTTTTGCTTCTAAATACTATATACATTTGACTGCAGGGGCATTTAGATCTATTACGGAGATTGACTGTAGGGGCATTTACTAGATATGTCACCTTTCATAAAAGATGAGATCCAGAGGCTACCTGGCCCTTTACAGACTCTGCCTACAGAACTACCATGGATATGAAAATGAAAAACTTCTAATTAGATCTATTCTAGAAATTGAATGTAGGGGAATTTACTAGATTAGGTTAAAACCTATGTTTTGTATCAAATCACTTTTGGTTTCAATGGGAAAATTTTATGGCTAATTTGTGTTTTACATGTTGAATATAAAAGTTTTTTTCTCTCTCATTGTTTGAGACCATGGATATGAAAATGAAAAACTATATAATTGGTTAAAACCTATGTTTTGTATCAAATTAATTTTTGTTTCTAAATACTATATACATGTTGACTGTAGGGGCATTTAGATCTATTCCAGAGATTGATTGTAGGGGCATTTACTAGATATGTCACCTTTCATAAAAGATGAGATCCAGAGGCTACCTGGCCCTTTACAGACTCTGCCTATAGAACTACCATGGATATGAAAATGAAAAACTTCTAATTAGATCTATTCTTGAAATTGAATGTAGGGGCATTTACTAGATTAGGTTAAAACCTGTGTTTTGTATCAAATCACTTTTGGTTTCAATGGGAAACTTTTATGGCTAATTTGTGTTTTACATGTTGAATATAAAAGGTTTTTTCTCTCTCATTGTTTGAGACCATGGATATGAAAATGAAAAACTATATAATTGGTTAAAACCTATGTTTTTTATCAAATTACTTTTTTTTTCTAAATACTATATACATGTTGAATATAAAAAGTTTTTTTCTCTCTCATTGTTTGAGACCATGGATATGAAAATGAAAAAATTCTATTTAGATATATTCTACAAATATGGCTAATTTGTGTTTTACATACATTGAATATAAAAGGTTTTTTCTCTCATTGTTTGAGACCATGGATATGAAAATGAAAAACTTCTATATTTAAAACTATTTGAGAGATTGATTGACTTGTAGGGGCATTTACTCTTAGGTTAAAACCTATGTTTTGTATCAAATAACTTATGGTTTCAATGGGAAATTTTTATGGCTAATTTTTGTTTTACATGTTGAATATAAAAGGTTTTTCTCTCTCATTGTTTGAGACCATGGATATGAAAATGAAAAAATTATATTTAGATCTATTCTAGAGATATGGCTAATTTGTGTTTTACATACATTGAATATAAAAGGTTTTTTCTCTCATTATTTGAGACCATGGATATGAAAATGAAAAAATTTTATTTAAAACTATTCCAGAGATTGACTGTAGGGGCATTTACTCTTAGGTTAAAACCTATGTTTTGTATCAAATCACTTATGGTTTCAATGAGAAACTTTTATGGCTAATTTGTGTTTTACATGTTGAATATAAAAGGTTTTTTTCTCTCTCATTGTTTGAGACCATGGATATGAAAATGAAAAACTTCTATTTAGATCTATTCTAGAGATATGGCTAATTTGTGTTTTACATACATTAAATATAAAAGGTTTTTTCTCTCATTGTTTGAGACCATGGAGATGAAAATGAAAAACTTCTATATTTAAAACTATTCGAGAGATTGAATGACTTGTAGGGGCATTTGCTCTTAGGTTAAAACCTATGTTTTGTATCAAATCACTTATGGTTTCAATGGGAAACTTTTATGGCTAATTTGTGTTTTACATGTTGAATATAAAAGGTTTTTTCTCTCTCTCATTGTTTGAGACCATGGATATGAAAATGAAAAACTTCTATTTAGATCTATTCTAGAGATATGGCTAATTTGTGTTTTACATACATTGAATATAAAAGGTTTTTTTCTCTCTCATTGTTTGAGACCATGGATATGAAAATGAAAAACTATATACTTGGTTAAAACCTATGTTTTGTATCAAATTACTTTTTTTTCTAAATACTATATACATGTTGACTATAGGGGCATTTACTGTAGGGGCATTTAGATCTATTCCAGAGACTGACTGTAGGGGCATTTACTAGATATGTCACCTTTCATAAAAGATGAGATCCAGAGGCTACCTGGCCCTTTACAGACTATGCCTATAGAACTACCATGTATATGAAAATGAAAAACTTCTAATTAGATCTATTCTAGAAATTGAATGTAGGGGCATTTACTAGATTAGGTTAAAACCTATGTTTTGTATCAAATCACTTTTGGTTTCAATGGGAAACTTTTATGGCTAATTTGTGTTTTACATGTTGAATATAAAAGGTTTTTTCTCTCTCATTGTTTGAGACCATGGATATGAAATTGAAAAACTATATAATTGGTTAAAACCTATGTTTTGTATCAAATTACTTTTTGCTTCTAAATACTATATACATGTTGAATATCAATTGGATGCACATAACATGCAAGTTATGTGAAAATGATGGATGATGAATGACCTAAGTGAATCTCCATATCAATTGGATGCAAGTTATGTGCAGATGATGGATGATGAATGACCTAAGTGAATCTCCATATCAATTGGATGCAAGCTATGTGCAGATGATGGATGATGAATGAGGTGATGTTGATCATAACCTTTACATCTATATGATAGGAAGCTTGATATACATAACAAGGTTTAGACTAGATATAATTTTGGAATTTATATTAGTTGGAATATTTCAATCAACAACTAAATAGAGTCATCTATTACCAACAAACAGATATTAAGATACTTGAAAGAGACTACAAACAATGGACTATAGTACCCAAAAGGTGAGAAAGTCATCTATTACCAACAAACAGATATTAATATACTTGAAAGAGACTACAAACAATGGACTATAGTACCCAAAAGGTGAGAAATTTACATTGACAACATATAGAGATTCAACTAGGCTTGTGTGGATGACATGAAAAGTACAAGTGGACAATGTATAATTCTACTTAGGAAGAGTCTTCGGTTTAATGGTTAAGCAAGAAAGAGTCATTACTTTCTCTATCTAGAGTAGAAGAGTCGTTACTTTCTCTATCTAGAGTAGAAGTGGAATATAAAGTAGTTACTTCTTTTTGAGTGTTTTTTATGAAATGGGCTCTACAAGATATTAAGGTAAATTTCAGTGAACCTATATATCTATTAAGTGTTTCAATACAAGTGTAATAATAATTTCAAAAATAAAATATTCTACTTCCTTCAATCACTAAACATATCATCATAAAGTACCACTTCATCACACAACAAGTCTTTGAGAAAATAGTGAAGATGGAATACATACCCACAAAGCCTCTTGTTAGAGAAGCATTTGAATATGTGAGAAACAAATTAGGGATAGTTCTTGTAAATTGTCTTGTTAGAGAAGCATTTGAATATGTGAGAAATAAATTAGGGATAGTTCTTGTAAATTATTGTCACTTATTTGACTTCAAAAGAAGAGCCTATGAAATTGAGTGCAATATCTGTGTGGGAGAGTACACAATATCTAAGGGGGAAAATACAATATAAGGAAGAAATAAAAAGAGTGACAAGAAGCA